>OX411555.1:24173300-24524716 GCA_948146395.1 Fragum whitleyi | reverse complement strand
TTTTGAGCGCATTGATTAGTACCTTCTGATGCTAGTCCAGTTTAGTTACTCTTCAAAAAATTAGCTCTACTATCCTTCTTTCTTGTTTAAAAATTTAAAGAAGATTGAAAACCGGTAAAATTATTTTTTATGCTTATAAATACATATCTTTAGTTTCAAAATTCATCAAAAATCTTGTATTATGTCCTGAAATAGACATTATTTAAATGTCTATGCATTTATCTTTATACAAATTTGCAAATAATAAATAGTCAAGGCATCTACTGCATACAATTTTTTTTGTATCACTAAACTGGGTCAAGTTACAGCCCTTGCTTTACCCCAATGTTGAAAAAGTGGGTGGGGTAAGATGAAAAATATGTTTAACTTGATTTCCTTTAATCCTTGCAAAAATTTCAATACTATCTTACAGTAAGTTTTACAGAATTTGTTTCTTATTTGTCTGAGTTGAAAAGAATAATAAAAATATTGTGTGCTAGTGACTGGCTGTCTATCTGTCTGTCTGTCTGTCTGTCTGTCTGGCTGTCTGTCTCTTAGATATTTGCCTATCTGTCTGCACATCATAAAAAATGATATTTGCCAATTACTTCAATCCTTTTCTAGATACACTACTCATATGTGACATTTAAATAAATCAAATCACTTGAGATCTGAAATCTCTGAGGTCAAGGTCATCCATGTTTAGGTAAGTGGATGGGGTAGTTTAACATGCTATGATTTCTTTATACTTATCAATTTATGCATTGCATATGCATAGTTTTCATGTACTGTAAAGCCTATAAAAGTGATTAAGATAATGAATATATAAAATGAAAAGTTCTATGTTGTTTGATAATTTTTATTGAAGACAGGTTTACCTGTCTTTCAATATAGGGATCGTCGCCATCGGATTCTGATAACAAACCTACATGTGTCATTACGCTCAAAAAAGTAGACCCATTCATAAAAATAAACGCGGCAAAAATAATCAATAGTGTAGCAATATACCGTAAAATTTTGGTGCTGACCTAAATTCTGGCCGGGACCTCAGGGGAGTGAACACGTGATCTATGCAGAAGTTGCCTGCAGAAACGTGTTTAACATTCGTAAATGGTGCTGTTTTAGGGCGTTTTCGGCTGCAATCTTTTGCATATGCTCCAAATTTTCAATTGCATCCTACAACTGTTTTTAAATCGGAGATTTATACGGGTTTCCAGAAATCCAGTCTGTTTGACCCAGTACATTTTTACCTTTATCTTCTGAGCAATGTGTTCAAACCAAATAATGTGTTTTCAAACACCGAAGAAACGGCCTTTTCAGTCACAATCTACAAACTTTGTTTTTATCTTATTTACTTTTTGACAAATAGAGAAGATGCTAATACAAAATTTGATGTAATTTTCGCTTTTAGTAATTACCAGTTAGTATTTTCAGTGTTTATAACAAGATTTTCGGTTGAGTAAAGGATTTGAAACGTACAATAGGTTAACTGTGAAATAAATTTGTAGCACTTACAATATTACTACTCTGATTTTTTTCTCGAACGGTCATTTACCAGTTGTAGGGCTGACAACCAATCAAATTCTGTTATGATTATCTCTCGGTTAAAACCCACGCGTAAATTCACACCACGTGGTAGATTCAATGGACATCGTCTGCTCGAAATGTGTCAATTAAGTTGTTTATCATTGGTCAATGGTCGTCTGCACTCTGACAGGGAGCGTGGGAAGTCTACTGGTGGAATGAGTACTGTTGACTATGTGTTAACAAATAGAAATAATTTTGTAATTTTGAAATATTTGATTTCAATGAGCACTCTGATCACGCTCCAATCCTATTTACAATAAATTCAAATTTGAGTATGAAGAAAAATTATTCAACAACAAATAAACCGACAAAAACATACGATAAACTGATATAGGATAGCAGTAAGAGCGATCTATTTTTAGAGTAACTCATGAATAATCATAGAGTGCTGCTAGATTTAATCGATTGGTCAGAAACCAAAGATATAGTTGCATAGTTGCCGATTTCACGTGTTTCTTGAGGGAAAATGCATTTATAGTATTTGGGAAAACCCATTGCTGGAAAAACAAACATGTTGTTAATCAAAATTGTAAATAGTTTAATGAAAAATGTTTTGTTGCTAAACAGGCTTTTAAACTCTAGAGAGAGGAATAATATTAACAGACAAGCTTTTAGCTTGGCGTGTGCTCATTATAACAACGTAAAAAAATCTGCTAAGAAATAATTTAGACTAGCAGAGGGCTATCGAATCAGCAAACTTTCAAAATCGGACCCACGAGGTTGGATGAGCTGGCGATGTCCTGGAAAAGATGAAGTGTTAAGACAAAAAACTCACAAATTGGGCAAATATTTTACCAACTTTTATTGTTCAAATTTGAGCCCTTTTGATTGGCGAACTATTGCACTATCCCAGCCTCTCAATGATGTCCGATTTACAGTGCTGACAGCACTTTGATTATACATAGCATTGGCAAGCTATTTTCAGGTCCTCATTTTAGACTCCCTATTTCTCGTTAAAATTGTGTGTCCTTAAGGTTGCTTTATTTATCCGTCTCCCGGGCCTGTCGTAGTGTAAATGGATAAAAACTAAAATAGCACAAGGCTATTTGAATAAACTTCGTAAACCCTTTGAATTTCCTAGGTTTGAATTTTTACTTGGATTTACGGAGAAATTTCGATGGCTTATCAAATTACTTTATTATAAGGCTGCCATATTGTACAGCATTTGGAACATCACTCGGTCATTTCCGTAAACGGCAACAGATCGTGATCGGGCTCTCGGAAACGACAGTAGTGTCGTCTGAGACGATAACTTTTCTCAGCGGACGACAAAAAATCCTATCAAAGGATTCCACCGGACGACAAGTTTTTCTAAGGCACGCGTCCCGACTTATAACCTCTCGGTTGTGTTTGATTGTTTGCGTAAGTTAACTGTCGCGTAAAAAAATCGATAATAGCCATATCTGAAGTTCGATAGACGGGTGCGGTAGGCGTGGCGTTAATTGATGCAAACAGCCAATCGTAATCGGTTATTCGTAGACCTTGTAGGCGGAGCTTGACTATCAATGAATGGAATCTAGACTCTGCCCGGCGATGTGTTTTGGCGATTATGCATAAACGAAACATGTGAACCATTTATATATTGACTGAAGCAGTTGATTCACTAATCATATAACGGTAATTGAATTCGAGCAGAGCCCCAATGCGACGAAGGCAATAGTAAGACAACATAATCGACCCAATTTATTCGTAACAAGTAAATGATTAGCCCGTGTCCTTCGAACTGTCCCGAACCTTTTTCACCTTTTGTAAAATCGGTAATTTGAGTAAAAACAATTATTAAATTAAAGAAATGTTCCGGAAATTTACGAAATTAATTATCACTAGCAGAGAATCTCTGGAACGCCGTGCATGTGCGTAATTCCGTCGGATAACGAAAATGGAAAGCTCCGGATAATGAATATCAATTCTGGACTTTTTCCTCTCAATTGACAACATCTGCAAAGAGAATCATGGTATAGACTTACCGGTATATGTTGAGATTTTTTTAAAGTCTAAATAAATATAATAACATTTCTTTTACTTCTTTTTAACTTCTGGCAAAAAGAAGATATAACTGTTTCAAAGACTTGCTTCTGTACAAGTCAATGGTTTTAAACTGAACGGGGAAAAGGTTTGTCATCTACTGAGCCTATCTCCAAAAATGAATTAAAAAAAATGTAAAAAGCATTGGTGTAAAAGAAGAAATTTTTTTTTACAAGCAATTCCTTCTTTTCAACCAATGTTTTCCTTTAGATAACCATACTGGTGAACAAAACATTGGAATGTGTAGTAAGGGTTAATAAATTGTAGTTTCAATATCATAGTTTTGCACGGTACAAAATCCATCCTCATAATGATGGAATCCAACTTTTTTGTGTGGAATAGTTGGATTCCTGGAATCCTACTTTCAAAACCCTAGTGAGAGCCCTATATCAGATATTCACTCGGCAATCATCGGGCGATCTCCGAAGTCTCAGATAAATGTAGGTTACGGAATCGGCCGAGTTTTAACGAATGCGTTAGATTGGCCGAGTGGTGTTCCGAATGGCCTATACGGTAGTACCACGCATGCGCGACCCCGGTTTTGAGTTTCCGCTTTTGTTTTCGACAATTTTCTGATGATAACGGAAACTGATTTGGAAACTGGAATGGATTTATTTGTAACATTCTGGAGTGGACTTTGAAAGAATTCTACTCAAGGTGATAAATGCTGTAGCTCGGGATTTCATTTAACGATCTGTCATTTTGGCAGTTTTGTCAAAATTGATAGTTCACCGGATAGTTCAATCCAAATCTTGATCTAGAAAAGCAGTCCCGTGCAAAGGCCTGAAAGGTTGGTTGTCTTAACAGGTTTATATATTGTTTTGTAGTAAAATAATTTTCTACTAAGTAAGACCATATGCAAGGAGAATAACCTGAAATGGAGATCAAAATATCTCAATGGAAAAATAGAAATAGAATGTTTCACTCCTGGAAGAAACTTAAACAGTATTCATAAAAAAAAATTAAGCTATAGCTATTGTACGGGAAAATACTTCTTCTTAGTATTGACTTTGACTAGTAAAAGTATAAGAATATTGGTATTACTTTCATTGCTTCTTCTATGTGGAGATAATTAGTCAAATCCTGGATCAGATAATAAATGTAAAAGAAATTTGAACAAATTTCCAATTCAGGGCAATATTTACCATGGCAATGAAATGTTCATCTCTTCATCAAGGGGTGTGTCATGTGGATTAACATTTTATTTAAGATTTTTACACATCCGCTTAATAAGTTTGACTGGAAAAAAATTGGATTTGGATCATATTGGATTGCTGGGGATAATCTATACAATTTTATAAAACAGGGTTGCAATAATTCATATGAGTTTTTAGAATACAGGAATTGCCACCATATTTCTGTTGGTTAAATGAATATTTTTCATTTAGGATATTGAAAACTTACACTTGGGGATGAATAGCGATTATGAAGGCAGTTACCCTCTTGTTAAGCTTGAATTGGCTAGAGGGATAGGTTTATCTGGAAGTGATGAGTCTTCAAAGTAAAGCATATTCATTTGTTAGGAAGGTGCAGTTTCCATATGTAACCATCAATGATTGTTTTAAATTTTTGATTCCCACTCAAGAGATCTTCTCAAAACGCCACAATTTTCATCCCAATTGTTAATATTCAGTCCTGTCTTCAATTCAGGCCTTTCAGGCCTTTGATTTACACACTCAAAAACAAAAATTGCTTAAAAGTATGTATGTATACTCATTCAAGTTCAATATCCAATTTCACCGAAAAGGTTAAACTTAGCAAAAATAAACAAACATGCGAGCCTATTCAAGATATACAATGTTTATTTTTGGTTTGATATATGATCTCAGGTTAACACATCCAGTAACTTGATGATAGTTTCACATGTGCAAGGTCATTGTCAGCAAACAAGGTTACACTAAAATAAAAAAAAAAACTTAGCATTTTGTTTATTCTATGTTTGTTTTTAGCTCAACTGAACACGAAGTGCTCAAGGTAAGCTAATGTGATCGTAGAATGTCTGTCGCCAGCGTGCGTCGTCCACAATTTCTTTAAACATCTTCTCCTCCTAAACCAGAGGACCAATCTTGATGAAACTTGGCAGGGATGTTTCTTGGCTCCAAGCTCTACCAAAGTTGTTCAAATAAATGAAATCCACCCTTAACCTTCCCTTTACCCTTAACAAAAAGGGTGAAAATATGAAAATCTTCTTCTCTGAAACAAGAAAGTGGAAAGCTTTCATATTTGGTATGTAGCATCATCTAGTGGACCTCTACCAAGTTTGTTCCTATCAAGACCCTGGGGTCATATTTGGGCTTTGGTGCAACTTTTTGGAATAGAATCAAAGAGCAAAAAGGCATATCTGTCTTGCTCTTGGCTGAAGACAGTTCATGGTATTGATCTTATGTAGAAAGTGTCAAGTTGTTGACATCTGCCTATTTAATTCATGATGTCCCAGGGATCAAATAGACTCAGGTGAGCGATCTAGGACCATCATGGTCCTCGTGTTATTAAGATGCAATACTCCTGTCAGGGTTTATGAAAGATTTCCATAATATGTTTATGCGTAACCTTATGATATCATCGACCTGGCCAAGTTATGAAAAAAAAGTATATAAACAAATTATTATAACAATAAATTGTTGGGGTTTTTTTTATCTGAATGGCAACGGAAATGGGGCCGGTAATATTCTCTAGGAGACACATTTGAGATTTTGCTATTGTTTTGAACCATTCTTTGTCGGTCTGTTCATCTAATGAGGAGAAGTACAGTTCACAAGAACCGTAACTCTACTCATCATATTTTTTTAGATATTTCCCTTTGTTAATTGACAAGAAATAGGTCATTGGCCTGCTCTTATGGGGGCATATATGTTTTTAAAACATCTTTTGTTTCTTTTAGGTTTAATGTCCTAATTCTGTCCCAAATGTCTAAAAAGAATTACCATAAAGTACTTGGTTGAATTTGATTAAATAAACACAATTCTAGATCAGAAAGAAACAGAAAATATGTCATTTGTCGCAACTCGAGTTCAAAGCTTAATGTCTTACTTTCACTAAATTGGCTACACAATATCTCTTAAACTTTTTAGTTTAATTATAAATGTAATATTTATACAATTTAATGTAATAGGGAACTGTATCGTTTCTTGATTTCTAGCTCACCAGAGCACAACATTCCCGACGGGAGCTTTTAGGACTTTAGTCCGTCGCAGGTCGTGCATCATGTGGCTTCCGTCTTCCAAATTTCTTAAAACTTCTTCTCCTCCTTAACCCTCAAGGCAATTTCAATGACACTTTGCTAGAACTTTCCTTGGGTAACCCTTCTCAAAGATTGTTAGCAAAACTCTGATTGGCCCATAAATATGACCATGGCTTTTTTTCACTATTAAATCCTTGAACAACAATTCCTCCTGAACCATCAAGCCAATTTCAATGCAACTTTTCCAGAATATTCCTTTGGAAACTCATTGCAAACATTGTTCTTGAAATTGGCATGAAAATCTGTTTGACTTGGCGGATGAAAAAAACATCATCTTTTTAACCAAGATACCAATTTCAATAATTTCTTAGCTGACCCTTTTCATTTAATTACATCTCAACAACTAGGCTAATTTCTACGAATCTTTGCCAGAATGTCACTTCAGTGACCAGTAAAACTCAGGTGAGTGATTTAGTTTCATTCTTTCTCCCTTGTTTACAAACAACATTTACCTTAAGACATAGGAGAATCATTTATTTACGAAGGAAAAAGATTCTTTCAAATTGTATTATCATTATAGTAGTATTTCTTATTTGAATTAAGACTAGGGATCAGCACAGACAATAACCCTCGGGCCGGAGGCAAGACTATTTTAGGAAGGACTAGTACATTTATCAGCAAAGCCGGAATATTGCAGGTCCTTCAGGAATGTAGTAATTGTTCATCTTCATTTGTAAACTTAACAAATTCAAATATATAAATTGCCTATCCCAAAACTCGACATTTTCATTACCCAAAGGAAAACACTGTATAAAAAGATGAAAATGCTTGTAACAAGAGATTCCTTCTTTTCCCACGCTGTTTTCCTTCAAAGTTTTTTATTTCATAACCTACAGTTCGATTAAATTTTGATTTATTGCTAAAAGTGTCTCGCGTTTTCTTGGGAGGAATCTTATTACTAAAACGGACCTGTAAAACATAGAACAAGTAAATTCTACAGGATTGTGACAGAAAATACGTAGTGTCAAATCCTAAACACCATCCTCATATGTGGCATCGACCTTCAAACATGGCCTTGAGTAAGGAACCAACTGAAATGAGTTTGTTTGAAAGAAAATCTGACATTGACCTTCACAAATGACTTTGAGTTAGGAACAAACTGAAATATATTTGTTTAAAAGAAACTATAATTGAAAATCAAAATCATCATTCATTACTTTTGCAAAGTTTGTTCCCAAAGCTCAATGAAGTTCTTTTTTATTTATAACAATCACCTTGATAATTCACTTTGACCTTGACAGTTGATTTTGACTAATGTTTGTAAATAGGCTTTGTCACAAAGGATCCATGTGTGAAATATGAACATCCTGTCTACAGCCGTTGAAAAGTTATTCACACTTTAAGATTCTCAGATGGGTGAAATCTATATCTTACCCCACCCACTATCTTCTACACTAAGAGATTTTCGACTAACTTACCGGTTTTCGATTTCAGTGAAACTTTCTGTAAACATTAAGAACATATGTATCTTAATTTTAAAAGAGTTTGATAACTGGACTAGAGCTACAACTTAAAAATTTTAACCCTTTAACTCAGAACATCATTTCAATTTGTTCAAATTTTCATGAATTTTTCAAGAACTTTTTGGGCTATCTGTTAGGAGGAAACAGACATAAGATCCAAACCTATATAAAAACATATAGGTACCAATTGTCTTTTAAATCAGTAACAAATTCTTTTTACAGATTCCAAAATTTCCTTGCAAGGTGATTTTTTTCCTGGCACCCCTTTGCATTGGATAAGATGTGCTTTCGGGTACTTTATGGTCGACCCTCTTTACTTATTTTGGAAAAAAAAGTCATTTTCTTAATCAGTATACCCAGTACTATAATTACCCGCAATATCTCAAAAATCTAAGCGTGGGCACATTTTACTATATATTTGGAACACCCCCTTTGATAACTATTGGTAAATCATAATGGAAATCCACGTATATTATGCTTAAATTTCACCCATCAAATTTCATTTAAATGTTATAACTTTTAAAAAAGTTATCGTCATTATTAAAGTGGCCGGTTAGGACTTTTGGCCAGTATAATTATGTTGATAGAATTTCTCCAACTTAACGAATGGCAAATATAGACTTTGTGCGAGTAAAACCACGTAACACCAGCTTGAAAAAGCTGGGGCTGCGATGTTTTGGTCGCCCGACGATTGCATGTGTTATAAAGAAAATTCTGCCGAGTTTGACTAGCTCAGCAGTTATGCATTGGACTGTCAAACCTTCGAAGGTCGTGAGTTCAAATACCGGCTTGGCCAACTCCAGCATGGCGACATGTGATAATAGTCATTGGGACACGAATCATTCGAATGTATGATAAGTAATACATATAGGCGGGATGAGAAGCTTGTGTTTAGGATGAAATGGTGCGGTTGAACTGGCGTGAGAAACGTCGGGAAACCAGCCCTGTGTTCAGGATGTAAAAACGTTTCGCGAGCGCTTTGAGATGATACCCCGCTTTGCACGTGCACATACGTGCAAAGCGAGGTATCATTTCGAAAACGCTTCGCTAACGTTTTCATCCTGAACGCAGGGCAGGGGTAGGTGTAACCCCCCCCCCCCCAACACACACACACACACACACTCACCCACACCCATCCCCGCGATATAACTGCAATAATGTTGGAAGTGGTTTTAACCACATACAAATAAACAAACAAACCAGGAAATTGTTTCATGTGTGATAATCGTCATGATTGTCCTACTACAAGCGATTAATTTTGAAATCTCTTTAACCCTTTCCTGTTTAAAAAAAATTTAGACTTGTCCAAATTAAAAGGTTTTGCAGACGAGAATTTAAAGTGGATTTAATTTGAAAAATAAACATTCAATAGGGTAGAAAATAGTGTGGAAAAAGAAGAAATGGCTTGTCAGAAGCAATTTCTTCTTTTTTCACAATTTTTCTCAATCATAAAATCACAGGCACGTAAAAAGTAGGGATTAAACAGCAAAGGGTTAAGATACGTTTATTACTGAGGTATAAGACAATATTTGTGGACGCCCAAAATGATGGACAAATAGACAAACATTCAAAGAAAAAAGAAACAAACGAATAACCAAATATGAAGATTTGTTAATAGTACATGCATTGTATAAAAATACGTTTATTCTATATTGAACTCATTTCCATTTCGAATACAAAAATTATTAAAACGAATTAATTATCAAACAGGTATTTGGGTACTAGTATTAGTCGTATTAGTGGTATTAGTCGTCATTGGTACTTCATCTGAAAAATAAAAGATTATCAGAGATTATTTCATATATTTAAAGTGCGAAATATTACTATTTATTCATACATCCTATGATGTGGGTACTCATTAGAATCGCAGCCGATCGACAACCGATTCCAATGGCTACTAACAGCATATGGCTTAATTGAGAAATGCGCACTTGAAATGTCATTTTCCTCTCTCGCGTATCAATTGTTAAGGTAGTGGACCCGTAGTAGTTCCGCAATATTTTGGAGGTAATGAACTTTGACACTGTTAACCGAGGTTTACTAAATATTTTCATTAGGTAAAAAAATCGGTAAACATTGTGAAAGATCATGAGTTCCGAAAAGTTGCGGTACTGTTACGGGTCCACCGCCTTTAGAAATGAAACGCACATCCCCGCGCACCACCATCCTAAAAGACAACTAAAATAATAATGATATAACATGAGTACTAAATTAAAATTTGTATAATTAGTTAACGTGATCGTGAAATTGACATTAACCTCAATCAAAACCATTCTTAATCGCTCACTCAGCGCTTCATTCATTCATTCATTCATTCATTCATTCGTTCAATAAACTCACTTAAATCATTCAAAATGCCTCAAAATCACTCAAAACTCACTCATTCAACTCATTCAAATTCAATCAAAAATAATTTCAAAATCATTCACCTTGTCAATTTCAAGTTGATCTTAACTGTACCAAAAGTAACATGGGTGCTAAATTAAGATATGTACCAAAAAGCAAAGCCCCTGCCAAAGGACGCTATAGAAAACCGTCGGAGAACCGCAAACAACCGCCACTTGTAAAAAAAAACGAATTCGGCATGACTCGCATTTTCTCTGATGTCATTC
Source organism: Fragum whitleyi (assembly GCA_948146395.1). Classification (NCBI taxonomy): domain Eukaryota; kingdom Metazoa; phylum Mollusca; class Bivalvia; order Cardiida; family Cardiidae; genus Fragum; species Fragum whitleyi. Next base: position 24,513,809 of record OX411555.1, on the reverse strand, counting down.
CCCGTAGATTACGTGACGCAATAATGGTGCTATAATTGAGTAATTGCAGTGCTTGACTTTCGTAAGTGCCAATAAACTGTATATATGCACTTACGAGATTTCAGAACTGCTACGACGCTGAATAACGGAATTTCTTGAGCCGGTTTCCATATTGCTGAGTAGGAATGAATTACTTTAATGCAAGCCAAAAGTGGATCTTTTGTTAAAAAATGTGACCCGTCACGAAGGGCCCATCAGGGTAGTGCGTAAAGTGTCGATCCAAGTCAGACTGCGCGGTTTCCGCAGACTGACTAGGGTCGAAACTTTTAGCAATGTGCTTATTTTTTTAATCTAGAATGTTTAATCTACCTTCCAGTGAAATAATTTTTGAAATGTGACCTCTGGTTGACCAATGCTTGACCAAATCCTTTTTTTTTTCAAAATGTCGTTTTACAGAGTTATAAGATGGTCCCTTTTTGCGTGACGGGTCACAAATTGTTTCGATATTGCTCGAGCGACAATCTCCATTAAGCGACCAGTTTTATTAAGCTACCGCCTTCAAAATACCCCTTGTCAAATATAGATTTTAAAAAAGTAGATATCGAGATATTATTTTAGGGTTAATTCACGTTTTTGGGTGCGTTAACATTTGCAGAGACCCAAAAATGACGTCATAAAAATTGACACGGGAATAGGATCGACGTCTTTGTTAATGTTCTACATTAATGTTAATCAAAGAAATTGATAAAGTGTATAGGCTCTGACTGAGGATATTTAAGTGAAAAGAGCCGGGCGTTGACGGCACGTGAATTTACTTATTAATCCACGTTTTCTCCCGTTAACGCCCGGCGTTTGTCCGTTAACGTATGCCTATAACGACCTGAAAACGCACATTTTATGCAATTATCATCCTAAATTATTGTAAAAGAATCCTACGTTGTTTAAATTCAACAGAATCGTCTCAATCAAAATTATGATGCTTATTTATCGCTTGAACTAAGCGACCATTCTCTTTTCGACCGCTTTTTAATGGTCCCGTAAGTGCTCGCTTAACACACGTTTTACTAACTCTACGGGTATATAGATAAGAAACTTACAATATGGCTTTAAAAGAAGAAAGGACCGCCGCCGAAGAACCTCCTTCGAAAGAATCGTCTTCTGAATCCGAATGGCCTTCCAAAGAATCGTCTCCTTCCAAAGAATGGTCCTCGGAAAAATCCTCTCCGTCTTAACCCGAATGGCGCAATGATAATTTGTGAATCACAGTAATCAACGCTTGCTAGGAATAAAGCTCCGATCAGAAGAAAGGCCAAGTATTTGGTCTGCATCTGCGAAATACGAAAAGTTTGTATAAAGCAATTATCATTACAAAAACTTAACCGAGCAAATCTTACCGATTCAGAATAATTTCTATACAGACATATCAACTAAGCGGGTCTTCTGATAAAAGAAAAGATTACCATGATGGTCCTGATTGTTCACTTAGAACTGTAACCATTTAAAAAAAACCGACAAAATATATACAGAATTCTGATGGAATTTCAATTTTTCTATAATTTAAGTCTATTTGATACCATCAAAAATCGTGCATTTTGATTGGCTGTAAAATAGTTTTAATTTCTCAATAAGATTAATTTTGATTACGCAGCTTTTGTGTAAGCTTCCACGAAGCGAAAAGTAGGCCTATAAGAAAAATCCTACATTGTATTCAAATTTCATCTCTTGATTAAATGGCCACTATTTAAGTCAAGTACTCAAGTTACAAGTTACAAGGCTTATTCATCATAATTTAGGCCTCTGACCCATATTACAAATAATGTTTACAAATACATACAAAAGAGTGACTATTATTTAAATAGAAATAAAGTATTTTATGTCAGATTGCTGGTATCATTTCAAATTTGGTATATGATAATAAAGACCATATTATGATGGTAGATTTTAACCCCATTGAACCATCGAGATATCATTAATACAGTTCAAACAAACCGTATTTATAGTACTCCGGCAGTTCATCATTTTTACACTAGCCAATCCGTGTACAGGGAGCTATTCCATGTTCAGGGATATGTCTAATAGTAATACATGTACAATAAAATATATTTCTACTATTCGTTATTATCTGCAAAGAGGTTACATCTTTTTTTGGAATCTAAATGTTCAACATCATACCTTCGGTCAATGAATAACCAAAAGCGTATGCATTAGATTGATCTAAAGACTTTGGTTCAACTTTTCCTTTCGTACTTTAAATGCTTCATAAAGATATTTCGATAATGCTTTTATATTTGAAATTTTAACATCAGACATTATGCTGTAGAATAAGGCTGTGCTTGGATAATGATTTTTCCAATCTATTGGAAAACATAACGTTATTAAATGATCGTATTCTGGACAAACAAATAAAAAGGAAATTCGTCTTCTACTGAATATGTACATTGTATTTCGTTTAAGGCATATTTCGCAAATGCGATAATTGTAATCAATTTTCTGGTGTCTTCCTAGTTCTACGTTTAGACAATAACCAGAGCATCTGAAATTTGAGAGTGTTCGTCTTAGAACTGTATAAATATCACAAGATAGGTATTTTTCGATATTTATTAATGATTTGAAATGTTTATAATATTTTGATTTTGGACTTGTATTAATATGTTCCTGAATACTTTGGTATGGACAATCGATAAGCCGTTGTTTAAAACTTAGTAGAAACATTTTCTTATCACCGACACCGTAATTGGGCCAAAGATTTCCAAATCCGTATGCATATATTACATTTTCATTTTTATAGCCCAAGTATTTGTTTCGCTTTCATCTAATTGTTTTAACATTAAAAAGCATTGTTTGGGATAACGAGTATTTTGCATTTCTATTAACTTAAGTTTACTTACTCGTATAATTTCAAATTGTATTTTCTGTTATCGACTTTACACTAATTTGTATTGTGTGTGTGTGTGTGTGTGAGTGTTTTAATCTGGCTTCAATCAAAACATTGTTAGAAAATTCCTCAAGTGTCGGGAATGATCTGACAAAATTAAACATGCTCTCCAACAATGCTTTCAGTACTTTGATGTTACTGTATAATGCTAGTGCTACCATTATCATTACTATTATTATAATTATCATTAAACGCATATTAAATAATAATAATAATAATAATAATAATAATAATAATAATAATAATAATAATAATAATAATAATAATGATAATGATAATAATATCTTTATTATCATTAAAGCATCCCTCGATGTTGAAGTATAATGTTGAGTATTTACCGTGTCGTATTTTGAAGTCCTTTCACAATTAGAAATGAGAAAACATTGATCAGTAGAAGCCAAGCTTCTCTATTTAAAGCAACATTCAACAATGAAACCCTTTTTCCTTTTTAAAGGGACAGGCGAAAGTAAATGAATTACCTCTTTTTATATAAGACAGCAAGTTTGCTAGATTACGCGAATACTAATGTCTGAAACTCAAAGCGTGGACAAAAGTCAATAAAGGTCTTAAAATATATTAGAACACCTTTTATTTTGAAGTCAAACTGCATATTTTTAACTATAACCAAACGTAGTATTTAATATTGATTGATCATTTGCTATAAAAACGAAATCAAATAAATTACCTAAATGAGGCAACGGCAATATTATTTTTCTTCTATTTTTACCACATAATTTGTCAAAATCAACTTATTTCGTAACCCAAAATGATTTATTTCGATTTTTTTATTTCCTTTTTCAAGTTGTGGGACAAATATCTTTGAAAAAGATATCATTTTAGAACTTTTTTGTAACAACCTGATTAATTTTCAATGTGTGCGAAGTTGGAGCACAGCCCTGCGTTCAGCATGACAAACAGTGCAAACAGTTTTCCAATTATACCCCGCTTTGCACGTGCATATGCGTGCAAAGCGGGGTATAATTGGAAAACTGCGCAGGGCTGATCTTAGTCTGTCAAACTGGTTAAGCTATGTTACATAGATCAACCAACTTCCAAAAACTTCGGTCCTATTGCATAACAAAATTTTCGTGATAACCTTGGGAGTAACCATATATATTGGTTATAACTTTTTAGGTGTATTTCCTTTTACAGTAAGACGACTATGTCCTGAAAACGAGTAGATTTTACTCAAACAGTTTCTGTGCTTTATCTCCTTTATCAGAATTGCCGACCTCTAACAATTGTTACTTGATGCTGGCCATAAATCTTAATTATAAGTAAGGTAGGCTGCTGACAGAGGACAGTTATATTATTTAACCAGATTTTATTCTTTACCAGTGGTTTGATATAGACCTAAGGAAAAGTTAATGAGATTACGGGATTTTTTAAACTGATTCTACATCTTTTTCAACACATTAATATCATTCTGTATTTTTATATAAACCCATATATCCTAAAAATAATATCAACCCCTGTGATGCTGAATGAAAACCATAGTAAAATTTCATTAGAATCATAGTGCTAAAGGCACTGGATGCACTAATTGTGAGTCAGTATTTTTTTTTAACATATCATTCATAAATTCTTCTCTTTTAGTAAATTAATCTTATCAGGATAACATTGCTGGATAAATAACCAATATATAAAGAATCAACAGCTCCTTTTATCACAATGTTTTTCTATATTATCTTGCAAGTAACCAGTGTTGCATGAGAAAATTTGACGAAGAGCAGTCTCTCCAATGCTTGTTAGACTGAACTGAAATATTCTATCACAAATAATTTTTTGCATTTTGAATCTTCTGATCCGGGTTCGATCCCTTATGGTGGCACTCATCCTTTCTGGCTATAACTTTCTCACCAATGTTTTGATAATCATAGAAGGATGTGAGATAGCAGCTGGGGGCTAGAAAAGAATGTAATGGTAGTGCTTGTGTGAGAAAAACCAGGAATCAATTGTTAGGTGCTCCACCTGCCGTAATAAAACTAGATGATTGTTGAAAGTGGCGTTCAACCCCATCCAAACTAATGAATCTTCTGATAATAATTATCAGAGAATTGTGAGTTGGTTTTTTTTTTTTTTTTTTTTTTTTTTATAAAACATGAGAAGTAGCCCACATGAAAATACTTTTCAACTTTATCTGAATTTTTTTAATTTATTTGAAATTATATTCAAAATAAAAATGTATACCTTTTAATGATTTTCAAAGAATTCATTCAATTTTCTAGTTCTTAATATACTTAACTCCAAAAGAAACACCCACAAGTACAAATTGAAATTATTAAAATCTTTTATTTTTTATCTTTCTTTGCTATTTTTGGTACAAAATATATATATAGCCACATGTGTGGGATAAAATAATGATGCTTCCCAAGACGGTGTACCTCGCTTGACAACACCATCAACAAAAGTTCACAAGGATACAATTGTTGATTCCAAAATGAATTAGAGTACCCATTTGGTTGAAACCTGCCTGTATGAAGATAAAATTTGGAAATTAAAACCAAAGGACACTTTACGAGTTACAGTTGATTCGGCAATTATCATAGACATAGACATATTCTTTATTGATACAAACTTACATAAAGTTACTTTTCAAATTACAAGTAACATGATATCTAAATATCTGAAAGTGGGCTTTCAAGCCGTCATTTTCCTAAAGAAAATTGGCTTAGTTTGAGCGTAATACAGGAGTCATCGTGTCAACCAGATTTGTTAATCGTGTTGAAATGATTAACAGATCGTCGGGTGAAAAGTAACGACAACCAATTACTCAAAAGCTTAGCTAGGTAGAGTTGACGTTCTTGTTCACAGTACTTTCCCTTGATGAGATATATCCTCCTAAAATATTTCACAATCATTGTTAATACTCTATCAGAGATATGCTCCCAACAAAATCCAGGTGTTAAAACCAAGGGACAAGAACTAAAAAAGGCTACACAGAGTTACGGTTCTTATGCAATACATTTTGCATCAATACCGTTGATCTATCAGCCTAATAAGTTTCAAGATAATTATACTTTCAGAGATATTGTCCGGATAAAATCCAAGTATGCAAACCAACAAAGGAAAGTAACTCCAAAAATAAGCTAGGTAGAGTTGCAATGAACTCCGCAATCATGAGAGGAATAAAACTAATAAGTTCCAAGTCAATCGGACACAGAGTACAAACAGAAAGCTCTTGTCACAAGCAGTACACATGTAAAATATGAAGGCTCCTTTCCTGACCAATCAAAAGTTATGGTCAATGTTAAAGGCTTTGGGGGACAAACTTTCAGTCAAACACACAAATAAACAAAAGGGCCTGAATGCCTCTAAACCGCTCACCTGAACTTTATTGGTCTAGTGGATGTCATCCAAGTAACTTTCTGGCAAAATTTCATTCAAATTTGCCTAATTGTTTAAGTGGAGAATTCCAAGAATTTAATGTGAAAATAGACCCTGCCCAATCATTCATTACTGAGGAGACTCAAAAAAGCCTCGCCCTGTCACGCCCATATTTATGGGCCAATAAAAATTTCACGAACAATTTTTGAAAAGGGTCACCGAAGTAACTTTCTAGTTAAGTTCATTGAAATTGGCCCAGTGGTTCAGGAGGAGATGTCGTTCAAATATTTCAGGCTCAAAATAAGCCACACCCTGTCATGCCCATATTTTGGACCAATCAAAATTTTGCGAACAATTCTTGAAAAGGGTCACCCAAGGAACCTGCTGGTAAAGTTTCATTGAAATCGGCCGAGCGGTTCAGGAGGTGATGTCGATCAAAGATTCTAAAGTGAAAAATATCACGCTCTGCCACGCCCATACACATTGTTTATGGGCCAATAAAATTTTGCGAACAATTTTTAGCTCCACTGGCCGAAGGCTGCTGTCATGCCGTTGTGTCCGTCGTGCGTGCGTCCGTCCGTCGGGTCGTAATTTTTTTCTTTAAAAATCTTCTCCTCAGAAACTACTGGATGAATTTCAACCAAACTTCATAGGAATGATCCTTGGGTGACCCTCTTTCAAAGTTGTTCAAGAAATTTTGATCCAATGAAAACATTGATTTAATGGGCGTGGCTAATTTCCAAAAATGGTAAAAAGTCTGTTTTCTCATATTCTAATTCATTTATACCAATTAAATTTTACGTAAATGGTCCTTGGGTGACCCTTTATCAGTCTACAAAAAATCATTGTAATCAGATGAAAAAAAATGTATTTTATGGGCGGGGGTCATTTCTCTATAATGTTATATAGTAGAAACTTTGAGAATCATTTTCTTAGACTGTAACAGATGGATATCAATCAAATTTCAGTGGAATGATCCTTGAGTGACCCTTTAACAGTCTACCAAAACTGTTTTGTGATCAGACAAAAAATATGTATTTAATGGGCGGAGGTCATTTCTCTGTATGTTATATAATGTAAACTTTGAAAATCATTTTTCTCAGAATGTAACTGATGTATATATATCAATCAAATTTCAGTGGAATGATCCTTGAGTGACCCTTTATCAGTCTACCAAAATTTATTGTGATCGGATGAAAAATATGGATTAAATAGGCGGAGGTCATTTCTCTATATGTTATAAAGTGGAAAAATTGAAAATCATTTTCTCAGAATGTAATTAAAGAATATAAACCAAATATCACTGGAATCATCCTTAAATGACCCTTTATCAGTGTAAGTAAAAGTATTGTGATCGGATGAAAAATATGTATTTTATGGGTGTAGGTCGATCATTTCTCTATATATAGTGGAAATTTTGAAAATCATTTTCTTAGTGTATTACTGATGGATATCAATCAAACATTATTGGTATGATCCTTGGGTGACCCATTATCTTGCAGCCAAAAATTATTGTGTTTGGATGAAAAATATGTCTTTTATGGGCAGAGGTCATTTTTCTATGTTATATAGTGGAAATCTTGAAAATCATTTTCAACATCAAAAGAACCCAAAATATCTAAAAACCTGGTCAAAACTTTTATTTGCTATTACAAGAATTTCAAGCCTGTGGAGCGACTCAAGCCATTCATAGCTTTCTAGTTGAAAAGGGTCACCTAAGGAACATTCTGGTAAAGTTTCATTGAAATTCTGCCTTGTGATTCAGGAGAACAAGAAGTATTTAAGATAGTTGACGACGGACGATGGACTCGGGGTGATCCATAAAGCCCCTTGAGCATTATTATTATTATTATCTTTTATTTCCGCCATGTAGGCGAGCAATATTACAAAAAACACACAAGATGAAAAACATAAATGTGAAGAAAAAGCAATAAACATGTAACAACACAATGAAAAAAGTGACATTAAAGTACAAAGTGACAACAACGAAATATAGAACCCTTTTTCATACGTTCATTGATTTCATGAAAAATTAAATTGTGTATTAAGTGGTGAAAATTAATGAAAGAAATTGCTAAAAATGACTCACTTGAATTTAGGGATTGGACTAGAATGTCGTCTGAGAAAGGGTTAAATATTTCTTATCTCCATAGATGCTTGTTGTATTTAAGGCGAAATCGAATAGAAATACAAAACAAGATTCACATGAAAACATGAAAATACAAATCAAATTTAAAAAAAAAAAATGAGAGAATACCCTTATTAAACCGAAAGCGAAAAACAAGAGGACTCTCGTTTGGTAAACAGTTACAAGAGAATAGAATACAAATTTAAAGAGCGCACACGCGCGGACACACGCGCGAACACACACACACACACGTGGACACACACACAAGCTCACGCGCCCGTGGACACACACGCTCGCAGGTATACAAATACAGACACACACACACATATTCATGTACTCACTCGCGCACGCACAAACACATATATATGTGAGTTTACGATTACAAAGAGAGATAACCATAAAAATGTCTTAATTTACTTGATATGCAATTCTTTTGGCAATACAGGATTGAAAAATTGATCCCTTATGCTTGTTAAAATCTTATTGTAGAAATCATTGCAGTCTTTATCGCTTTTCATCTATCGGTACACAACCATAACCTAACAAACAAAACCGTAGTTATAATTAACAACAACATTAATGCTAAGATGTATGCATTAATTATGTAATAGATGAGTTATAGATATACCAAAGTTTACTTAAAATGGGGAGAACAAAAAATAATAAATTTTCAGACTGCAAATCATTCACTTCTGCAACATTTTTAAACCCTGATACCAAGGCAATTATTTTCAAGGGCCCAGAAAGATCTGAAAACCTACTGAAAACTGTCACACCTAAATTAAAGTGTATAAAATTAAATAAGTAACTTCTTATATTGGCTGTAATATCACATTCAAAAATGATATGTTCACACAGTGGTATATTTATCATTTTAGTACATTTTGCGCAATTATTCGAAAAATGATCACTAAAACATTTGGCAATTATTTTAACCCCGTTGAAACAGTGCTTTGAAAAGGAAGGAACTTGACGACTTATCTTCCAAAGGTTTGATGCGTTACTTAATTTTGGTTTAAGGTATAGAAAATCTTTAATATATTGATCTTGTTCCAATCTACTTTTCCATGAGGTATAAGCTAAATTATCGACTGCATTACGTGAAAGGGTTTTCCAGTGATTTTTTTATGGAAAATGTCCAGAATTAATATAATCAATGAGGTAATTTTCCAAAGAATATTTTCTAAGGATTTGAACAATGTTTGGAATAAAACCAGATTGCACAGTGCCTTTTCCAGCGTAAAAGGATACCAGTCTATAATTAAATAGGAGCTTAGATAAGTGACCGGTGACTAGTCTACATAATTGTCCAAGAAATAACAACTTATAATATTCTATTTCGAAAATAATGGGCTTAGCGCCAATAAGGCTTAAACAAATGTCAGTGCGGGTATAAGTTGGAAGATTTTGAATATATTTAATGCAAAATCTATGTGCTTTTTCTAAATTCAAAATTTGAGAATTATTCAAATCTAATAAAAACTCACATCCATAAAGAGCTCTAGGAAGGACTATGGATTTATAAATTTTGAATGAAGTTAACGGATGCAAACCATTCTCATGCAATCCTATGTTTAGAAGACTAAGTAAATTACCTCGAAGTTTATTGCAGATTTCATCTACATGGAAGTTACTTTTCATGGATTTGTAAACATTAATACCAAGATGGGTATAACATTCAGTTTCATTTATTTCGCTATCACCGAGAAACCACGATCTATTAATCACATTGTTTTTAGGTTCATTAAGCACCATTACTGCACACTTTGAAGCATTATACAAATATCTCCATTTACACGAATATTCATAGCAAATATTAAGCATACTTTGGAGACCATTTTGAGTAAATGAAAGTAAAACCATGTCGTCTGCAACGCTAAGTGAACTGCAGTCCGACCCTGCTATACATAGCCCATACCCAGATTCAGATAATTGTTTAATGAGACCATTTATATAGACTAGGTACAAGTACGGACTTGTTTTCCCCCCTTGTCTGGTCCCCTGCAAAACTGGAAAAGTTTCATTTGAAATAAATCCCTTATAACGTACAACGCTTTGTAGATCAGCATAAATACTCAACAAACATCTTAAAGTTTCATCATCGACACCATATTCAGAAAGTTTATAAAAAAGACCGTTTAACCAAACACGATCAAATGCTTGCTTACAGTCAAGAAAGCATAAAAACAATTTACTTTTATTTTCCTTGGCAAAGTATATACACTCGCGAAGACAAAACGATGACATCATACAACCAAGCCCACTTTGAAAACCACCCTGTAGATTATGAACTTTCAATGAATTAGTAGCTTGCAGTCTCTGCAAAATAACGATTTCAAAAAGTTTTAAAATACACGACGTAAGAGTTATTGCTCTGTAGCTATTTGGGTCCTTTCTATCCTTATTACCCCCCTTGAATAATGTAAATATTACCCCCCTTTTCATAAGTAAAGGTACATGAGAGAATTTTATCATAGTTGTGAGAAGCTTAGCCAATAGTTGTTTGATTAAACTCCCCCCGTGAATAATGTGCTCATAAGTAATACCGTCAAAACCAGGGGCTTTCTTACGCTTAACATTCGAAAGGGTGTGATTTATAGTTGCAACAGAAACTCTTGACGGATTTTTATTTTTTTTCTGGCTTGTTATTTATGTCACCTTTCAGTTTAATTAGTCATTGATAGATTTGTTGTGAGTAAAAAGGGTAAGAAAAGATGCAAACATTACAGATAAAAAAAAAATTGAAAAAACAAAATGTTGAAAGTAACTTAAAGTATACAATTAGTTCAGAAGATGTGTGTTTGTGTTGAAGACCTAAAACTTCAATTACCTTGAAATACTTATTTGTCATACACCTGGTGTTGAGCAGGGAAGGAAGAAATTTATTGCCCTGATAAGCCCAACAGTAACTTGACAGCATATGACCTTATAACTGGCAAATTAGATTTATGGCAGGGGTAGAAAAACTTGGCTAGGACATAGTCGCTAAACTGTTTATTCATTGTCGGTACCGTAATTTTGAGTCACGAATCAAGAATACGGTCGGTGGTTACGGGGGATAGTGTAAAGATACATGACGAAACTACTGCTGAGATAATTTAATATTTCTAGAATCCTTCCTGTATGACATAGAAAGTTTTTGACGTTGACTTTTATAAAGTACTAATTAACATTCAGTGATAATAATTCAGATTCCATCTATTTTGAGGGTTAAATTTTTGTAATTAACTGTAATGCTACATCATTCCATAATTTATACCGTTTATATATATGACTTGCAATTTAATTTTCTTAATAAATGTGCGTTTTTATCTCCTAAAAATATGATATTAAAAAAAATGATTTCTGAGAGCGGTCATGGTCCCTTATCTCAAACTCTAGCCAAAGTGTTAAAATGCATGCAGGTGTTCAGCTTTATCAAGTATAAGGAGATGTAAAAGTTTAAATACGTAAATTAATGTATCTAGCCTCCTGATAACGTTAAGTACAAAAAATCTTGATCTTGGTCAGACTGCAAGATCTACGAAGGATGATCAGCGTCGAACCTTTTCACTTTGAAAATATGTTTTGTTTCTAGAATGAGCTTTCTACAGCCATCTCAATATGGTTATCGAAATGCATCCTCTGTTGACCTCTGCTAGATAAAACATGCATTTTACCATTCAGCCCCATACTTTTCACATCTCGCAAACATGTGATCCATCTTATTAAACTTGGTCATCTCGAAACTCCCTCATGTCATCCATGATCTTGAATAATCGTAATGATAATGTTAAATAATATTAATGGTAATAATAGTTATAAGTATTATAACAGTAATTTTGACGGTGCTGATACAATTAACAACATCGTGAAATTGATATTCATCTCCATAAAAACCATTCTTTATTACTCGTCAGCGCTCCAATCATTCATTTCAAACACTCACTCAAACCATTCATAAACGCTCAAAACACATTGAAAAAGATGGAATTAACAAAGCAATTCAAAATAAATAAAGCTAGAAAAAATCGCGAAATCACTGATTAAATTGACATTGTAAGCGGTGGTTGGTCCTTGAAGAAATAATGGTTATTTATAGAATTAGTTTGCATTTTTTATGAAAGGGAGGTAATACACATCGCTAATTTGTTCATCCTGGACAAAATAAGCGATATTGGATTGCATCCCTTGAATTCCACTCAAAACATGCTCCACACGCTCATTCAATTACATTCCAAAAACATTCATATCGTTAATTTCACGATGTTGTTAACTGTAAAAAAAAGCGTTCACAGAGAATTTTCATGATCACAGGTAAAAGCTTTTGACCTTTCAGCTTTGACATTTCAGAACTGTATAAATGATGGTTTTACTGTCGATAAAGATATCATTAATGACTGATCGGAAAAAAATATATTTTTAGTTTAAACCATATAGAAATAGCAGCGACATTTGCCGAAGAACAAAGACCAAATAGGGCGAAACTTAGTAACCGAAAAAAAAAACTTTTTTATTTTTAATCAATAATATTCAGCAATATACCGAGTCGTTTCATTTGAGTACACCATCCTTTTTCGCTGAGGTAATCGCTGGCAGTAGCGGATACGGAGAGTGTTAGGGGGGGGGGTTCAAACGCACCCCTCTATGAAGCTCAATTATTTAATTTTCATGCATGATTTAAACAACCCTTTTCCTACTGTTTACGATATTTTCCTGTTGTAAACAAAACGTTAGCATACAGAATAGACTAAAATCAGTCTGCGCAGTTGTGCATCCTGATCTTAGCATATACTGCCTGCATTCTGCTTGATTTTTGTGGTAAAAATCATTAAGTAGTCTTGTTGATATCTAATTATAGGAAATTTGTTTACAAAATATGTAAATTCGTCAGGATAATGGTTTAGATTGTGTAAGAATGGCAAAAAGAACCCCCTTTATGTTTGTTCGAAACCCCTTTACAGAAATGATAAAAACTACTGCTGAGATCCGCCAAGGTTCTTCAACGTGGTCGATGTTAAACACTTACACGAGACCTCGGTATAAAATTTCATCCGAAAGACAATTAGTTTGCTAGTGTGCCAGTCAAAGAATCAAACTCACGATGTCAAACTTCAATGGTTGTGAAGTAAGGTGCTTTATCGCCTGAGCTAATGGGGCTGACATGCGCTGTGTAAAAAACGATGTTCAATTACAGTAGCATACCTTTAGAAATTGTTGTCGTTAATTTGGCGACCAGTCCTGCGTGTAGAATGCAAAAATATTTGGAAACATCTAGAAATTGTTTCCCGATTTGAACTCGAGTACACCTAAAAAGCGGGATAAAGTTATTCAAACGTTTCGTGAAAGTTTTCATCTTGTAAAAGTGAAATAGAAATATTGCTTTGGTAGAATTGCTCCTTCCTTTGGTAGATATTTGTCTTAACGATCTATCACCTATTAGCTTCATCGTAGACTCGTAACTACCGTTAATTAAGTCGTTAAACGTATATTAACAACTTTGTGGTCACCGTTTTAGTATTTTTGACCTTGAAGTTAACCTCTAACCTCATGTATCACGTATACCAGAGGAAGTTCAGGTAATAAAAAGAGAGGGGGAGAGAGAAGAAAACACTACAACAAAACAATAAGCTCATTGATAGACAAAAAGCTGCAAAGCTGTAGTTACGCCGTTTGGTCCTTCACAGAAAAATGTTGACCTATCATGAAAAAAGAGACAACATAAAAGAAAAGAGGCGACAATAAGTACGAACTGTCTGAGCTACGTTAATTTAACAAATTTAATGATAGAATTAAATGGTTTACGAACGCACGCATTTACAGATTAAAAGCGCGCTATTTTATTTTCTAAAAAAAGGGGAGGAGCTCCCAAAACCTTTAGAACTCAAAAGTCCAATTGTTGTTGTTGTTCATAAAAGCGATTTCCCACTTATGTGGTTGAAACATGCGTATATTTAATTTTTTATCAAAATTTAGCCCTACCACCTCACCTACTTATGTCTTTCACTATCTGTCCTTCCTTCATCGCATCGCATAAAGCTCATGTTTGATCTGATCAGAAACGGATATTACGCCGATTTTAACATTTTTTTTGTAATGTTGCGCCGGATTAATTAAAAAAAGTGAACAATTTTCAGTAGCATCGGTATCTTCGATTAGTGACCAGACCATCGTTGCTACAGCTTGTTGTTCATCTCCCATGCAGTTAATCACATCGTGAAATAGAAACTCAACACGATCAAAACCATTCAAAATCACTCGCTTTGCAATCCAATCATTCATTCCAAACACCCACTCCAAAACGCTACGAAATAGTTAAAAAAAAAAAACCGCTTCGATATCTTTCGAAACGATCAAAATTGCAATCAAATGTGACCCGTAACGCGAAAAGGGACCATCCGGGAACTCCGTAAATGAATATTTGAAAAAGAGATCTGTTCTAGAACAGGCCAACCAGTGGTCGCATTTCAAAAAATTTTTCACAGGAAGGTAGATTGATTATTCTAGATTCAGAGAAATACGAAAAGTTTCGGCCCTAGTCAGTCTGCGCAATCCGCGCAGTCTGACTAGGTTCGACACTTTACGCTCTACCCAGATGGTCCCTTTTCGCGTGACGGGTCACAAATATTTGCACTATTTTATAGTCTTGAGTTTCTTTTTTAGTGTCTGATTTGACCGTGAAGACACAAAATCATAAACAAATGTGACCCGTCACGCGAAAAGGGACCATCTGGGTAGTGCGTAAAGTGTCGATCCTAGCCAGACTGCGCGGATGGCGCAGACTGACTAGGGTCGAAACTTTTCGCACTTTGCTTAATTTCTGACTCTAGAATGAATAATCTACCTTCCAGTGAAAGTTTTTTTGAAATGCGACCTCTGGTTGATCTATGCTGGACCCAATCTCTTTTTTAAATATTTATTGTACAGAGTTCCCAGATGGTCCGTTTTCGCGTGACGGGTCACAAATACGTAGATTCGTTTAAAGGGATGCAAAGAAGTGTCGTTAATTTGGTCCAAATGGCCGAAATTATCCGTTACATTTTACCTTCCCTTGATTTTCATTAAAAAAGTCGCCCCTCCAACTCATTGGATTTCATAACGAAATCATTCCAAAATCATTCACTTTGTCAATTTCCTAACGTTCTTTATCTTTAATGTATGTTAATTTTCTTAAATTTGTCCTTTTTTTTTTTGATTACCTGCCTTTTTTATGAGTTTCGTAGTCTCGAAAATAAAACCATCCAAAAAAGTACATCAAAAGGAGTGAAAAATTATTTGATAGACTTTTTTGATACGTCAAGCCAGGGAGCTTTAAGAACTGGTCAACTACGTTTGAAATGTACAGCACAGCGTTGAAAATGCTGTATATCGGCCACAATTAGCGAGGAGTGGAAATTCGCTGATATTTGCAAGTAATTGAATACACGAAATCAAGAGTATAGCATAATTTTGTAATTAAAAAAAAAAGGGGTGGGGCAGAGTCCAGGTGCTAAAATGTTGGAAGTGCCTGTTTTACTAGTATGTGAGTGTGTGTATTTCCGTTTATTTATCGTCGCTACCGTAGCACATGCCCATATGAGCGACGCCCCCAGAAGACGGTTAGTTGTTACGGGGGTTAGTGCAAGGATTCATGACGAAACTACTGCTGAGATCCGCCATGGTTCTTTAACGTGCTCGGTGTAAAGCACCGTCTCACGGGGCCTAGGTTTAACGTCTCATCCGAAAGACAATTGATTCTTTTTTTATTAGTGTACCAGCCCGGGAATCGAACCCACGCCGCCGAACCCAATGGTTTTGAAGTCCGGTGCTCTACCAACTGAGCTAATCGGGCGGGTACTGGTATGTGAGAATAGGAAACTCGCACCAGTATCACCGTCAGACCCGAAATTTGAATAAGCTGTAGTTTCGATGATATGATAATTCATCAAAGAGATTTTTCAAAAGAGGATTTTTTCTATTACGCACTTGCGTAATATGCGTAATGGGAGCTACGCCCTTGAAGAGGCCTTTCAGCTTAAGCAAAATCTTTGAAAAAGTAGATTTTCTTATACGAAAACTTGTTTATAATTGAATTTTATGTTGTCGGAACCGATTAGAATCGTCTAAATAAAGCTATTCTAATACACAGGGTATAACGTGCCACGCTGACACCAGATGGTACGTGGACACCTGATCGATTTTTTCGATACGGAACTAACGGTGGTGCAAGTTTTTGACTGATTTGTAAACCTAAATAATCATTTTCATTTCAAATTTTAGTATCGCTGTCAAGATAAATGGATCTTCCTTGAGAAAATAAAAGTAGAGGGTAACAACTAAGCAAAATGAGCGAGTTCTAGCTCTAGGAGTGAGTGACTTTGTTTGTTTTTTAGGTTCGTCATTAATTTTTTTGTCAAACAACCTGACGATTCGTCATTTATTGCGTTTGTATAAGATCATTTATGTATCCTCTACACGCATACCAAATTTCTCGGCGAAAGATCCACATTAAGCGAAGATATTTGTACTTTTATGAGCCTGGGTAGAGAAAAATATGATAACAATACACCCCCTGAATTTTTAGCGATTGGAAATCGACACCAGAGTTGAAAGAAGTTGTGATAACTGGACACCTTCCTTTAAATCATTTATATTCCTCCCTAAACGCTCGTGTACTGACCGTATACGGAGCGGTTTATGTACATATCAGCTTTAAAGGCTCGATGATTAATTTAGGAGCAAATTCAAAACTATCCCGTAATTTAAAGCACTTGTTTTCTCCGTTCTTCCTAAGATACATTGAACTAAGGTGGCACACTCTTTTTCAATAATTGTATCATGAATGCGATCTTTGAAAGGTTCATATGACGTTGAATCTCGTGAAATCATATTTCCCCTTCTTTACAAATATCGGGTATATATCATTTTCATTCGTACTGTTACTGTTACGAGTATATTCCTTTGCGTCTGAACGAGGAAAAATGTAAGCTGTTGACCTAAAGAGCATATTTTCAGCTTGTCTACGTGTATGACATGATGGTCACACTGACTGATAGATCACATTTCATCAGAGGACATAAAAAAGCTGCCTTGTTTTCAGGATACGAAAGCGCTGGCCGCGAACAGTTTTAATAGCGAGCAGTCTATCTTGAGCGCACCTAACCGCAAGCGCTTTCCAAAAATGACCCGGTTCCTAGGCAACCAAAGTGACTCAACTCAAAGCATAATCCAAGAAAACACTTTTAGATTTATAAAATGAACCAAAAAAAAAAAAAACCAAAAAAAAAAAAAACATTTGTTATTCATAGATTTAGCCCTCCAGATGGTTAAATATCAAAACAAAACGAAAATCGCGAGATTTACGAAAAAGATCGATAATGGTTAAGCTATCCGTTTGCTATGCTAGTCACCTTGCGGCGCTGATAGCCGATTATTTCAAGCGCCCCAAGTAAGCATACCGTTCAGAATAGGAAAGCAAGAAAGTGCTCGCTAACGTTTGCAAGCGCTTTGCTTACCTGAACGCGGGGCTGATTTAAGCCGCAGTTTCGGAGTTCAATCGCCTTACGTCGGTTGGTTAACAATCAGATGGCATTTTCGGTGTCTTAAAATGTATTTTTGGAGTCTGTCAGAAATATAGAATGCCGCGAATCATTTCCCCATTTCTTATTTCATAAATTTCTTACACTCTGTACATAGAACATAAACCTATGTAGACAAAATTCAAGTAAATTTATTATTGTCTTTATTTTCTAGGCGTTACCTTTTCCAAAAACACAAATTCGTTTAATTCCTTCGTGCAAATGGTTATCCATAGAGCTATTAATAAATTCAAAATCCAAATAGGTTCTTCCAGGTTGAGGGGTTACAGGTTGTAGGGCAATTCGTTTCAAGAGCCAGGTGGAGAAGGTAGTGACATTTCGTGTTCATAGACACTTACCAGCTTGATATTTATTTTTTTTTTATTTTTTCTTGGAATTTATTTGTGAGCGAAAATGTTTTTGAACTGTAAATCATTTGACCCATATTTGGGAGAGACTATAGGTGTATTTTCAAAACTGAGCTCTGACGTAGTCGCCGAGTCCATAACGAAAGGTAAATCGGGTATAGTTAAAAAGCAAATGATAGGAACTTAACCATGTCCCTTCAATCGTGAAAGTACATATTTAGGTGAAATTTAAGTTTTAAGACAATAAAGTTGGTGTAGAAGGTAAATTTAAAACTTTCTTAATACATTATTTTAACATGGATTATCTATTTCGAACAAATAGCACGAGAATCTAAAGGTAAAAAGTTGATTTCACGGCTCACAGCACAAAATCTTCCTACATCTAGGTTCGTGTTGAATGATGTACTTTTTACGGAATCAGCCGAGTTTTGGCGAATGTCTTTGTAGGTCTCGCTTCGAAAAGATTAACGACATTTTTTGTAACGTCATTGTGTTAGAACGATGGGACTGTTCAGTGGTTTTTTTTTCTGATTTTTCTTCTTTAGTCAGTATAAATATTTAGTAAAGTAATTCAAACAAACAAATAGGTCTCATATTGCTTAGTTAGTACGTATATGCTCTATATGGGATTATCCGCGTGGATTGATTTTTCTTCTTTGAGTAGTATGAAAACAGTTTATTACATCGTGAAATGGACATCCATCGCGATCAAAACACTTCGAAATCACTCCCTCGGCGCCCCAATCATTCATTCGTAGCACTCACTCACACTATCCAGAAATGCTCCAAAGAGATTAGATCAACAACTGCATTCAAAATTAAATATGATTTCACGAGATTCAACGTCCTATGAACCTTTCATAGATCGAATTTATGATATGATTATTGAAAAAGAGTGTGCCACCTTAGTTCAATGTATCATATGCAGAACGGTGAAAATAAGTGCTATAATTTAGACACAAATGAATATAAATGTAACAGTAACAGAAAAAATGAAAGCGCTACAAAACCGATATAGTTAAAGAAGAGGAAATACGATTTCACGATATTCAATGTCCTATGGCTTTTCACAGATCGCATTTGCGAATACAAATATCCAAACAGAGATGGCCAACTTGGTGAAATGTAAGATGGGAAGAACGGTAAAAAATATGTGCTATAGGTAACGGGATTGGTTTGAATTTGCTCCCAAATTAATCACCGAGCCTTTATAAGCTGAAATGTACAGAAAGTGCTCCATATACGGTCAGTACACGAGCGTTTAGGGAGGAATATAGATGATTTAAAGGAAGGTGTCCAGTTATCACAACTTCTTTCAACTCTGGTGTCGATTTCCAATCGCTACAAATTCAGGGGGTGTATTGTTATCATATTTTTCTCTACCCAGGCCCATAAAAGTACAAATATCTTCGCTTAATGTGGATCTTTCGCCGAGAAATTTGGTATGCGTGTAGAGGATACATAAATGCTCTTAGATAAGCACAAACAATGAAGAATAGTCTGGTTGTTTGACAAAAAATAATGACAAACCTAAAAAACAAACAAAGTCACTCACTCCTAGAGCTAGAACTCGCTCATTTTGCTTAGTTGTTACCCTCTACTTTTATTTCCTAAAAGATGAACCATTTATCTCGACAGCGATACTAAAATTTGAAATGAAAATGATTATTTAGGTTTTCAAATCAGTCAAAAACTTGCACCATCGTTAGTTCCGTATCGAAAAAATCGATCAGGTGTCCACGAACCATCTGGTGTCGGTATGGCACGTTATACCCAGTGTAATAGGTCCAAAAATTATAGGGCTCAGTAAGATCAATGCGAAAATCTTTATATGCTTTCAAAATAACCTCTCTTATTTATAATATACGTGTGTATTAAGCGACAATTTCCATAAGCGACCCCAGTTTGTTTGTCTCATAAGTTTTCGCTTAACACAATTTTTTCTGTATTTCTGAATTATTATAGATCCTGGCCAGACTGCTCATCTAGCGCAGACTGACTGTATTCATGTCTTTCTTTGCTGTAAGATTATATTTTTTTCTACAGACCATAATGTATAACGTTACCAAAATATCAAATCTACAAATTGTTCGGGAAACCGCTTATTCAAAATGTAGTTTCAATATTTTCGTCGGCAACGCCCGACAAAATATTTTCATTTGTGTTATCATTTATAATAATCGGAAACCAATAAATTACTCGACGTGTTCAGGAAAACAATAAAATGGGTTATAAGTGTCAAAGGACAGTGATAAGGCATTTGCATAGTTTTATTAGTTTCCTTCATTAATGAAATATATATAGAACATGGAAAATCGGTATATCAGTCACCCTGAAAATAGGGAAGTCAAGGTTACTATCATTTGATAATTTCAAATGATAAAAACTCTTCATTATCACATAATTTTATGCAAGATTCGTGCAAATAGATTGCCTGAAAAATTGTTTTCATTTCTCTATGAAAAACAGTTTTTTGAAAACGCAGCTAATTGTCAAACTTCCGCAAAAAGAAGTCCCAATTAAAATCTATCCTTTTTTTTATAAGTCTTAACATTTTAACTCTACAATTTTAAATTAAAAGATATGAAAAGAATATTTGTTTATTTCATGGAGGAATGAAAGTAAAAACCTTATCACACTCATGTATGAATCCGCTTCGCGTATTCATACAGCGTGATTAGGTTTTTAGTTTCATACCTCATTGAAATCAACAAATAATTTCGTCATCTCTTACACAATTTCCATGTCGAGTAATAGTGTAGATTTATAATTAAATCATTTTATTATCATTTTTTATTAATCTGTAGTAGTAGCCCAGATGAATTATCAGTCATGTCTAAGATATTTATCAAATTTTCATGTTTCTTGCTTATTCATGGAGTAAACTTAATGGCTGTATATCATCAAACAGTTATTTCTGTGATATACGTATATTTTTGGTTTTATCTAAATCTTGATACAAGAAAAAAACTTCTATCATTGATAGACGTATTTGTCACTAAAATCACAGCTTACTTAACTTTGATTTACAGAAAATAGACCAAAGTAACCATAGTTAGGAAATGCAAATTAAACATTTGGCTTCATACAGCCAGCCTGTATTTTAAGCAGAAGCAGTTTCATCTTTCAGCATCTTTTTGTATTGCTACATTAGGTTCGAAAATAATAATTTTTGTTATATAAATGTATGGCTATAAAATAAATGAAAAAAGCATTCTCTCTTTATCCAAATACATGTACATTTTCTCCGAAGAGACTTTTTAAAGATTAGAAAGAGTCAGTTTTGTGTGTGTGATTTGCGAATCTGTCGTAAAAAAATCAACTAGATTTTATCTATACACACATAGCATTATCCTAAACCCACAACCTTAAAATAAAAAACCAACATTTCCTTCCTAAGGCTTGTTCAGTCTTTAGTACACAGGGTATAACGTGCCACGCCGACACCAGAAGGTTCGTGGACACCTGATCGATTTTTTCGATACGGAACTAACGGCGGAGCAACTTTTTGACTGATTTATAAACCGAAATAATCATTTTCATTTCAATTTTTAGTATCACTATCGAGATAAATGGTTCTTCTTTTAGGAAATAAAAGTAGAGGGTAAAAACTAAGCCAAATGAGCGAGTTCTAGCCCTAGGAGTGAGTGACTTTGCTTGTTTTTTAGGTTTGTCATTAATTTTTTGTCAAACAACCTGACTACTCTTAATTGCTTGTGATTGTCTAATAGCATTTATATGTCCTCTACACGCATAACAAGTTTCTCGGCGAAAGATCCACATAAAGCGAAGATATTCGTACTTTTATTGGCCTGGGTAACGGAAAATATGATAACTAGACACCCCCTATCACAAATTCTGGTGTCGATTTCCAATCGAAAAAAATTCAGGGGGTGTCTAGTTATCTTATTTTTCGCTACCCAGGCCAATAAAAGTACGAATATCTTCGCTTTATGGGGATCTTTTGCAGAGAAATTTGGAATGTGTGTAGAGGATACATAAATGCTCTTAGACAAACACAAGCAATGAAGAATAGTCAGGTTGTTTGACAAAAAATTAATAACAAACCTAAAAAACGAGCAAAGTCACTCACTCCTAAGGCTAGAACTCGCTCATTTTGCTTAGTTGTTACCTTCCCCTTTTATTTCCCAAAAGAAGAACCATTTATCTCGACAGTGATACTAAAAATTGAAATGAAAATGATTATTTTGGTTAATAAATCAGTCAAAAACTTGCCCCACCGTTAGTTCCGTATTGAAAAAATCGATCAGGTGTCCATGAACCTTCTGGTGTCGGCGTGGCACGTTATACCCTGTGTAGTATGTAGGTTTTGGTCGGCAATTGATGATACTTAGAATGGTTAAATGTCGCACATAAATCGGTAATCGATCAATCTTCATCAATCTCCCTCTGTCAAATGGTCTATCTGAAACGATAAATGGCCCTGTTTGTGACATTTCAAACAACTTCACGTGAGCACAGAGTGTAGACTTAGATCAGTCTGGGTAGCTGTACAGTCTGATCTGAGTCTTCAAAACGCGCTCATTAGATATATATATATATATTTATATAACTGCTAATTCAAAGTTCCTATTCAAGATCAAATTACCAATAAGAAAAGGTTGATCATCGTCTATACTTCCATAAATATTATACAGTTTCTTGTCAGTTGAAATGGACATTGAATTCAAGGTTGAAAGTCCTTTATATTTAATTAATTGTATATGCAACCGGGGCAAAACTTCCGAAATCACCGAAATAAGGACATTTATGTAGGTTTTCCTAGATAACAGATCAGCTGACTTGAAGGAACATAAGAACAGCTAACAACACGGTGAAAATGACAAGGTGAATGATTTTGGAATGAAATTGAATGAGTGTGAAGAGCGATTTTGGGGTGAAATTAAAGGGAGGTAATCCAATATCGTTAATTTTGTTCAGGATGAACAAATCATCGATATTTGTTACCTCCCTTTAGTAAAGTATGCATACAAGTTCTATAACTAGCTTTCTATCTTTTCAAGAACAAATCAGATAATTTCGATTAAGTCAGTAAAATTGCGATTTTTCCCTAGCTATATTTGATTTGAACGTAGTTGTTGATCTTATCTTTTTAGTGATTTTCAAGCGTTTTTGAATGGTTTGGGTGAGTGTTTGGGATGAATGAACGGAGCGCTGAGTGAGCGATTAAGAATGGTTTTAATTGAGATAAATGTCAATTTCACGATGTTACTAACTGTACCCGAGGAATTCGGCCCTAATTCTAAGGGTAAGTAAAATATTAGGCTCTCTCATCACAATTTTAAGTTTTGATTTTAAAAATCATTGGTCTTCTTTACAAGTTATTCATTCATTTACTAATCACACTTTCTCGCATGAAATACCTTAAAACGAGAAGAAAAACGGTCGAGGTCGAAAGGCTCGTCCAAAACCCCTTCTTCTCCCACGTCCTCTTCTAATGGTGATAGGTCGAGGTTCACGTGGAAACACCGGAATAAAACTTGGACGTCCAAACTGGATACCACCGCCGCCGAAAAATGGTTGACGTCTCCCGCCGCTGAAAACCCCGGTTAAGGAGTCGGCAGCCACACCAGCCAATGCTAGCGCAGCCGTAGCACCTGGATGAAATAAGGATTGAAAAGTGATGAATGGCATATGTTAAGGTAGTGAACCCGAAATAGTACCGCAACATTTCGGGCCTCATGATCTCTGACATTGATAACCGAGGTTTCCTAATGAAAGTCATTAGGAAACCTCGGTTAACACTGTTAAAGTTCATGTCATCCAAAACATTACTGAACCATTACGGGTCCACTACCTCAATTAAACAAGAGAAACGCATATGGTGGCGACGCTCAGATTTTGAGTGCGGTTCTTGAATAAAAGGTTTACGGCGAAAAGGAAACACTTTTTTCTAAAATACAGTAAGAATTATTTTCTTTTGACAGTAGGCTTATAATGTAGCTCTTTAGTAAAACTAAATATAGTATTCAAAGTTGCAAGCTGATTCCTAAATAAACACCAGAGATATTACTGGAAAATTTCCCGCACTTTTAACAATGACGAC
Source organism: Fragum whitleyi (assembly GCA_948146395.1). NCBI lineage: Eukaryota > Metazoa > Mollusca > Bivalvia > Cardiida > Cardiidae > Fragum > Fragum whitleyi. The sequence goes on along the minus strand of OX411555.1, from coordinate 24,489,469 downwards.
GACAACGTCAAGGCTATCTAGCAATACGTCGGACCGAGTCAGTACGAGAGTTCATCTGGAGAATGCGTAAACGTATCGACCCTGGTCCGACAGCGCGGGTGCATAGGCTGACCAGAGTCGAGGCTTTTCGCTTGCTGCAACGATTATCTACTCTGTCTAAATGATCGATTTTGAAATATGAACTCAGGTTGAACTCTAATATATCAAATCTCGTTTAAAGTAGTGGAACCGTACTTGTTCTACAATGCTTTGGAAGTAATGAAGTTTAACAGTGTTGCCCGAGGTTTCCTAATGGTTTTCATTAGGAAACCTCGGTCAACATCGTGAAAGTTCATGAGTACCGAAATGTTGCGGAACTATTATGGTTCCACTGCCCTAAAATAATCATTATGTAGAGTTCCAAGGCGTCTTCCATCGCGAGATAATACCAAACACTTAGAAAGTTACCTAAAGCTCTCCTTGCAAAGTCGCCGAGACTTCTACCACCACCACCACCGCCGCCGCCGCCTGATCGTTGGCCCCGACCTCTATCTCCTCCTCCGCCCCCTCTTCCCCCACTCCCACCATCTCGACGTCCGCCTCCACCTCCTCCCCTTCTACCGCCTTCTCCACCTCGTCGACCCCCTCCGTCCCCTCGCCGACCCCCTCCGCCCCCTCTCCGTCCGCCTTCTCTCCCACGCCTTCCTTCTCGCTGTGATAGGCAGTCACTCACGAGATTAAGAACGATGAGGCCAACAAGGAAACAAGCGAAGGACTTTCGGTTCATCTGAAAAGAATACAGAATAGTATAAACTGAAGTTAACTCCCAATTTTCTGTCTATTATGCAAACCGTTAGAAAGTCGATTTCGACATTTGGTGGACCCCTTTGCCTTGTAACATGACATTGACTTTGATACCAATGGAAGCACATTACTAAAGTCTTTCATCGTGCTTGTATGAGGCTTGTATCTAAAATAGGCTCAAAAAGCTGAGCAAGTTCAGTTTAAGCGTAAAGTTTTTAAGAAGTTTGACTTTGACAGATGACCTTGACATTGTCACATGACCTTGTCAATTTTTGCAGACAGACACAGAGGTAAAATAATTTACCAAATATCTTTTTAATGCGGGGCACAGAATTTAAACAAATGTATCCCGACACGTGAAAATGGGGCCATCTGGGTAGTGATAAAAGTTTCGACTCTAGGCAGACTGCATAGGTCGATTTTTATTTATTTATTTATTTATTTATTTATTTATTTTTTGATCGGCGACATTACGGTGAGATTTATCTTCAAGTTAAAAACTGCCAACTAGCCGGCAAAGTCTTTCGGATTTTCGGAAGACAATATTGTATCGACGACAAAACCCCGGCGTACTTTTAGCACGCTGTGCTTATCGCGCATGCAATTTCTGCTTCGTCACTAGACAAGAAATGATTCGTCACAACGGCGGTTTTAAGTGTTTGCAAAATTGAGCCAGTGTGTGACATTTCCAACAATTTCAAATGTGCACAAAGCAAAGACTCTGGCTAGCCTGTGCATCTGCACAGTCTGTCCAGAGTCTACACTTTGCACATTTATAAAGATAAAAGGTCCGAAGAGTATTTAGACAAACAGAAAATCTTTTAACTACACTCTTTGACTGGCTAAGCTGTTGGTTGTTTGTCACCTCACAATTGTTTCAAATTGTTGGAAATGTCACGCAGAGGCTCAATTAATCCTGATATCGCCGGCGCCCGTCTGACGCTTTTTTTCATTGACCGGCCGATGAAAATAGGACTCCCCCACGTTGCGATGTCGCCGATCTTTATGTGACTTTAGTCAGTTTATTAGTTTCGCCTGAAGTCCGCACATTATAAATATTGCTTGATTTATTAGTACCTTTTTTGTATTTCAGTCATTGTCCCTAATTTTATAAATTTCTTACCATAGTTCTCAAAAAATCATATTGTTTACATCATAATTCCAAATATGCATTTAAACGTTAAGGGTGTGTACATATATTAAATAATAAGCCTTGCATAAAAAGCATATAAACAAAGAGTACCTGGATTTCTATTGACGTCCGTCCACATTAATGTTTTTCACCAAAAAGGGACAATTGACGTATATTTACCACAACTATCCATCTTTTGCAATAATCGCTCATTCTTAATGAAGTGCAATACTATCGTTTATATGTGTTCAGCGGGGTTAAGAAATGGGAGAAAGAACACAAGTTTTTGCCTATTTTTGTGCCTTTCTCTTGTATTATTTTGAACTATTATTTAAATTTCACGAAAAACTTCAGCTGAAAGAAAGAAGAGACGAAGTTCAGTCGTTTACTCTAAACCTTAGCTTACAAAACATTATAAATATTGCTTGATTTATTAGTACCAAACGAAAAACTTCAGCTGAAAGAAAGAAGAGACAAGGTTCAGCCGTTTTGTCTAAACCTTAGCTTACAATGCATGATTTTAACTATTGAGGATAAATTGAACTATACTGCTTGAAATTGAACCCAAAATAGTAATTTGATCGAAACGAAGTTTAGACAAGAGATGTTTGTAAAGCGTTTATGCCCCATAAGAGCAAGTCAATGACATACTATTTGTCAATTTACAAAGGGCGATAACTCAGAAAATATGATGAGTAGAGTTATGGTTTTTGTATTCTGTACTTCAAGTTCTCCTCAATAAGATCTTTCCACCCGTGATTCTAGCTTGCATACTTTTTGAGATATGCTCCAGACAAAAATTGGTCTACGTACGGACGGACCGACCGACAAGTGCAAAGCAATATACCCCCTCTTCTTCAAACGGGGACTTAATAACACAGAATATATTTACAGTATCGAAATCCTCGATCCTACGTTCAGGATGACAAAAACGGTACAAACTGTTTGCAAATAATACCCCGCTATATGCACGTTCACTCGGGTGATGGGAACCATTTATGAATCTTAGCGAATGTCTTGTCATTCTGAACGCAGGGCTCGCGAGAGATTAATCTAGAGGAAAACTAGTGATGTTGCTAAAATTACAAACTAACAAAGTGCTAAAGGCCGGATGATACATTTTCACTTATCTGGTAACATTCGTACCGGCTTCAATTTGTTGCTAGTTACTTAGTGCGTTCTGCACATTTTCTTTCTGTAAAGGACAATTTATTAATAATCAAATTCACACAAAAATACGATTACTAGACACATAGTCGCCACTGGTGGTTTAAAATAATACAATGAAAAATTGGAAAAAGTAAATGCCGGTAATGAATAAATAAAAAATGCATCCATTTCTTCTGATAGATTAAAGACATGCGAACTGATATTTATTAATGCACTAAAGACTGTCTAGTCATCAAAACAATTCGAAATGGTCCCATCTTCAAGCCGCATGTTCAAAATAGAACGCGTGTCTTGCGAAGTAAGGCGAACATGTACATTATCTTCGACGCCAGCCGACCATTGACCACATAAAGATACTGTTTCATAGCGTTCTAAGCGTTTTGTCATCCCAAGCGCTGAAATTTCTTGATATGAGACCGATTGGTGCGCCAATGACACAATTGTAGCCTAGACCAAATGCTTCGTGATTAGAAACCCATGTATGCGAATCTTTAAGAGATCGACAATTCGTTTATGTTATTCTGAAACGTCATTAAACCGAGTGGTTTAAGCCCTCAACTAGTGACCTGAAGGTCCGTGTTTCGAGCTTCTAAGTCACCGGAGTTCGTTATGGTCAAATATTGAAAAGCAATCCTCAGTCAGCCCAGCTATTACTGTATGATAATTTTAGAAATGCGACCTCTGGTTGACCTATGCTGGACCCACACTCAGATATTTATTTCCCAGATAGTCCATTTTTGCGAGACGGGCCATATCTAAAAAAGCTGTAGCTACGAAAATTAAGTAGTTCACTGACAAACCCCTTTTCCCATGACTTGGTTTCCAGGGACAGAGATTCGAACAATTTAATGTACCATTTGTCTTAATCTGTCTTAATGATTATTTTCCTTGAACCCTTATTCTAATTATTTTTTGTTGTTTACCGCTAATGAGTTAATGTTTACTTGGATCATTGTTTTTCAATTACCATAAAATATCTTTTAAAACCTTTCCAAACAAATCTAATTAAGTTATGGGGTTGAAATGGGGGTCGTCCATTTTTTGTGTGTATTGAACAGTGCACTTTCAAGTAACTAGTAAGTTGTCCAAGGACAACTGATGACCTTTCAAAATTTGACCTTGACCTATGACCTTGGAGTTATCTGAATTTTTTTCTAATTAGCACATCTATAAAACATTTGTGTTGAAGAACATTTCGATGGCTCAGAGCTAGAAACAGTTGTAACTGCCTATAAACAAATAAGCAGTTACAACTGTTTCTAACACTGAGCTATCAATTTGTGTAACTGTTTTTTTTCTAAATCAATCGGTACTTGTTAGTGCTATGATCCAGAGAAGCTCAACTTAAATCTGACATTGATGATATTTGAAAATTTATTTCAAATTCCACATCTCCTCATAATAGTCATTTTGAAATCCATGCATAAATGTAATTTTTTTAGTCTGAAAAAATATGGAATGACACATTAAAGCGCTTAAATATGCTGCAATTTGTCCATCTATTTCAGATAAACAAGAGGCTCTTGTGTGCCTGATTTGCTCTACAGGCCTGAATATCTTAAATGAATGATTTTATAAAAGAAGAGACGAAACTAATATGCAAAACAATTTTCAACAAAATTATTTTAAATCAACACTCAGAATATTCCTCGGTTTTAGGATTTTGTATCTTCAGATGATTTTAAAGCTGCTTTTTCACAGATTGGGAAAATGAGATTTTTTAAAAATTTTATAAAACTAATCGGAAATTATGACTTTCTCCTGTAGAAAACTCTAAAATAATAAGATTGGATCTGGTAAGGCAAGGAAACAAAGGTGGATATTCCTGAATTTAGCGGAATTTCATTCTGAAAAAAATAAAGCAACTACAAACGCCTAAAAGATTATTCTAAAATTTTGAGCCAACTATTTACGCATGCAATTCTGTCTGTTTGTCCCATTCTATCAAAGGTCAACATTAAAGTATTTGTCAATTTTGAAACTTCATATTGATACATGCAATAAATGAAACATTATTCATGAAAAATAACAATTTTGTAATTTATATAATGGATTTAGACTGCATGGTTCTGTCACTGACTATACCGCTTCGAACATTCAAGATACAATTTTTTTGAAATGAGTTGTTGTTAGTGCCAAACCCCGGTTCTTAAAAGTCGGAAAATGCACGAATTTCCAAATCTATAAGAATCAGTTTTATATTTTTTGTATGAAGAACCGTGAAAGAGCAAATTTAAGTTTTTAATATACATGTATTTATTATACAATGTATATGGAGATTCACTTTGTCCATAGAGGCATTTTTTCCTTCCAAATTAATTAATCTTTATAGTATAAAAAAGATCATTACAATGTGTATGATAACTCTTGTAACATTTAGTTGAAATCTATCATTTAGTTTAGGAGATGATTATTTTTTTGAAAAATGTTATCAAAGAATAAATATACACATGATAACTGCCGGACAGACAATGGGGATGACTGCAGGATGAACACATTGCCATGATTATAACTATCTGGTTTTTCTAAAGGTCAATCTAAGAATGTTTGAAAACTAAAATAAATTTGATTTTCCATATCAATTTATTATTCTCCTTTAATTCTCAACTATATTTTCAAGTTAACAAAAACAAAGGTAAACCCCTGAATATAAGATAATAATCATGCATCACATCATTTTCAAGTAACACTACTGGGTATTATTTAATACTGTTAAAGATTTATAGATCATCCAAAATTCAATGACATGAACTGAGGGGTATCAACAAATGACCAAGGCCAACATTCATAATTTACAATGGTGATAATGACAAGGCAATTAATATAGTGCTGATTTCTTAAATTAATACGATTTTTCTATGGTTCTGGATTTCAGGCAATTTATTTGAAAGCAAAATACTTTTGTTTATGTGAGAAATATAATATATTTCTCACTTTTCTATGAGGCAAGCTGATAATAACCTTAGTCTAAGATCAAACTGCATTTTACATGTCGTCAATTTTCTACTAAAACCTCGTAACTTCAGCTTTAAACAAGCTGCAGTTATCAGGTTTTAGCAGAACCCCGACGATGTTTTATAATATGACCTATGTCGCTAGAGTGAAATAACCCTGTTGAATATTATTGATATCACACAAGTGTTATTACACTAGTGGAATAAATATGCAAATGAGCTCAGAACAAAGAACAACCTTGTATTTTTGTTAAGAAAATGACGTCATAATGGATCTGCTAACCTCATTTTGTAAATGGAGTTATATGTTTCGTGGAATAACACAAATCGATAAATATCATAATTTTCTCCTTTCATCACCAAATTTCAAGTCATATTATATAATATCAAATTTGTGCTCATCAAATACCAAATTTATTAAATTCTTCATCTATAAACAGATAAAAACTCGGCACAGCCTCATTTTTATCTGTCTATAGATGAATTGTTTATTAAATTCGGTATTCAATGACCTCTCATTCAATATCCTCTAAATAAACAACAGTTAACCAATAAAATCCTTTATATTCATGTACTTGCATTATTATTTCTGCAGAAATATGGATTCATCCCATGTAATAGTTTGAGCAAACTCTCAGTTGAGCACAAAAAAAGTTTTATAATCTAAGGCCTTGGTAGATACAGGGTTGATTGACATTACCCCATTGCAATTACAGCTAAAATGGCTTTTAAGTTTGCCCTCACAAAGAATGGATAGCTCTTGTGAACATAAATCTAAAAAGATATGTTTGTAAAACACCAATGGCCCGGCAACTGCTACTGTTTTGAAACAGGTGTTTTAAGTGAGCTCGGCAAAATGACCTACACCTTTGATGATAGCCTTGACTAATCCTCGTGAACATTTTGTCCCAGGAAAAACACATGTGAAATATGAAGTCTCCATCATTTACAAATCAAAAGATATTTCACCCTTGAAAATGATATTGCCCTTGAAGATTGTACCAACAGAAAGGTCTTGTCGCAAGCAATACACATATTTAGAATGAAGTCTCTATATCACTTAGCAGTCAATAGTATGACCAATGTAAAATTTTAAATTTAAACTAACTTGACCTTGAAAATGACCTCTACCTTGATTTATGATCTCAGACTTTGGTACCTACAGAAAAATCTTGTCACAAGCAATACACATAAGAACAAGATGTGTTTGTGAAACACGAATGACCCCGTAACAGCATTTTTTTCAAAGTTTGACCTTGACAGATGACCTTGACCTTGTCACATGACCTTGACTTTGGTACCAGCAGATGTGGATCATTGAGATCTATCATCATGCCAAATATGAGCCTTGTATGTCAAATACTTTTGGAGAAAAGGCAAAGGTTAAGTTTTCGGGTTAAGTTTTCGGACAGACGGACGGACAGACAGACGGACGGACAGACAGACATGAGCAAAACAATATGCCCCGGATCTCTCGATACGGGGGCATAAAAATGCAGTCTAAACCTCCTACCACGCAAAAGTTACAGTGACCTTGAAACTATGACCTTGACTGATGACCTTGAAGTTTGTACCTACAGAAAGGACGTAAGAAGTTTCTTCCACTTAGTAGAGTTTCACCCTGAGTGCAAGTAAAGCTTTTGTTGTTCACAAAATGAAATATTAACAATCTTAATGATCAAACAAATTTCTTTAATGCAATAACAGGACAAAATTTTTGGATTTTGGGAAAAAAATTCTCAAAGCCAGTCATTTTGCATGAGATTAATCGGCTTCTTCATCATGACATCATTAAGATGTGTTTATTTGGCTTTGCTCAGATGGAGTTAAATGAGCGCAAACAGGGTATAGGTTTTTGGTAATTTCTCTGGTATGACATTGATATTATGAAGTGATATTTTACTGTTATTTATCAATAAACCATCGAAAAACATTAAAGAATACATAATAATACTGACTAGTATAAAACACATTCATGAACAGAACAAACTAAAGTGACAAAATATGTCAATCAAACTTAAAATTTAAATATTCATTTTTACTGAACAACAAATGTTACATATAGTCATTTTACAGATGTAGTCCTTTATTTAAATGCTGTAATACATATGGTTACTTTTTGGGAAAAATGCAGCTTCATTCTCAAGTTGAGATTTTGAAAAAATTCTCAGCTTAGTATGAAACAAGATGTGTGTGTTTAACACCAATGCCCACGCTACTGTGATTTTTCATAAACTGGTTTGATACAATATGAAAATCAGTAGTAAGACAAATATATAAGTTTAAATTTATACATAACAGACCTTAAAAATTTACCTCGATCTTGACTGATACTCTTGGAAGTTGAACTTTTTAAAAGACTCTATCCCCTATCCTATAAAAAGTGAAAGCCAGTGTTAAAAGTTTTTCATTGACAAATAGATAGGACAAAAACAATAAATAATCAGTCTTCTTCCCAAACCTCTTAACTACAGCCTTAAACAAGCTGTAGTTCTGAGGATTTAGCAGCAAACCGATGATATGCCTGCCTCTTATTTATTCTTAGCTATATCCTTGATAATTAGAGAATTCAGGTGTCTAACTTCTCAGACCATTTCCACATTTTCAATCCTTTGAGGGCTGGTAGGTAACTGTAAACACATTAATTGGACCATCTCCTGCAAGTAAGATGGAGAGTGTCACTTAAATATTTTAAGTTGATCCAGTCCTAGTGAAAAATTTGAAATTATCATGACTCGTGTTTTCTTGAATGAGGTTATATACACTCTTCATTGCTAGCAGAAGATAACAACATAGTAATTTTGTAATTGGTCACATCATGGCAGTGCCAAAATTTCTCAAATGTCTAAAGTCTTGAGGTATGTAACTTATACCTTATCACACTGTATAAATATGCTAAATAGATTAATACTCAATTGTGGTTATGTTTTTGATTTCCTTCCTCCATGAAATCAATAAGTGTTCTCTTCACATTTTATACAATAAATATTATAGAACCGAAAGCACAAAAATATATCTATGATATAATAGTTCAGGATTTTAGTCTGACATCAACAAAATTGGGTTCAAAGGACTCAATTATCAGGATCTTAGGGGTCCTTTATTAAACTTTGGGAGTCCCTGTTTAATGAGTAGGACTATCAATTTTCTTAAAGGCTATAATCTTTAATAATATAAATTTGGAGCTATTCCATGGTTACATGCAAAGAAATCTATAAAATTTTATTAATAGTTGGGGCTCAACTTCAGAAAAGAATTGAAGACTGTTTAAAACAGTCATTCAAATCTTTTATAAAGTTGATCCTCAGAGGGTCTATGGGACTCACATCACATAGTTTTGAGGGTCCTGGCTACTTATTTTTGCGTCTTAGATGTGCAAAAACTGCATCCCTGAAAACACTGATAGTTTTTCATGGAATTCCTTTCTGTGAAAAATATTTTCATCAAGTAATGGAACTTATTTTTTAGCTAATCAGAAGCTAATACATGAATCTTAATAGACATAACTAGAATTAATTTGTTTTTGTATTTAATAAAGCATTGCACTTCAAACAGTTAACTTTGAAGGCTATGAAATTTTGTTAGTGACATTTTTTTTCCTCCAAATAAAAATCTAATGGGCCTTTTAAAAGAAAATACCCCTTACTAAATTACAAAATGCTAAACCCCTTGAAACCATTATCATTATAAATACCTTACCTTTGTTAATGAGTAATTTTCATCACTTAGAAGCTCTACAACATTAAAATGGTCTGTGTCCTTGACAACAATATACTTGGAATCTACCTTTGCCAAAGTTAGGGCCTAAAAATCAAAGAAAGAAAAACACAAGAGTCATGTCTGACATGGTCATCCTTTGCCATGAAAGCTTGATAGTAAACTGAAGCCTAATAGATTAAGGATTCTTTTGTACTGCGCTTCCTCATCATGACATTCTACCAATACACAAAGAGTAAGAGTCTAAAATAACAAAGGACAATTACTCCAAAATTATGCAAGCAGGAGTTGTTGTTCTTGTGCACTTAACTTTTCCTCAATGTGATCTATCCACCTTTAAAGTTTCAAGTTGATAGCTATTTAATTTTCAGAGATATGCTCTGGAAAAAATCTAAGTGTTCAAAATAACAAAGGGCATTAACTCCAAAATTATGCAAGCAATAGTTGTAATTCTTGTGCACTGCACTTCTCTTCCATGAGATCTATCAACCTATACAGTTTTAAGTTGATAGCTTTTATACTTTTGGAGATATGCTCCAGACAACTTTATTAAAAATGATGGAACCATGGAATGACAGACGGAGTACCTTACTTTGTCTGGACGAAACGGCGGGGATAATAACAAGGGCTTATTGCAAAACTATTGTAAGTGCCTATAAATATTTAGGCATAGATAACAAATAAAGTCTTCCTTTCATCCATCAATCAAACTTCATCTATCGAATTCTAATCAGCCCTTGCATCCTAACAGTCTAATCAGATTTTTTCACTAGAAAACTACAGACTCAATTTTATCTACCAAAGCATATCAATGAAAAGTCTTGATTTACAGTCAATCCTTTTTTCGTGCCAAACATCTTCTCTTCATGCACAATGGTTTTAAAAATCAAACACCTAAAAATTCTATCATGTATTTGCACTAACCAATCATGATGAAGATTGAGATCTTCTTGAAAAAATATATAACAGGTGTCAAAAAGTCCAAATCGCTTATGATTGGAATTTTATCTTTCAGATAAAATCAAGAAACTTTTGAAAATAGCTTTTCAAAAGAATATGTCTGAAATCTTCCTAAAACCTAATGAAGCTTCTGCTGCACTTACATGATTCATTTCCATGCTTTGTCGTTTGAATTCAGGTGAATCATGCTCTCCAACTACTACAAGTATTTTCCTTTTCTCACAATGTTTGATGATTTCGTTGTACATAAATACTGGACTGTGCTTGATTGCATCTTTCCTGAAATCAACAAGAGTGCTACCTTTTTTTTATTTTCAATCTTTGAGACTGGTCAAAATTCAAAAGGGTAGCAGAATAGAATAAAATATGAGTGTTCTTGAAACAAAATCTTCCTTTTTCCAAAACTATTTTCAACTTTATAATGACAGTTAAGTTAGATTCAAGGTTTGTAAATGAAAGGGTTACATTTGTAGGGAATATTGAACACCCAAATTACAGCTTGAATTTATAATCATATTAAAATGCTTACAAGAGTGCCAGAGTCATAGTTAATGCCACCAAACATTTGCTCTGCATAATATTACTGTAAAAAAAACCTCTCAATGTCAGGTGCCTTAGAACATTTTGATGGCTCAGTGCGAAATAGTTGTAACTCCCCATATGTTTATAGGGAGTTACTAACATATAGAGAGTTACAACCGTTTCTCGCTTAGCCATTGATTTGGTGAATATTTAATCCAAATTCATCCTTCATTATAGGAGGAGTAGCAATCAAAAGAGTTGAATATTTAGATAGCTGAACATATATGGAGAAGATAATTAACATGATATATCAGCCTTCCAGGATATGAAAAATATAAGAAGGGTCAAATTTGAAATATAGGTGAAGGATGAGGTACAAAGGCATATATTTGATAAGAAATGTTTTGGTGAAAGACTTATACATAACATGATTTTTTTGCCTTCTCATAATGATAAGTTTCAAATTAGCAGTTATCAGAGATTAAAGGTCCCTTACATATATAATGTTTCCTGTCTTAGAAGCTGCCTGTATTTGGGAAGCAACATGTATTGTTCAATCACTTCTTGATGTCCCAAAGGAAGCCTTTTGAAGGTGCTTGCTTAAAACAGGTTTGACTGTACAGATGTATATCAAACTATTTTATCTTATAACTATAGGAATATCCATGTGATAACATCCCTTATGATATTTTTTTATGATATCACATGGTTATTTTTAGAACAATGATATAATGCAGTTATTTTTAGAAACTTGCATTTCCGTTAGAAACATCAATAAAACGAAGACAAAAAGAGGTTATAAGATAGATACTTAGCTATATTTAGTGTATTGTATGAAAAAAATATCTAACTGGGTTTTGAGAATTGATAATTGTCTCGGCAGAGCCTCGACAATTTTCAATTCTCCAAAACTCGTTAGATTTTTTTTTTTCATATAGTAGACAAAGTATGTATTATATATATATCTGACTAATAAACACCTATTTGCCATTCAAACAAGAGTAGTGCCTACAGATAGTGGATAAAAAAAGTAAAAAAAAAAGGGCATAATTTCCACAAACACATCCAGATTTATCCTGTGGATAGTATAGGTTGCCCTTTTGATAGTGAACAAGTGTGCCAAGATTTAAGTAAATGTCTTCAGTAGATCAAGAGATATAACGAAATGTTGAAGTTTCTGCACAATGATGATTACAACAACAATGACACCAAGTCTATGGCAATACCTCAGGTTTTCTCTTAAAAAAACAACCAAGCTAAAAGTTGAAAAGGCGTTAACAACATATAATCTAGAGAAGTCATATCTCTATGAGCAATTTTCTAATTGAAGTGTATCCAACTTTTATTCAAATACTTACAAGGACATTTTGATTGGCTCATTAATGTAGGTATCAACAATAGGTTGCAAATCAAAAATGCCACTGACTAGAACTGCACCTGAAAAAGTAAGGTAAAATATAGGATTACACTGGCTAACTCATTTGATCTTTTTGACAAAAAGCTTTGGAAAACATTGTGGATAATGAAGAAATTGCTTTTAGCAAGCAATTTCTTAATTGTCCAAAATGCTTTTTTGAAACAAGAGCTGTCACTGTAAGATGACAATGCCCCCGACACCGCTTTGATAGTAATAAGGAAGTTATGGCCAATGTTTAAGTTTTTGGACGGAATGACGGACGGACGGACGGACAGACGGACGGACAGACGGACGGACAGACGGACGGACGGACAAGTCAAATTTATGATGCCTCCCTATCGGGGGCATAAAAACAGATTTTTCAAAATTTCATGTTTTTATATTGTTGTTTGCAGCTTATTTGATCTGTACCAAGTGTCACGGTGCTACAAGTAATAGACATTTTGATTGGCTTGTTAATACGGATTTCAACAATATGCAGCAAACCAAATATATACCACTGACTAGAACTGCATCTGATAAAGTAAGGCTAGATACAATAATGCTAACTCATTCTAACACAATTTCTCTTATTCTAAAACTAGAGAGCAAATTCTTCATCCTCGACAATGTTTTCTTTTTTACATGCAGACGGATCTTAAAAAAAAATTCATTCACTTCAAATTGTCATCTGCAACTTATTTGAAATTGGACCTGTCTAAACTTTCATCATCTGGTAATTGCTTAGGATTTGTTCTCTTACTATGACAAGACAATAAGTAGAGCTTGTCACAAAATGTGATTTTATAACTCAAGCAAGGGCTTGAATTGTACTGAGATACAGGGTTATTCATAATACCTGCTACACTTTTCAAATCTTATATCTTTTACTAGGTTGAATATTTTTTGTTTCAAACTACTTTTTCAAAGTAGCCATATAAAAGATTTGTTTGATAATTTTTAAAGAGAATATGCTGACGTCATACATGATGAAATAAAGTGACTGCTGCTTTTTAACCCTTGTCATGCTGAACCCTGAATATTCCTGCTTTGACAGGAGCTATAGACCAACATCAGCCTGCACATATGTGCAGTCTGATGTTAGTCTTCACAACCTGTTTCTCCATTTCAAACCAAAATTATCCATAGATTTAGTTTTTCAAATAAAAATTGACCTACAGTTGATACTTTCGGTGTTTTTTGCCCTTTGATTTTGATGAAAATTTTTAGCCAAAATTTATTCAGCATGACAAGGGTTAAGAAGAAGCCCTTGTTGTTTATCTTTTTTTAAAGCATCTTTTCTGTTAAAATATCAGAGAAATACTGAAATGATATGATGGTTTGTAACAAAAATATCAATTAACTCATTGCTGCAACTTGACACAAACTACAATAGGTTACCAATAAATTTGTTCTGTTGCCTTCACAAATTTTGAAAAGAGATTTGACATTTTTTGTCACAAATTATAACCTGCCACTCATGTATGAATCTGCTTTGCAAATTCATACAGAGTGATAAGGTTTTTAGTGTCATACCTCAATGAAATCAACAAATACTACCTTCATCTGTTAAATGGATTTAGATTTAAAGAGAAATCCCATTCTATGGAACTGGAAATCTTCTTGGATGATCAATATATTCTATAGGTATATCCTTTTATGATAAAAATAAGGAATGTAAAAGTATACAAACAGTTAAATGCCAAACAAAATCATTAGTTGTGAATGAGAAGGGGGGGAAGGAATCTTCATGACTGAGTCTTTCAAAACTCCAATATGTCCTTAATAAAGGTTCCCTAGTATTGAAGCAAAACTTGAACTTCAATATTAAAGGTCAAAGTTTTTGTATAGTACAAACAAGAGCTGTCACTGTAAGATGACAATGCCCCCGACACCGCTTTGATTTTAAATTATGGCCAATCTATGTTGAAGGTCAAGGTCATCCAGGGGTCAAGGTCACCAAAGTATGTGCCTACAGAAAGGTAATGTACCAAGGAATGTTGTGGTAAAGTATGATGCGAATATGTTAAGTAATAAGGAAGTTATGGCCAATGTTAAAGTTTTTGGACGGAATGACGGACGGACGGACGGACGGACAAGTCAAATTTATGATGCCTCCCTATCGGGGGCATAAAAAGTAATTATCAAAAGTTATTTAGAAGAGATTGAATAGGTTATACATATACAAGATAGATTGTATTTCAAATATATGCAGACCTATAAGAACTTTTTTTCCTGAATTAGATTATTTTTTATATCTATGTAAAATGAGCCTGAGCTAATAAAGACATAGAGGATAATCGTTTGTTTCAGTGTAAGATCAATTTATAGTTCACGAAATGAAATATTAATTGATCCTACTCAAAAAAAACCCGATTATTCTATTTCTTTATTGCAAAAATGAGACAAAATGTGAAGGTTCTAGGACATATTTTCGCAAAGAGCGTCATTTTGCACGTGATTGCTGAGCAACGCTCATTGTGACGTCACTCATTTTGCCCCAAATAGATAACGTCAGATAGGGTGAAATGCACAAAAGCAGGGTATAAGTTTTTGATAATTTCACTGCTTTTGCAGTAAGACTATCAAGCGTTAATCTACTGTTATTTCTCGATAACCCACCAAAAAGCATTAAAGAAACAACCTTTAATAATACTGTTGGTAATTTTACATTCTTCCATCCAATCTACAGCCAGCATTAGAGCTGCTAGATGACCCCCTGCTGAATGGCCAGCTAAATACACACCACTGGAAGATGGAAATATAGAAAATAAGAATACTGATGTGAGTGTCTATTTTTGTCTGTTGGGTATTGAAATGTGTATAAAAAGTCAGAAAGGGACATTATTCAGAGGGACAGATAAGAGGGGGCAAAGCAAGTCTAAAATCTTGTTTCTCAATGAAACCCTATGTTGTAGGTAAAGTGGTTTAAAGGGAGGTAAGTTGCAACGGATATGCAAATGAGAGATACCTGCCACAGGAGGAAGGGTTTATGATTACATTTATAGACAGAGTTAACCTATTTAGCTTTGAGGATCCTTTTCTCTGAATGAATCAAATCTGTCTATGAGCTCAGTCCCTTAAATTCCCTGGAACAGCCAAGTTTTCAAAGTTTTTAATTTGAAACATATACTTGACCTTGTCACAAGACCTTGACCTTGATATCTTCAGATGTGTATCAATGAGATCTATTTTTAGGCCAAATATGAGCAGTGTATCTTGAATAGCCTTGAAGAGATAGGCAGTGTTAAGCTTTTTGGTTATGTTTTGCAGACAGACAGATAGACAATGGCAAAACAATATTCCCCCAATCTTATCGATGCAGGGCATAAAAAGGACAATGATGCAAAAGGCTATAGCCACAACTTTCTTTGAAAGTAACCAAGCTAAAGCAGAAAGACTCAATACAGATAATTCAAAATTTTGGTTACTGGTCAGAGCTACAGATAGAAGAGATAGTTTGGGTTTTAGATCAAAGTATTTCAATAATTGTAGCACAAACAATCAAAACATTTCCAATGAGTACCCACATCATAGGATTTCTTTTAGAAATAAAGGTTGGGTTTTAGATCAAAGTATTTCAATAATTATAGCACAAACAATCAAAACATTTCCAATGAGTACCCACATCATAGGATTTCTTTTAGAAATAAAGATTTAAGACTGACTTTACACCCTCTTATCTATTCTGTTGTTTCGCTATGGTCTAAATGAAAGAAAATTCTGCTTTTGAAAAAAAAGTTTGTATACCTTGAGCCTCTTTTTTCTGCATACTTTATGACAAACGTGACTGCTCGCCTTATTTGGGAAACAATCTCATCCATGTCAACTGAAATAGACGTTAAAGGAATTACCTTTAAGAAAATTGTTATGATTATAATAGCCCTTTCCAATTTGTTCAAGATTTTAGCCTAGTCTAAATTGAAAGAGGCTCAAGAACATATCAATATTTGGTGCATTTGAAATGGATTTATCTTATTTGGTATAAATATTGTGTGAAAAAGGATAAGTTGTAAACAAAAGTGGAAATTATTACATTTAAATAAAATCCCAAGAAACTACAGGAAAGGGTTGTATGAGACAATGCTTAAAGCTTTTTTTTTCATTTGCTCAACATGAATGATCTACGGTGATTATCTTTTAAAGATTATCTTTGTCTATCTTTGTCCATAAAATTTCACCACATGCACTCAAATGTTTCTAGATAGATATTGAGAAAGATAAACATTTTAAAACAAAATGAATTGTTGGAATTGAAAGGGCTTTACTCTCCATCCAATTTTTGTACCAGCAGAGATACTTGACAAATGTAACTTAATATTTATTTCAAAGACTTTCTACTAACATGTCTTCTTGACAGAACACTAACAGAGCTTATTTGTAATTGACATGAAGATTGGAACAATTCTTTTTATAAATCTAAGTGCTAACATGGATTTTGTCATTAAGGCCCCTTTTCCAATGGTTTCTAATGGAACATTCAATATAATTCATCATTGTTAACCAGCCAAACATTTTGACCAAGTTTCATGAAGAATCTACCAATTTTATGCTAGCTGCTAACAAGGATTTGTAATTAAGGCCCCTTTTCCCATGACATGAAATACAAAACATTCCCATTTTCAATAGGGTATATCCTTGTGACCAGATAACTATTTTGACCAGGTTTCATGAAGATTGGGCCAAAATTGTGGTGTCTAGGGTGGTAACAAGGTAATTGTTAAATGCCTGACACAAGACAGACGATGGACCACAAACAATTCACTTTCAATTTTCACAAAACAGGAGTATACAAACCATGAGGTGCCAAGTCATATCCAACAGCCACAACCACTGCTCCAGCCCTACATAATGGAGGTGCACAGCAAGAACTGTATTCTCTACTGGAAAAGGAAAGTGTTTTTTAAGAAAAGCTTGTTTTTTTATGAAAGACACATGATTCATTATGAGGTTTGACCTAGAAAGCTTATCTTGACCTTATCAGATAACCTTGACCTTGCAGAAGTAAATGTAAAATTAATTATCATGCTTAATATTAGCATTGCAATCCTGAAAATAGTTAAAATACATGTACTTTCCTAACCTGAATTCTCATTCAAGATGGGTTATCCCTGGCCACACTCAAAAATACTATCCTTCCAAAAACTGCTACTACCAATGATTTTGGACAACCAAAAATTTGATCATTATTGTTTAAAAATTCTGCAGAGCAGAACGGAATGATGTGAATGACTCCAAAAAAGGCTTAGTGAGAGACAAAAATTGATGGCTCAGTGTGAAACAGTTGTAACTGCCTAAGCATTTTTAGGCAGTTACAACTGTTTTGCAGTGAGCCATTGAAATGGTAGATTCCATGAGGAGCAGTTAAATCCTGGGCTATAGTTTATTCCTACCTTTGGGTCAAATTACTTAGTGTTCATACAGTATCATGCAAATGATGTTAAAGTAATTCATCCATACATTCGGACACTCCAAGAATTTGGACACCACTAATTATTTCATGAAATAATTTATTTTGTGTCTCATATTTCGGACAATTGCCGTAGGAAATTTATCTATGATTTAGGACGCTGATTTTTAGCCTTAAAGTATAGAAACAACATATAATATGACCTACACTATGGGAGTGAAATAACCCTGCTTAATATTTTTATTATTACATGAGTGTTATTACACCTGTGGAATAACTATGCAAATGAGCTCAGAACATATATCAACTTTATATTTTTGTTGTGAAAATGATGCCATCATGGGTTTGCTGACAATATTTTGCAAACGGCGGTATTTTCTTTGGAAAATACCTTGAATCAATTAATATTGTAATTTCATTATGTTATCACAAAAATTAAGGTCATATTATAAATAGAATATCAAAATTGTGCTCATTAAATACCAAGTTTATTAAACTCATCATCTAAAATAGATAAAAACTTCGCGCAGCCTCATTTTATCTGTTTATATCTGGTTTAATAAATTGGGTATCTAATGAGCACTCATTTAATATCCTCTATACATAAAATCCGTAAACTCTGCTTAAAACTATATCAAAATAGAACTGTCACCAAGCAGATAATCTTATCTGAACAAGGCATAAAATTCTCACCCTAAATGCTGCCAATAGCCTCCATGTATGTAGACAAATATTGGGGAATCTGAAATGAAATCAATATGATCACAGATTGACATTTCTATAAGTTTAAACATTTGTAATGCCGAACCTGAACTTTTTTTTTGGCAGGAAGTGCAGGCAAGGATCAGCCAGCAAATAATATGCACATTGTGATACTAATCTTTGACACTTTAATACTCAATGGCTCAGCGCAAAACAGTTTATATGTTTATAGGCAGTTACAGCTGTTTTTCCCTAGGCCATTGTTATGTGTCTCCTTTCACCATTTTTATTTTCAAATTTTTGCTCAAACTTGAATGATTTAATTTTAGTTGTTTCCATTAAAATCTGTGCATTCTGATTGGTTTAAAAATGGGTTTCCTTACTTAATGAAATTGATTTTGTGTATTCATAGCTATTTTGTAAGCTCATGCACTATGTAGTCCTGAAATAAATATGTCCTATTTGGAGAAATATTTTGATATTTGCTTCATAATTTTAAATCATCAGATATGAAGATGATTATTTAGTGATTTCATAGAAGTTTGAAACTAAAAACCTAATCACACTCATATTTGAATCCCCTTCTAGTATTGATACAGTGTGATAAGGTTTTAAGTTTCATTCCTCAAAGTGATCAACTAATATTCTCCTCATCTCTTAATGGGTATGAAGCATTATCAGGCCTCAAATTTCTTCTTAAGCAAGAAACAATCAATAACCTTTTTAGAAATCCAGTCAAATCATGCAGGATCCCGGAAATCGATCTGAATTTTTAATGTTATACCAATTGAGCTGATACTACATACCGGTACATATGTACCGCTACATCAGCCTTCTTGAATATGTACTTCACATTTAATTTCATTTTGTTTATTTTTATTTTTCAAAAACGTATTTTATATTTAGACTATTATAACATTGGGATATAATTCCTACCTACAGGCAGTGTGTTGGCCCCGAATATATCGAGTTTTTCATTTTCTGATGAACCATAGGCAACTCCAATCTCACATTCAACTGTCTGTTTGGCTAGATCGCTACCTGTATCATAAATCAAGGTGTCAGTGCAACACTATTATAAGGTCCTATATACACTCCGTATAAATCAAATAATCAGAGTGAATGATATACATTCAATCTGAAGTTCTCCAGCCAGCTTCATCCTTGTCCTGCCCAATAAAAACCATGGTAAATTTGCAGTAAAATCAAACTGGATGCCCTTATTGTGAATTAGTATTTGTTTTGAAAATAAAATGTTCCAACTATTCTTTTTTAGAAAGTAAGACAGAAGGTATAGACTAAGATCAGACTGTACATATGTACAGTCTGATCTTTGTCAGCACCTCCTGCAAAAGCAGTAATATTCCATGTTTGGGTTGAAAAGGGTTAATGCCTATCAAGGGATTGACATTGTAAAAGCTTGATTAATACGCTCTCGTTTTATGGGGGTTTTTTTCAATGTATTTGAGCATTTGTGAGACGTTTCCTAAAATTACGCATGTGCCTGATTGACAGACATTATAGTTCCTGGGCATCCACATTTTGCAATAATAATACTTACTGAGCGCTAAAGAAGGATTAAAACTTGTCATATGGAACACACAATATTTCTTATATGGCAGGAGGTATGAGACAAAGATCAGCCTACACATATGATTTCCTTCTTAAGACTTTCCTGTTTTACAAAATTTTGGACCTGTCCAAATTCAGAGGTTTTGCAGACAAAAATTCGAAAGGGATTTAATTTGAAAAATAACCATTCAGTAGGGTAGAAAATAGTGTGGAAAAAGAAGAAATTGCTTGTCAGAAGCAATTTCTTCTTTTTTCACACTGTTTTCTCAATCATAAAATAACAGGCACGTAAAAAGCAGGGATTAAACAGCAAAGGGTTAAAGTACAAGAAGAGAATAGCTTAAGAATTACCTTTATAAAATACATAATTATACTGGCTAACAATTGAGCCTGTATGTGACTTTTCGAACAATATGACATGTGCATGAAGGGCCAACATTAACAAACCTTTACTGCCAAGTAGTATAATTAAAAGTTTGCCTGACATTACAAAGACACTTTTGGACCCTATCTTTCTACAAAGCGCAAAGTGAAGACCCTGGTCAGACAGTGCAGATGCACAGATGGGCCAGAGTCTTTGCTTGATGCACATTTGAAATTGTTGGAAATGTCACACACAGGCTCAATACGTGTATCCATTACTTTTAGTGCATTGATTTAACAGTGTTTTGCTTAAGTATTTATTCAGTATTACAAGGGTTTAAACCTTATCAACAGAATTTATAAAATCCTAGAAGTCAATTTTCCCTTTGACCTGTCACACTTTTGTAGATTTACAATAAATTTTCATTTAAAGTCTGAATGGCTTAAAAATTGTAAGTTCTTATAAAATGATAGGCACTTACAATTTCTAAATGCTGCAATGTTGATTTATTCTCTGCTTGCAATTGCAAAAGAAATGAAGTTTGAGTCTGTAAACACTGTGAATTGCTATCAATCATTTACAACATTTAGCTGTCATGAATGTTGACTTGAAGCTTGATTACCTTCTTTCAGTGATTTGAGATGCTCTTCAATCACTTTATCTGGATCAAAACGATGAGACCATTTGGATGGTGAATACTGTAGTTCTCTAGTCTAAAAAAAAAATATACAGTCGATATTGCTCGAGCGACCACCTCTAATTAGCGATGACTTTTATTAAGCTACCATCATAAAAAGTCCCCTAGCCATTAGCAAAATCTCTGAAAAAGTGGACATTCTTAAACAAAAAATGTTTATTATCGAATCTCATGACGTTTGAACCCATTAGAATAATCTCAATGAGACGATTCTTATGGGTTTAAACATCATATGATTCAGTAATAATTATGTGGCAATCTACATTTTCTATCGAAAAACATGTCTAATTTATCATTAAATATTGTATCAAGCGACCAATTTCATAAGCGACTGTTTTTAGTGGTCCCTCAACGCAAGTTTTGCTGTAGATGTTATGTGTTTCTTGATCAATTGACTTTGTAGATTTAAAAATTTTCCAGAAGCTATGGATCTCATGAAACTGTGTTTTCACATATACATTTGTGGTTAAACATCTAATTAGCAAGCACTTTAAAAAACATTCCAAATTTGAAAATTGACTGCGCTAAAGGCAGCCCTGCATTCTGGATGATAAAGAGGTGCAAACAGTTTGCCAATTATATCCTGCTTTGCATGCCAGTGCATGTGCAAAGCAGGGTTTAATTGGCAAACAGTTTGCACTACTTTGTCATCCTGAACGCAGGCAGGCTCTAAGGTATTGTGTAAACAGGTAAATTTCTATGCCTTAGTTTTATTTCGGAAATCAAAGTATGCTCATTCAATACAGCTTACTTGCTTAATACAGGTTGCTGCTGAAACAGGTTTGACTGTGTTTGATTATAGGTCAATGACTTACTACAATTTTTATATTAATGGACGTTGCAGGAGTGAAATAAACCGGGAATGTTTTTTGATAATTACTAACTTTGTCAATTTTAACCCTATAATTATCAATGCTGAATTTTGCTGGTTCGGATAATAAGAAGGGTTTTCCTTCATGAAAAAATATGGGTACCAAATCCAAGAGTAGTGCATTTTATGATAAAATTATTATTTAGTAATAATGAGCTACAATAAATTTTTCAATTACCTCTTTACTGTCCATTGATATGAGTTTGTTTAATTCCCTGGAACTTTCAAAAAGTTCTCTCAGGCGCCTGAAAATTTTAAAGACAATTGCTGTTGCAAGGTAAAATAAGAGCACTGCCTAAGGATGCCTACGCTCGGCTGTTGGGCGCTGGATAGTCAATAAAACATCAGTTCAAAAAGGGCTTAATTCACACAAAATGTATCTATAGTTATCCCCCTTGAAAGTATAAGCTGCTCTTTTGAAAGTGAAAATTTTGATTGTGTGCCAAGTATCGAGCGAATGCCATCGGTAATACCAGAGATGTCACAAAATGTCAAATGATTTTTTCAGGTTGACAATGGACTATGGGGACCAAGCAGGGGTGTGAATATATGACTTTTCTCCACTTGTCAATGGGCAAGGAAAAGTCCATTTCCTACTTGTCCAGGATCAAAATGAACTTTCCCACAAAAATGATTTGATAGCTATTGAGAAAAACATTGTTTTAATGAAGAAAATCCTGTAATCCAGCATTTTCCTCATTAAAGACATTATGATTTTCTACCCTTTCATACAAACAAAAGGATGACTTTTCCTCCAAGATCTTTTTAGTACTGAATCAAGATTTGCTCTGGTATTTACTTGTCCACAAACAAGTGGTCTACAAAAATGTACTTGCCCGCAAGTGGAAAAGCCAGTGTTGGACAAGTCGGGCATGGGAATTTAAAATCCCTGGACCAAGGCAATAGCAATCCTTAGACATTAAATGGTCCATTATTCTCTTTTTCAATGTTAACATGTCACACATGAGAGAAAAAACATGCAGCCAGTCTGGTGCTTAAACAAAGAATCTGTTCGCTTGCAAGGCAGGGGTTGACACTAGCACCAGTTCTTGAGCCCCAGACCAATGAAATTTAGGGAGGACTGGTAGATTTAACCAGGCTACAGGTCCTTCTGGCCTATAGTTAATGGCAGTACTTAGTATTTCAAATCTGTCATTTTTTTGAAAAAAAAAAGAGCCTTTCCAATACTAAAATTTGCATTACAAAATGGAAATCATTGTAGAAAAAGAAGAAATTACTTGTAATAAGTAATTTCTTCTTTTCCAACAATATTTTCCTGGCAATTTAACCCCTAAATTGCTAAAACTCAAACAAGTTTTTCATGTAGGACCTGTTGTAATCATGGAGGACCTGTCTGAGGTCCTTCAGACTGGTGGCAAAAAGTAATTAGTGTCAAACCCTGCAAGGTGAATACATGTACTCCATAAATCTAAGCTTAATTGGCCCCTTGCATGCAGTCCCTCATAACTCTGTGTGAGTTCAACCTCCAAAAATCAACCCCTTTTGACAGAAAATTTGTCTGCAAATTTAAAAAATTTCTTGAGAGCTGCAATCTCAATTTGTGTATCTATTGTATTACACTATGTTTTGACATGTTTGATCGAGGACACCCATTTTGTTGTGATGGTTTTCTGAATAAAATCTTGTATCTTGTACTACCAACACATTCATGGTCCACGGTAAGTCAGTACCCAATGTCACACATCACACACTCATTTATAGGCAGTCCTGCGCTTGAACCCATGACCTCTTACCTTAGAGGCCAGTCACATTATTGCAGCACTGCAACAGTGCTTTTACAGCAATCTGAAATTTCCAGTTTGCATTTTTCAAATTTAATGCTGTGACAGCATCAATCACGAACAGAGCACATGTCCATGGACAAGTGGCCTTGAAAAATGTACTTGCCCGCAAGTAGGAAAGCCTGTGTAAGACAAGTCGGGCATGGGAATTCCACAAACCTAATTTGGCTTTTCCTTTCCTTTTTCTAGTAGGCTCATTCATAATTCAAAAGCAAACAATGAACAGTAAAGTTAGGAGTAAGTTATGTCTTAAAAAGTCTCAAGCTCTCAAGCCCCAAGTACCCGTGATAGCATACTCTCCATGATCAAAACGCAGAAACACAGTAGACTTAATTGCCACAAGAGCATAAAGCAATCAGCTTAGGATCCTTGTCAGTACAGTAGAAGTGTCATACTGCCATAGGAATGCAATGATGAATCAGAGTGAGAAAAGCAATTCATTAGGAGCTAGAACATATCCATCCTTCGGATACATACCAAAATCAGCATATCAGAGAGAGGGATACATAATTGTACCTAGCAATTCATCACTGAAAAGGCTCAGTAAAATTGCCACAAGAGCGGTTCTTTTTTTCGGGAACATGTGAATATTTTCTGCCAATTCAATGCCATCTGAAAGATCTTTGAACACAGTGGAGATGCTGTATCTCTCCCTAATCTATCCATCTATAGCCCTATCAAATATTACTGGCAGGTGCCAGATGTATTGCTGCCATCTTCTATGGTAGACCCTTTACTCTACTGACTGAGCTAACCGGGCGGCTTACATAAATGCATACAAGCTATCTGTCGATATAAACACTGATAAATGTGCGTGAGTCTCTCCTGTACAGTTACTGTAGCTTCAAACTTGTCAAAGCAAACATTCAAACAAAGTTTACATTTTTTCAAACCAAAACTTTGACAAAGGAGAGAAGTAAAATCAATAAAAATAGGTTTAATAAAATGACAAAGAGATTTACCATACTTTTTCCAAAATTAAAGTTCTTATCTCGTTCTCTTATCATTTTGCAGACTTCGGTCAATTATTGTATAACTCACAATTCGTGATTTGTATGGCACCGAAAAAGTCCAAATAAACAAAATCTCTCAAAGATACCTAAAATTTGTGCAGTAAAAGGTAATTTTGTCGCCAATAAGTAGATTTTGAATTTGAATTTATTGCAGATAAACAAACGTCCAGACCATTATTTCGTAAAACTCACACAGCGCGATATTTCTGGTCGTCAAGGCCGAAAGACTAACTTGCTATATATTCGGATATTGGGTCTCGGATATTACCGGTGTATACTGGTACTGGTACTGGTAGAGTATATGAGCTCTAAAAAGCTCGTCTTCTACGTCTCTTCTTATCGTTACCACTTAAACTTTTTCCGACTTCCGGGTTAATATTATGTCATTTATACATTAATCACAGGTTGACAGTCGCAAATCAGTTGTAGTCATGAGATCATTATTTGCTTAGATTAATAAATTTCTTCGGTTGTGAATTTTTCACTGTGTATGTGTCTATCATACTGTGTTTTGAAACTTAACACTGACTGGGCATTCACAATAACATCTGGTAAGGAGTTCCATTTATTAATTGACCGTACACAAAAGGAATTTAATCTGAATGATTTCAAGGCTCTTGGTTTTTTTAATTTCTTTGAATTGCCACGTGTGCAGGAATCAGCAAATTCAAATAGTCCGTCCATGGAGATGTCATCAATATTTTGCACAATTTTATAGACTTGTATCATATCCATACGGTGTCTTCTATATACTAGGGTTGTTAAAGAGAGTTTTTTAAGTCTTTCTTCATAACATAAATGTGAAATTTCTGGTAGTAGTTTGGTTATTCTCCTCTGAACGTTTTCTATGGCATGTATATCCTTTTTCAGTGTTGGAAACCATATTAGATTCCCATAGTCCAGAATTGGTCTTATCAGTGTTTTGTATAGGATTAACAGGGTCTCTTCATCTAGGTAGGAGAAGGCCCGTTTAATAAGGCCAACTAGTCGATTTGCTCTGTTCACTGTTAATCCAATGTGCTTGTCAAACTTGAGGTTCTTTTGAACATGAATACCAAGGTCCTTTTCACAATCCACTACAGAAAGATTTGTGACATTTCCCTCCTTGTCCTCCATTATGTAGTCAAAATTGGGGTTATCTTTACCAAAGTGAATAACTTTACATTTATGGGCATTGAAAAACATCAGCCACTTAATTGTCCACTGACAAAGTTTATCTATATCATCCTGGAGCATTTCAAAGTCATCAAGGTTTTGCAAGTTCTTATACAATTTGGCATCATCCGCGAAGAGATGACAAAAGGAGTTTACTTCGGAAGGCAAATCGTTCACATATAGGATGAATAGTAAAGGACCCAGGACGGAGCCCATTGGGCACTCCACTCGAAACATCTGTCCACTCAGATGATACCCCATTGACAAGTACTCGTTGTTTACGGTTCGTAAGAAAATCCTTGATCCAGTTGATGACATTACCACTTATTCCAAGCTTTTCGATTTTCATGATTAAGCGCTTATGAGGTACACAGTCAAAAGCCTTCCTAAAATCTAGGAAGACTGCATCAACAGGGGTATCCGCATCGACAAATTTCGACCAGTCATCAAACACTTTAAGTAATTGAAGAATACATCCTCTTCTTTCTCTAAATCCGTACTGTGACTCAGAAAAAATGTGGTTTTCATTACAATGATCCATAAGAACTGACTTAATAACACTTTCAAGCATTCTACACAAAATACTGGTAATACTGACTGGTCTGTAATTTGAAGCGTCTGTTTTATCTCCACTCTTATGAATACATGTCACATTAGCTAATTTCCACTCTTGTGGTAATTGTCCTTCACTCAATGACTTGTTAAATAACATTGTAACCGGTAAGGCAATTGAATCTGCAGTTTCTTTTAAAAAGCGAGGATGAAAAAGGTCCGGTCCAGTTGACTTGGAAACGTTTAAAGACTTAAGCATAGATTCAACTTTTTGTTTTGTAATAGTAATGTCGCATACCAAACTGTTACATTCTGGTTGAAAATCTGGTAAATCGTCATTTTCGTCTTTGGTAAATACGGAACTAAAGAAAGTATTCAATTCATTTGCTTTATCATGATTGTCTCTTATCCATTCACCATTTCCATTCTTTAAGTCCCCAATACCTGTCTTAGTGTTTGTTTTGCTTTTCACAAACTTCCAAAAGGATTTTGGATTTTCCTTTGCCTCTAAAGAAATACCTCTTTCAAATTTTCTTTTAGCATATCGTACACTCCTGGATACTTTGTTCCTGACTTGACAATAGTCCAAATAGTCTCTTCTATTTCTGGAGTAAGAATATCTCTTCCATGCTCTATATTTCTTCTCTACAAGTTTTAAACAATAATTATCCATCCAAGGCGGTTTTGGTAATTTCTTATAGTCTTTGTGGTTTGGAATAGTGTCATTTATCACCTTGTTTAAAGTATTTGAGAAAAATTCCCAAGATTGGTCAATACCCATTTCCTTTTCCCTACCATTCTTACTTGGTTTCAAAAAATCGAATTCTATTTCTAAACATAGATGATCGCTGTTTCCAAGTCTAGTTGTGATGTCAATTTGTTTTATAATGTCTAAGCTATTCACTAAACACAAGTCAAGAATGTTTCCAGGAGTATCATTCAGCCATCTAGTTGGTTGTTTTATTGGTTGCTCTAGGAAATTGTCACGTAAATTCTCTAAAAATAGGTAAGAGAAATGATTTTCAGTCCGACAAGTGGTCCACATATTCCAATTAATCTCTGGTATGTTAAAATCACCAACAATTATAGTGTGAGCAAAATTCATACTGGTTGCTTCATTGAGAAGTTGTAACAAATGATCATTATTTTCACTATCTGACTGGGGGCTTCGGTAGATACCTCCCAAAAGAATGTGTTCACTATCATTCCACCGAATTTCAACCCATACACTTTCAGAAAATCTATGATTGGTTAAATCCAAAACTATATTTGATGAAATAAGGTCAGATACATAAATCACTACACCTCTGCTATGGGACTTCACATTAGCTCTATGCAAATTATAGCCTTCAATTTGAAGTTCAGCAAGTTGAATTTCATCAGATTTGCCAGTCTTTGGATATGTTTCAGTAATAACAAGAATATCAAAAGTCCTCACTTGTAATCTAACTTTTAACTCGTCAATCTTATTCAATAAGTTGTCAGCGTTAGTGTAAAATAGGGCTAAACCGTCTCTTTTAACTACGTATTCATATGCATTATCATTTGTGATGGAGTCACTTTCACTAATATTAATTGTTTCGTTACTACTAGAAAATGTTGGGTACGACGAGTTGAAGGAATCATTGCTTTCACAATCAGAAATTTCTTTGTCACTTTCTTTACTTAAATTCAGTCTTTGAGCTTCACTGTCATGATCAGTGTTTGAATCTGTCATAGTTTTTAACTTGGAACTATCAGAACACAACAAATTAACTTTGGTCATTGTTAACGAACTTTGATAACTTTTTTCTGAACTTGTAACTTTGAACGTATTTACATGTTTATTATTACTGCAGTCTTGTTTAAAGTTCTCCACCAGAAGGTCGAAACCCTTGGGGACAAACTTTAGAAGTGCCAGTTCCACCAGTGAAAGTCCGCGAGTTGAATACTCTGGTAGCAGTGTACGCACTAGTGCTAGTTGAAGATTCTGGAACAGTCGATTTTTGCATATTTTGCACCGATACAATGCGGCCCCTGCTTATCTTCAGATTTGTTTCTTTACCTACAAGCTTACGATAGCGTAACTCTTCTCTAAGCTTAAATGACTCTTCACGTTGCCTACGAGTTTGGTCAGGAGTTACAAATATTCTGTTTATACTTTCATTTTTATTTTTCTTTAGTTCTGAGTTCCCCAGTAAGATCAATCGTTTGTCTTCATGCTTTCTCACTTTAAAGCGTAGGGGTCGATTTCCCCTTTTTTGGTTACTAGGTTGACTTGCTTGAGGATTTTCTGTTTTTTTACCAAGTCTAACAGGACTTTCAATTTCAATGTCTTTATCTGATAATTTCATGTCGTCATCTATCAACGATTTCAATTTTTCTATATCATTTTGCTTTCTCACATCTGGATCTGGGTGTTCACTTTCAGGCAGATTGAAACAAACCATGTTAAGTTTCCTCATATCAATATCCTGAAGCTCCTTCAGTTCTTCCTGAACAATGTTAGATATATTGTCAATAGTATTTGGCGTATTTTCTAAATGTGTGACCCTTTCCTCAAGTTTATTATATTTATCCTCCAGTGAGCCTAACTGAATCATTACTTTCTTAACTCCTGGGAATGCTGTGAGGCAATTCTGACAGAACCACATCAAACTATCAGGGGATCCTTTCAGGGCTTGATATACAATTTTTTTCAGCTGAGAGCATTTAACACAAAACCAGTGTTCACAGAAGTTACAGCAAACACCTTCACTAGATTTAGGCAAGGGCTTTTTACAACTGTGGCAGGGAGCAGTTTCCTCCAAAATGCTTACACTTTTTACAGAATCATCATCAGAAAAATTGTTATCAGAGTTTATGCTTTGATTGGCAGATTTGTTATTCATATCTTTTCTACATGAGTTTTGTTTCACATAATTGTGCTCCCTTGAGTTTCTTTCAGGTATATAATGTGGTTTTGTAGCCTTGGGGAGCTTAGAATGTGACCGCGTCTGGGATGACATCTTAATGTAGTCAAACTGCTCAAAATGTAGGATCAGGAAGCAAAATATTATCGTAAACACTAAGAATGGTGTATAGAGAGTCGTTTTGTTCATATATAAAACACTGATTGTCTGCAAGAAGTGGGCAATAATCTGGATTTCATTTTGATTTTTCCCTCTCAAATTTTTTCGACTGTCATGGCGCGCCCGGATCTTATATCTGTTGTTCAGGGTCGCAAGACATCATCGTCTTCTGTAAACCCCTCATGATTATAAACCCAGTTCTTATCCGGTAGGGTGGTTAATTGTGCATTTCCCATATACTTGTCCAGGCGGTGTATAGAAAAAAAATCCAAAAAACAAACGAATTACACATGAAATCAGAATTACGTCAAATATCACTGTGGTAAAAGTACATTTTTATTTCTTTATTTGTAATCTTTTTTTATGATACTATTGTATTTAATGAATTTTTTAGGGAGATGTTTTATTACAAATACAAAATACAAATATTTATTGGTTCTCACTCGTTTACAATAAGTGGTTTGTGTAGTAAAATCAAATTACACACATTTATGCATGTACGGAATTCTATATAAAGCCCTTATCAATAGATGTATATCAGTTCATTGAAATATAATAGTGCTGCAGTCACGCATTATGTTGTTTATGGGCCCATTCATATACAATCAAAAGTTCTCTAAGATGTTATTTAGTCATAATCCAGATCATTCTAATCATAATCGATACTGTTGGAAATACCTCAAACCATAGTACAAAATCCATACATGACAGCGGCCGATAGCAAACAACTATATCTTCAATCTATCGGATAGACAATACTGCAGATTGGCCGAGAGATAGAGCAGTCTCAATAAAAAAACACCACAATAATTCAAGTCCATCACCAACACTATAGGTAATGTATTTGCCTCTAAGAGGGCTACAGTCATACATTAGATATGACATTCTTAATAATATCCATCAGGATGACAATAACAATATGGATTACAAATAGAGATTTAGATTTCAACACGAAAATTATCAAATTTAGTAGGTTTAAGTCGAAATATTTAGATGTATATATCGATGGCTCGGCGCGAAACAGCCTCAACTGCCTATAAACATAAAGGAAGTTACAACCGTCTTGCGCTGAGCCATCAATATGCAAGTGTACATTAAAGTGACTTTTGTACATGATGGTTAATAAAGAAAAACAGATGTTGGTGATAAGAAGGATAACTCAGTACAAGAAAGTCCATCTCATTCAGACACCGTTTACCTTTCCTGATTTATCCCAAATTCAAGTAGCATAGCTGATGATCATACAGATACAAGATTAATGTGAATCAAGACTATTGTCAGGGTTTGAAAATTCTTGAAATTTCTACTTGTCCTACTACAGTGGTCTCGCAATATCTCTAACACACACGGGACCGATAAATTTTCTCGAGTCGTCGCACGATTCGAGTTAATGCCAGTAAACAAAATTGTCCTGTATGAAGATGTTTCACTGCATTTGAAACGTACCTTTGAATATTTTGCCTTCAAAATATGCGGTACCTATGAAAAATGCTCCTTGAAGAATAGTTTTACCAAATATATAACACTGATTTAAAACGATTTGTTAAATTGAGAAATTTAATTTGGTCAAATCGTAAGGGTTGAAAAAGGAAATATCCACAAAAGTCGATGAAGGCATCGGCTTCAATGTTGGCGGTATTTCTCAGTACATAGGCCATGGAAATGACAAAAGGTTAGATTTGGCAATTTTAATAAGAGGCACTATAACAAGCATATTATTTCTTCCCCATAATATTTTTGTAGCTATCGTTAGTGAATGACAAAATCTTAGACGTTTTGTCAGCCAGAAGATAGGCGAGGTTGCAAGCAATTCCTTCTTTTCTCACAATGTTTTCCTTAGAGCTAATTTCCTCGTTACCTCAAATAAGCAAATTGTTTCCTTAATTGGCATCTTGAAACAAAGAAAGAATTTTACAAACTTTTTTATGATTTTTTTTTTCGGGAATGTTTCAAAAAGTTTATTTTTCCAGCAGATAACAACATTTAAGGTGAAGGGGGATTCAAGACAATTTAAAATAGGCGCATTTTTCTTTAGCTACCTTTTTGTGCTGAACACTGTCGATTGGCGACCAAAACATTGAAACTACAGTTGTACTTATTGTAGTAATGGGAAGAAGAAGAAGAAGAACTCTTTATTCAGACTTGTACATAACATACATCGTCTACAACAATATATACTAATAACACGTGAAAAAAGGCTCACACACTCACAAACACACACACACACACACACACACACAAAAAAAAAAAAAAAACACACACACTCACACGCATGTATACTCGCGCCATGATTACAAATATCGCTATAGTAGCCACATATATCTCCACAATTCGAAGTGAGCGACCAAATGTCGACTCCGCCTACAGTGTATAGACCGACTCGACCTTCGATCACCCACCCAAACCTGCGGACCCATACACGTGGTACGATCATCTAATCATTAGATTAAGTTGTTTTTGCATACCAATGATGAAATTGAAATTGAAAAGGAGAGTAGATTATTTTTCGGGTAAAAACAGTATAAACAGTACCTGTGTTGTTCAATTTGATATTGCCTAACTAAGAGATTCTTTTTATTTATAAGCCAACATGAATATTTAATTTTAACCGTCGCAATGCGTAGAAACAATTTTGCATTATCGAATCAAATTCTAAACAAATTCGAAACGGAAGAAAGCACTGGGAGTGCTCTTTGAAATTATTTTAGAATTCCATTTAGGCCAATGAATTTCTAGACAAACATGACTCAATTACACAGTTAGCGGAGTAGATGAAGATCAGGCTGCACATAAATGCTGACTGATGTACATCTATCCCGCCCCTGTAGCAGAACATTTCCAGGGTTGAACTAGGCTAAACTTTAAGAATACAAAGTTGAAGAAAATATACATTTAAACAAGATTAATTCACACGTTTTGTAATTCGTTTCGCTTATACGAGTCAACATATTTTAATATTATGGATGGATGTAGATGTTGCCCATGATCAGCCAACACAAAAAAGTAGGCCAATCACACACGACATCCACATCAATTTTGAAACAAGCATCAACAACTAAAGATAAAATAAAGCTAAATAACCGACTAAACTAAAACTACTAATGGGCATCGTCAATATATTTCGTTAGAAAAATGAATAATTTGCTGAATTACCCACGAGGATGATTTTCGAAAGACTTTCAAACTGATAATGAGTATTAAATGTTCGTTTGCTCTATGATTGTTTCAAATGTCTCTTAATTATTTTTAGCTCACCTGAGCACGAAGTGCTCAAGGTGAGCTATTGTGATCGTAGAATGTCCGTCGTGCGTCGTGCGACGTCCGTCGTCCACAATTTCTTTAAATATCTTCTCCTCCTAAACCAGTGGGCCAATCGTGATGAAACTTGGCAGGGATGTTCCTTGGGTCAAGCTTTACCAAAGTTGTTCAAATGAATGAAATCCGCCCTTAACTTTCCCTTTGCCCTTAACAAAAAGGGTGAAAATAAGGAAATCTTTCAAAATCTTCTTCTCTGAAACCAGAAGGCAGACAGCTTTCATATTTGGTATGTAGCATCATCTAGTAGACCTCTACCAAGTTTGTTCATATCTAGACCCTGGGGTCATATTTGGGCTTTGCCCAGGCCCAACTCTTTTTACATAGAATCAAAGAGCAAAAATCTTTAAAAATCTTCTTTAATTGAAACCAGATGGCACACAGCTTTCATATTTGGTATGTAGCATCACCTAATGGGCCTCTACCAAGTTTGTTCATATCAAGACCCTTGGGTCATATTTGGGCTTTGCAAGGGTGCATCCCTTTATCTCTTATGAGCAGGAAGGGTAAAAAATGAAAATCTTCAAAAATCTTCTTCTATGAAACCAGAAGGCAGACAGCTTTCATATTTAGTATGTAGCATCATCTAGTAGACCTCTACCAAGTTTGTTCATATCAAGACCCTAGGATCATATTTGGGCTCCACCCGGGCGCAACCCTTTTTACATAGAATCAAAGAGCAAAAATCTTTTAAAATCTTCTTTAATTGAAACCATATGGCACACAGCTTTCATTTTTAGCTCCACTAGCTGAAAGCCACTTGGGCTATTGTCATGGCGTTGTGTCCGTCTTGCGTCCGTCCATCCATCCGACATTCGTTTCCGCGCTATTTCTTGAAAACTATTGACCGGATTCCAATGAAACTAGGCACACAGCTTCACTACAATGAGGATATGCGCATATCGTCGGGTTTACCCGGTTCGACCGTCAAATTTAGAGTTACTGCCCCTGACTGTTTAAGCCATATATATACATAGTGATATTCGTTTCCGCGCTATTTCTCAAAAAGTACAGACCGGATTTCAATGAAACTTGGCACACAGCTTCACTACAATGAGGACATGCGCATATGGTCAGGGTTACCTGGTTCGACCGTCGAATTCAGAGTTACTGCCCCTGACTGTTTAAGCCATATTCATACATAGTGATATTCGTTTCCGCTCTATTTCTTGAAAACTGTAGACTGGATTTCAATGAAACTTGGCACATAGCTTCACTACAAAGAGGACATGCGCATATCGTTGGGGTTACCCGGTTCGACTGTAGAATTTAGAGTTACTGCCCCTGACTGTTTAAGCCATATACATACATAGTGATATTCGTTTCCGCCCTATTTCTTGAAAATGAATTCGCATGAATTTGAGTTTTCGCCATCTCAAGGTAATGCAAGACCACTGTATATAGAAAAATAAAGTGATACATTAATTTCATAAGTGAAATCTTGCAAAATCCACTCGTCCTGCTTAGATAGACAAAGAAGGAAAAATCATGCAGGACAAGTGGACAAGTAAAATTTTCAAACCCTAATTGTTACATTAAAAAAAAATTAGTAGTTTTCAGGCTGGCCTTTTCTCATTTATCTTAAAGTAGATGACCATTAATAGTTAAGCTACATTTTGGAAGTCATGAACTCTAACAGTGTTAACCGAGGTTTCCTAATGATTTTCATTAGGAAACCTCTGTTAATATTGTGAAAGATCCACAAGCCCAATATGTTGGGGAACTTTTACAATTGGGGTTAACTACCTTAAATGAACATTTGAGAGCTTTTCTTGTCTATTTTAGTTGATAATCGTAGACCTATGTGAGATAGCAGCTGGAGCTTAGGAAAGGATGTGGTGGTTGTACTAGTGAGAGAAATACCAGGAAACCATTGTTAGGTGCTCCAGTTGCCGCAATATAACCCAAATAATGTTGAAAGCGGCGTTAAACTCAATTCAATCAATCAATCAATCAATTGTCTATTTTAGATGTCTAGAAGGAAGCAGACTGATGGTGGTGATAAGCCAGATGGATTAGACCTTGATCTGCATGCTCTGATTGTTCATAATTGTATTCAGGTATGTGCAACCCGCTTTTTCCGGTGTTTTTTCCAGGCAGGGGGAATGGGGTATTACCCCACTTTTTTCAAAGATCTCCCATATTTTTCTAGATTTGTGGGGGATTTTTTACTATGAACACAGAGAGTATGGAATAACAGTTATTTCTCAATTGCTTAAGCTTCCATTCCATTTGTTGAAGCAAAAATGTAAAGATTTACCATTTAATACATGGATTGTTAATGGAACTACTTTCTGTGGAAGTTAAAAAAAAGCTGCGTAATTGAGATATGAAACCAATTTTTCAGCCAACCAAAATGCACAAATCTTGGTGAACACCACTAGAATTAAGCTATATAATCATGAAATTCATGAAAAAATGATTTTATGAACTTAATGACTAGGTAGTAGTGTAAGTTTTGTAGTTCTAATTAATCTTAGTCTTTAATATAATTCTTTTTATCATTTTGCCTGTGGATCAAATGATCAGGGGCATATCGTTTTACTGTTGTCCATTGTTCATCCATTTCCCCAGTCTGTTTGTCTGTCTGTCTGCAAGACTTAATAAGAATACTTAGTCTTAAAATTGAGAATTTCTTTTAGCCTTTTAATGTACAAAGCCTATATTTGGAATGGTGATAGAACTCAATGATACACTTCTGATATTGTTTAAGGTCAAGGTAACCTGACAAGATGAAGGTCACTTTTGGCCAAAACTTGACCAAAAATCTTAGCATTGCCAATTACTTCAAGCATATTCAAGATATAATTTTCATATTTTTCATGATGGTATAACTGAAACACCATAAGCAATAAAGTGTAGACATACTTTATTGTATATGTTGTTTCATTTAGATAGATCTCTGTTATAATATGAAGTAAATACTTGATCTATGTAATCTTATAGGTTGCGCCACTGGAAATTTGTGGATCAAAATGGCTCCCTGCAGGAAATTTTTAGGGTCAAAATGAGATTTTTGGGAGTCAAATCCTGGTTTAAGGGTCAAACACGAGTCCTGACAATGTTTTGTATTCACATGTAGATATATGTCATTCATATGTAGCCGAGATACAAAGATTGTCATGTGAAAGAGGTCAAGGTCATTGGTCATTGTCTAATTTCTGAAAAACTTGCAATTTTCGGCTGTATTTGTGTTTCACAAACACATCTTCTTTTAAATTTAGTTTTAAAACAAATGATTTACTTTAATATCCTTCTTTCATAGATTTATTGAAACTTCAAAGTATAATTGAATGAATGGAATTTTACCCTTCTTTCTAGTTTTCCACATGATAAAGCCTTAACCCTGGTAATAGACTTTTGTTTAAGTAATAGCAAGGTTATTGCTATTCTTAGTTTGTTCCCCATATTTTGACTCCTACAATTAGTGCATTCAGTGCTTTGAGCACTGTGATCTTGGTGCAATTATGCCAAGATTTCTTTATTCTACATGACAAGTATTTATTGTTTACCCCTTCAGCAGCAGTTTTGACGCTTAGAAATTCACAGTCAAGGGGTCAATGACTCCTGATTTCGAAAAGCTTCACAAACCCTGTATTCTGATAGAGAAGATGATCAATACTTATATAATATAGCAAAAGTCCTTTAGCTTTTTATAATGAAATTAATGCAAGCTTTGTTGAATACTTTAATTTTTTTTCATTTTAAACTTTATAGGAGGACAAACTGAGCAAACTTAAATCTACACTTAAGAAATTTACAAGAGCGGAGCGTAAGGCCATCATAACAGAGAGAATCCATGGCAACGCTCCATTGTTTACGGCCTGTTACCAGGGAAAGGTACACTTTGTCAACTTCCTGTTAGAGGAGTGTGATGCAGATGTGGAGCAAAAAGGTAAAATTAATGGCTAGGTATGAAATTGGGGTTTAAGTCTGACTTCAACAAAAACGGGATCCAAAGGACTCCATAATTTGGATCCTTGGGGTCCTTTCTTAATTTTTTTTAGGAGTCCCTGCTGTAGATGTTCTGGTAGACTGTTTCTTTTAGGCACTTAACTTGTTTTCATATGAATTTAGAGCTATTGCCTGATTGAAGGTGAATAAAGACTATTTTGAACATAACTTCAGGAAAGAAATGAAGACTGTTTGCAACAATCTTCAATTCTTTTCTGAAGTTGACCCCAAGAGGGTCTTTTGGACTCACATCAGATAGTTTTGAGTGTCCTGGGGTCGTATTCACCAACCTATTCTAAATTTTAGAATTTAGTCTAGGCTAAATTGCCAAGTCTGGACTTTCCCAAGAATAGACCAAAGTGCGTATTCACCAACACAATTTAGAATAGACTTGATTTAGTAAAAATAAAACAAGTAACCATTGACGAACTGAGTTTCTGTCCTGCACTCTTAATTTCCCTCCTTGTTTACAAACGACATTTTTGTGTAATTTTTCAGTCGAAATAAATTGCCATATCTAAATATTCAATATCCTGTTCAGACATTTGATTGGCTGGATGCAAGGATCAATTAAATAAGCAATAATAACTTTGATTACAGTTGACAAAAACATGTGTTTATTTGGCAATCGATAAAACTTGAAACTACTCGCTGTAGTTGCGGGATTTAGATTTTCGATTGACGAACTGACTATCATTTTTATAGGGTAAATACGGCGATTATTTATGAGTAGAACTTTATAAGTGATGCACGCCAGTACGGCTGTTCCGATACCAAAATTAGACTTTGCAATAAGAAATAAAACATTGAACGAGACTTGAAAAAACAACAAATAAATTCAAAACAACTTGGAAACGAGGTCAACATGAAGCCTACCTAAATTTTTCACCGAGAGAGCTTTCCAACTTTACAATAAAAACAAGTTGCTTTTGAAGATGTGAGAATTATAATCTCTCTCCTTTAACTTGTCCCATATTCATGATGTTGCTTTGCAGAAAGTGTCGTCACCCAAATAAATAGAATCTTGAGTTAAAATGCACCAAGCTTTCTATTGCTTGAGTTGAAATGACAATCTGCCTTCGTCTTATTTCCTCCATCTGTCTTGTTCCCATGCATACACCACCACCCCTGAAAACTTTACTTCGCTTAAAATATATTACTCCTTAACCATTCGCCTCCCCTGTAAATGTAAATCCAACGTAAAATCCCTGAAAACTCGCCGAGAATATTGTAAATTTACATTCTGTCGATATGTAAACATACACTTCAAGGTTAAATTGCGTCACAAATATGTTTGACGGCATTTGATAAATAATTCGACCGAAAACATAAAATATGTGCCAGAAAGGAAAATTAATGGGAAATTCTTTCTATTTTGACATTTTATTTGTCATTTCTTAGATATAAAACCATGTTTTTTATCCGAAGCGAGGAGGACAACCGCCATTTTTTCACATTTAGCACGGTAGGTATTAGACTTGGAAAAACAACTAAATTCTTAAGAATTTAGTCCATTTTGTAATGATGTGAAAGATAATGTGATGTTTTGCTTATCTATAGGTTTCAAAAGTTTATCATATATTTTCTGTTTTTATCAGTCACTGAATGGATTTTGAAAAATTAAGATCAGTAATTAGCATCAACTTCATGCAGTAAACTGCTATATTATCAATCAAGGTTCCTGTTTGACCCTTAAGCCATGGTTTTGACCCTCAAAATTTTGAAAATATTTTTATTTTACCCCCAAAGTTTCCATCAGGAGGGGGTCATTTTTACCCTTTAAAATTTCAGAATTGCATCTCAAAACTGCTGCAAATTGTGAATTTATTTGACTTAATTGTCTCCTGTATATTTTTATAAGAGATTCATATTCATATGAATCTCTTATAAAGAAATGAAGGAGATAATTTAAGGAGTTCATCAGCAAAACCCCAAAATATTTACCATAATTGTATACAGTAAAACTTGTGTTAAGCGAACACTTAAGGGACCACAAAAAAGCGGTCGTTTATAGGAATGGTCGCTTAATACGAAATACCATGATAATTGTGATAGTTTATTATTATAGCATATAAAGATTGTCGGTCATCTCGTACTGAATCTTATGATGTTTGAACCCATTAGAATCGTCTTATTGAGACGATTCTAATGGGTTTCAACAACATAAGATTCAACAATAACCAGTTTTTCGTTGATAAATATCCTCTTTTTCAGAGAATTTGCTTACTGGGAGGGGACTTTTAATGGTGGTCGTTTAATAAAATTGGTCGCTTAATAGACGCGGTCGCTCGAGCAATATCGACTGTATTCTCATTTTACTGTTTTGACCCCCAATAATTACAGTCAATGACTCATGAATTTGAAAAGCTAGCACAAGCACCGTCAATATCAACTCAGTATTACAATATCAGTGGTCCTAATTTAAAATATAATCAATGCTACAAACAGACGGGATAATTTTTACTTTATATTAAAGTTTTAAATAATACTTGCACAAATCCCATGTTGTCGGTATTCACTGAGATTGTCTCAATTCAAATGAGTACCTGCAACATGGGTTTGGGTGAGAATTAATGATTTAAGACTTGCCTTGCCTCCCTTTTATAGTCTTATCTATAACGGAGTAAACAGACAACAATTAAAATTCTGTTTCAAATTAAAGGAAAGTGCAATACAGGAAAAAAGAAAATGAGAAATAAAGAAGAAATTGCCTGTAACAAGGAAACCCACATTTTCTCTCAATGTAGTTACTACTAGTAATTTCTACAGATAGTTTCATTTGGTCATTTGTTTGAATATTCTTACTCTTTTTGCAACTCAGTTTTCAAGACAGACTTGCTAAATTTTTCGTGTCATCTTATTTGAAGACAAATGAAAAAAATGTCCTTGTAATTTCACTTACCATTGGGTCAGTAGAAAACAGTTATAACTGCCTTCAGTTAGTTACGTTTTGAAATTGGCATTCGTCTCAAAACAAAACCATTCTAAATCGCTCATCCAGCGCTCCATTCATTCATTCCAAACACTCACTCAAACCATTCATGACACTCAAACCCATTTAAAAAATATAGAATCAACAACATCATTTAAAATAAATTTAGATAGAGAAAAATCACAATTTCACTGACATCATTCAAATTGTAAGCGTCTTATTGATTCTTGAAGAAATAAGAAGTTTTCTATAGAATTTTTATGCATATTTTATTAAAGGGAGGAAATCAATATTGCTTATTTTGTTCATCCTGAACAAAATTTGTGATATTGGGCTACCTCCCATTAAATTCACCCAAAACTCGCTCCACACACCCATTCAATTTCATTCCTTAATCTTTCCAAAATCATTCACCTTGTCCATTTCTTGATGTTGTTAAGTGTATTTGTTAATAGGCAGTTACAACTGTCCCACACTGAGCAATCAATACATTTTGATCTAATTTCAGGGGTATATGAAGTAGAGGAGGACAGATCTAGACATCAAGTCACCCCTTTATGGTGTGCCGCCGTGGCTGATCGACTCGAGGTTGTCAAATCTCTTGTACAACATGGAGCAGAGGTCAACAGTCCATCAGACACTGATTCCACGCCAGTCAGATCAGCATGCTATATGACAAACATTGCCGTGATTAAATACCTCGTTGACAATGGGGCAAATATACACAAACCTAATGTTAATGGAGGAACATGTCTGATAAACTCTGTACAAAATGCGGGATTATGCCTGTTTTTGATCAACAAAGGAGCGGATGTTAATGCTAGGGATAATTCTGGCAATCTGGCTTTACATTACGCCATCAGAGAGGGCCGTATAGAAACAGTTAAGTTATTGTTGAAGCATGGATCAGACTTTAAGATTCAAAATGATTTCATGGATGACGCTGTTCAGACTGCAGCCCTCAGGGGTCACCAGAGCATTGTTGAAGCTATTCTGGAGATGACTAATTTATCTGTACAGGATGCGATACGAGCATATGAACTTCTAGGAACAAATTTTGTGGATGAAAAGAATGATTTAGCATCTGCATATAGTGCGTGGGAGAAGGCAATGTCTCTAAGATATTCAAACCCAGAAAATCCAATTTTGAAAGAATTGCCAGAAAGTACAAACTATGTATATGCCCACAGTAGAGAGCCGAATACAATGGAAGAGTTACTGTCCATTAATAACAACCCTCATTTGATGCAGATGCAGGCCCTCTTAATCAGAGAGAGAATTCTGGGTCATCGCCACAAAGATACAACATTTGGGTTAATGTATCGAGGAGCAGTGTATGCCGATTCACTTCAATATCAGCGATGTGTTGACCTGTGGAAATATGCATACATTCTACGTCACCAGAAATGTGAGCCTATGAATCAGGAATGTTTGTTCACCATTCAGGCCCTGGTGAAGTTATTCTGGGAAATTCAGGTGGAAATAGAATCAAACTCGATGAATGGGAACATCAATCCTGTTGATGCTATAGAGGTGCTTGACATCTTGGCTGAGCAGATTAAAACTGGTCAGGAGTTGCTGCAAACAAACTCTGCTCCATCACCTGACAGTGCAGCGGACTTCCAGATTCTGTTACAACTCTTCCTTCACTTGATTCATCTTATATCAGGTCTAGACTGTAAAGAGGAACACAACACATGGTTCATGAAAACAACGATGAGTATCGTCACATTGAATCCGCGGGGAAAGTCTGGTGAATCTCTGTTACATTTAGCATTAGATCCGCGCATATCATTGACAAATGGAGAATTCTTCTCAACCATACCAACACTTAAATTAGTACAAATCCTTGTTCTGTGTGGAGCCGATGTTAATGCTGTTTCTAATTCTGGAAACACCCCTCTATTTAATGCACTAATAGAGCTAAGTTACCATGAGTTGAGAATCCAGGGAATTTTACAGTTTTTACTGGACAGTTCTGCGCATGTAGATAAATGTAACAAGAGGGGAGAATCAGCGCTTGGTATCATTCAGAAGTATAAATCTTTTGGGTTTTGTCCCTTGAAGCATGTGACATTGAAGTGTTTAGCATCCCGTGTGATAACTAGAGAGGGCATTCCTTTTAAAGATGAAATCCCTAGGGCACTTGTACCGTTTGTGGAAATGCATGGACCTTGTAGGAAATCTGAATGAACTTGGCCTAAAAAAAGAGGGGTTGTGGGTGGGGTTATGTTCTAATTTCTATTAGTGAGGAGCATGTGATATTTCTTATTTATACAGGGCTTGTGCTAGCTTTTCAATATAGGAGTCATCGACCCCTTGACCACAAAATTTTGGGGGTAAAAACAAAGGGGCAAAAAAGGGTGCAAACTATCAGTTGAACAGTTCAAAATGATCTACATAAATCCTAAGACACTTTATTGGTATGTTGACTCTTTCATATAGATCCCTTATAATAATATGAAGAAAATGATTTATATAATTTTCATGCTGCAAAAGTTGCATTGATTCAAATTCAGTAGGCAAAATTGATCGCCTATAAGAAATTTTTGAGGGTCAAAATGGAATTATTAGGGGTCAAAACCCTGGTTTAAGGGTCAAACATAAGCCCTGTTTAACATGCACAACATGTACAGTCAGGCCAGTGTCTTCCCAATGGGCTGCGTAGATATATAGTTACTCAAACTACCCAAAGAGTAAAAGAAAATATCTTTTTTTGCTATAGCACTGTGTTGTTGTCAGCACAATTAGTGTCGGCATTCTTTGTCCACAAGTTATTTGCATATTTTCTTAAATAACTTCTTCTTGGTTATTAAGATTTTGTTGTTGATTATAACTGACTCTTCTAACGCTGAACCTAGAATATTCCCGCTTTGGCAGGAGGTATAGAGAAAGATCAGCCTGCACATATGTGCAGTCTGATCTTAGTCTTTATCACCTGATTTTCCATTTTAAACGAGAAAAGTTTAAAAATAAAATAATTTCAAAAGAAACACAGACTCTCACTAAGTGCATCCAGTGTTTTAATCATTTTGATTTAAGTATAATTTTAACGAGGCTTTGTGTTCAGCATGACAAGGGTTAAATGCATGTAATGCACAGTCCAGTCAGAGTCTTCCAAAATGGACTGTTAAGATAGATACTGATTCAAACTTTCTACAGAATATCAGCAAATCTTGTGATTGTACTTTGTGGCTGTTGAGACATTTGGTGTATGCATTTCTTGCTAATAAGCTATACAGTAAAACTTGCGTTAAGCGACCACTGAGGGGAGCATTAAAATCGCTAGCTTATGGAAATGGTTGCTTAATGCAATAATTAATGATAAAAAAGACATGGTTTTTTATATAGAATATAAGATTGTTACACAATTCTGACTGAATCTTTGGATGTTGGAATCCATAAGAATCGTCTCAACGAGACTATTCTGATGGATTCTAACGTCATAAGACTAAACGAAAAACATTTTTTCGTTTAAGAATGTCCACTTGTTTGGAAATTTCACTTACGGCAAATGAACTTTTTACCATGGTCTCTTAATAAAAGTGGTCGCTTAATAGACGTGGTCGCTCTAGCAAGATTGACTGTATTTCATAGTTGTAATTCCAAAACCTTGCAAGTACAGCTTGATCACGCTGTAGTTACAAGGTTTCAGACTTACATTGAGGAAATATGCATATTTAATTTAATTTCTTCCTTTTGATTTGAGAGATATTAGTGGATAATCACTTCAAAAACTTGTCAAAATGGTCATCTCACTCATTTGATTGATTTTGTCCAACTTTTCTTCATTTCTGTTATTTTACATCATCTTATAGGGAGGGACCTATTAACCCTTCTAGTGCTGTTCAAGGCAATTTCATGCTCTACACAAATTTTTGACAGACAGTATAGACTAAGATGAACCTGCACTGGGCCTTCTCTTGGGGTCGCCAAATGCAAAAATGAAATAAATTTGGACATAGAAAAATGAAATTGGTGAAATGTCTGGGGACAAAAAATCTGAACTTTGACCCATCAGCAATTATTGATTTTGACATAGGCTTAGAGGATATCGTGTAGGCACACTCTGTGACTGGCAATTAATTTAGGTAAAAGGCATGTGTGTCAACTATTAACCTCTTTTGCATACCCATAACACTTCTGTGATTGTTTACAAAAATTAACTGTCAATTAAATGTTAATTGATATTTAAATATGATCCCCTCGACGATGCGATTTATAAAAGGGACATAAGATTTTATCAAGCACAATTTTTAAACAAAAAATGACTCAAAATTTGGCTCCTAGAATCCAAATTTGGCTCCATTTTTTTTTTTTTTGATTTGGCGAAAGTGGTGGTGAATGAAATTTCAGTCCACGAAGGGGCCCTGCCTGCATAGACATGCAGTCTGATCTTAGCCTATACTGCCTGCTTTATACTTGAGTGTTGTGGGGGAAGCTTGATCCAGTATGGTTAGATTGTGCAAAAACTTGACAATTTGTTTGATATAAGGTTTTAAATTCAGCATGATAAGGGTCGATATATGATACCATCATGTTGTAACATCACTCACAGTTACGCAAAATGAGTTGCATTGAAGTTATTTCATCCTTAACTTTTCATAATGTTGGTTTTATTCTAAAACATCATAACTACAGCTTGAATTAAGCTGTAGTTATGAAGTCTTGGAATAAAACTGAAAGTAATTATCCTTCTTTGAGTAAACAACCAAAACTACACTTTTGCCCATGGCTCCATACAAGCAAAGCTATATAT
Organism: Fragum whitleyi; assembly: GCA_948146395.1. Lineage (NCBI taxonomy): Eukaryota > Metazoa > Mollusca > Bivalvia > Cardiida > Cardiidae > Fragum > Fragum whitleyi. The sequence continues at coordinate 24,444,687 of OX411555.1, read as the reverse complement.
TCTGCTTTTCATGATAGTTATTTAAAAAAGGTTTTCAACAAAGCGTTGGTAACAGTATTAAGGTAGTGGACCCATAATAGTTCTGCAACGTTTAGGGAGTAATGAACTTTTAGTGTTAACCGAGGTTTCCTAATGATTTTAATTAGGAAACCTCGGTTTACATTGTGACAGAGCATTTGGTCCAAAATGCTGCGAAACTAATATAGTCCCACCACCTTAAGTGCTATGGTTGTAGTATGTATTGGTGTTATGCAGGGTTCAACACAAATAGGAATCAAGGAGTCAGAGACTCCTAATTTTATGGACACGACTCCTTCAATTTGCAAGTAAGGAGCCCAACGAACCCCTTGTCATGGAATATTGCCTCAAACAAACGATTAGATAGATTTCCTAAATTTTGACCCATAAACTCTGGTTATCACATTTTCAGATATTTTTTTTTGTATAAAAGTTGTTGCATTTTACATTTGGTGGTATCTACTTATTATTTTGAAACAAACTATCCTTCAATTTCAAGGGAATTATTGTGGAAAAGAATAAATTGCTTGTTAGTAGCAATTTATTCTTTTCCAAAATTTTCTCCCCAAAATATGAACATTTGGACTCCCTTATTTCAGATTGGACTCCTTCATTTAATAAGTTGGGAGACTGTTCGACTCCTTATTCTTAGAAGTAAGTGTCAAACCCTGTTATACTTACTATTATCTGTGTATTTTTAAGCATCATCTGATATTTTACTTTAATCAAAATAGGCAAGGAAGTTTAATATTAGTTTTCAGGCAGTTACATACAATTCTGTTTCTCTAAATAATCAATCAAAAGTGAAATATAAGGAATATAAAGAATATAAGGATTAAAAAAAAAAACCCAACAAACTTTGAAATATTTCAAGGTTCATAGTTGCAAAATACTGATTGCCTTTTACCAGAAAGTTCAAGATATGAAGAGTTTGCCTTGTTCATTTTAAAAGTAGACCTTAAAGATTAAGGATGAGAATAATTCTTTGTAAAAAAGAAGACTTCTCCTTTTCCCACAATATTATCCGCCACAAAGGATGGTTTATTTTCAATTTGCACTCATTTTCCATTGTCATCTGAACCTTTTTTTCAATTTGGGCTAGTCTAGAATTTTGGAAAGTCAGACAAATGTGAAGGAACTAATGATAAATAGAGAAAATTACTACTGCTTTTTCAGCAGTTTGGTCATGATTAAGGTTAAAAAGCATTTAGTTATGACTTTCAAATATTAGTGCTATATTTAAACTTTTTATCATTATTGAGAATGCACGAGACATTTTCAATGAGCATGTAGACTGAACATCTAGAATGTATCAATGTACACAAGAAATTCTTAATGCTTATTTTGTAAAGGTGGTCCCTTGATCGAACTGGCTTTTAAACCAAGATCCATTTTGATTGCCTAAGATACTTAGAGACAGTACCTATTTGTAGGATAAGCAGACTACACTTAAAAACATCATGAAAATGACAAGATGAATGATTTTGGAATGAAATTGAATGAGTGTGTGGAGCAAGTTTTGAGTGAAATTAAAGGGAGGTAATCCAATATTGCTAATTTTGTGCAAGATGAACAACATTAGCGATATTTATTACCTCCTTTTAATAAAGTACTTATACAGGTTCTTTATAACCTTTCTATGTCTTCAAGAACTCGTCATACATTTACAGAATTCAATTAAGTTGTTGAAATCACTGATTCTTCTAGTGATTTTTATTTTGAGTGTAGTTGTTGATCTTACTATTTTAGTGATTTTGGACCGTTTTTGAGTGGCTTGAGAGAATGATTGGAATGATTGGATTGAGTGCTGAGTGAGCAATTTAGAATAATTTTGAAAGAATTACTGTCAATTTCACCATCTTCTTAACTGTTAGCAGGCTTTAGGGATGCGCAGGCTCACTGGAGTTGAGTTGATAATTAATGTTACTTTTAAACTAGATGAAAATGTCTCACATTGGTTATAAGTAAAATGAGAAAAGAAATGTAATGTATAATAATATTAATGTAATGTTGATTTTGTTTTGATCCACAAATTTTGTTTTGAGAAATTATGTCGAAATTTCACAAAAATAAAATGATAAATACAATTTGTTTAAATGTTTAAGTACTAATGCAAGTTTGGAATGAGGGCTTGCAATGAAAAGAGGGATAGATTTTATCATAAGGTTCCACATTTATACGACTAGCATTTGTAAGATCGATATATACCAATGTCGGCCTGACTGGCTCAGTCGGTAGAACACTGCACTTCAAAATCATTGAAGGTTGATCGCGTGGGTTTGAATCCCCGGGCTGTCATACAAACAACTAATTGTCTTTCGGATGAGACATTAAACTGAGGTCCCGTTAGACGGTGCTCTTCACCGAGCACGTTAAACAACCATGGTGGATCTCAGCAGTAGTTTCGTCATGTATCCTTGCACTATCCCCCGTAACAACTAACCATCTTCTGGGGGCATCGCTCATATGGGCATGTGCTACGGTAGCGATGATAGATAAATAGAAATACACATCAGTTTTACCATTGTCTATCTATGTATCTGCATATCTGTGCCTATTAGTTTACCTTTTCCAAAACTATATTTACACTTTCTTCTTACTTGAGAGCTATGTGAGCCCCAATACTCATATTTGGCATGAAAATACACAAAAACTACTTGTACAAAATAGAAAACGCCTTAGTGCAGTTTTTAGGCTAGTCAAAGTTTAGATAACTAGTACATATGTTAGACAATGTTAAATGCTCTCTTATAAAAGAAGTAGATAAGTCTATGTATATGGATGGCTCAGGACGAAACAGTTGTGATTACACATATTGCTGGGTCAGTGCAACACTATTGTAAGTGCCTATAATATATATAGGCACTTACAATAGTGTTACATTGGCCCCCTATATGTTTATAAGTAGTAAAACTGTTTAGCTTTGAGCAATCCATATGTAATCTATGTTCTGTGGAATTAAGACACTCACTATTAACTCAGTCTGTAGAGCGCTCGACACTAAACCTCCCCTGCGTTTAGGATCACAAAACGGTGAAAACAGTTTACCAATTATACATTGTTTTGCATGTTCACTTGGATTTGCATGTTTACTTGTGCGTATTTGTCTCCCACCTATGGGTTGATAATTGTTGGTCTATGTGGGATTGCAGCTGGAGGCTAGGAAAGGATGTAATGGTAGTACTGGGGTGAGAAATACCAGGAATCCATAGTTAGGTGCTCCAGCCGCCGCGATATTACTGAAAGATTGTTGAAAGCGGCGTAAAACCCCATTCAATCAATCAATCAATGCGTGCAAAGCCGGGTATAATCGGTCAACCGTTTGCACCGTTTTGTCATCCTGAACGGAGGCTCGAAGACACTGGTTCAACCTCCCAGATGACAAACTGATAAACTTATTGACGGGTCGCTGGACCTGTCCCGTGATTTTTGACATATCAGACCCATTTACATGCTCGTGGACATGAAATAGACAGCTATTTGTGTGTGTGGACAACCTAGCTGTTTTACACCGAGGACACGGCGGAATTCATCAGTAGTTCTCGTTATGTACCTTATGCAGAAACAATTAAGTCTTCTTGAGGCGTCCCTCGTATGTGCAAAAGCTTCGATACAGACAACGAATTCACGGAAAATGCAAACATAATTACTGAAGTTCAAGACAACCAGGGAATAACTTAATGCATTTTGACTACCTAGGCTGTACGTCTTTCCTGAACGGAACCGGAGAAACCGGAAAATGTCAATTTAGGGCTTACAACGTTGATTGGCGACCAAACCTCATTAATACTGCTTGAGAAATCTGTAGTTACGAGGTTTTAGTCACCCATAGATGGTATTCGAGTTAACATAAAATAGTCTACTATCGCCGCCCGTATTCTTTTGAAAAAATATGGTAAGAGTGTTAGGTGTTCAAGATTTATGTATGATTTTATTCTGTTTGTTTAAAATTCCCAATTAATATGCCGAGTTTGGAATAGGATTGGCGTAAAAATAGGAAACTTTTCAAAAAATAGATACTCGTTACCATTAATGATGAGGGATATTTGTGAACTTTTTTTGTTGTTATTGTCTCATGTAATTATAGACTTTTAATTGTATGACGTATATAAACGTAATTAAGAATATAAAATATGAAAACGTGATAATCGCCCTAGTACGATAATCAAGCCGATTTCATAAACGCGAAATGTAGGCCTACACGTGAGTGTATTTGAAATCGTCGAGCAAAAAATGGCGATGATTCAAATATGTGACCCATCACGCAAAAAAGAACGACCTGGAAACCCCCGTTATGTTACATTGGAAAAAGATTTCAGGTATAGCAGAGGTGAAGTAGATGATTAACATCGAAAAGGAATGTATGTACACAGGAAGGCAGAATGATCATTCTAGAAACAGAAAGATAAAATGTCTAATAAGATGGCGTTTTTAAAATTCTGCTAAGGCTGTGTAAAAGGATCGGTATTTTTCTCATTTCACAGATTGTCCCTTTTCGCGTGACTGGTCCTGTATAATTTAGAAAATGATGTTGTAGAGGACAACCAGATGTCGCATTTTGATAACGGAGAATCTCATTGAAAGTCAGGGTGATCAATCTAGTTCCTGTTGATGTGAAAAATGATGATCATCGTGAAATTGACAAGGCGAGTGATTTTGGAATTGTTTTGGAATGAAATTCATTGAGTTGAATGCTTGAGTTTTTATTGACATAAAAGGGAGGTAATCCAACATCACTCATTTTGTTCAGGATGAACAAAATTAGCGATATTTATTGCCCTCTTTAACCAAATATGCAAAAAGTTGTGATTTCTGAGCGTTTTTGAATGGTTTCAGTGAGTGTTTAGATGAAATGAAATGAATTGTGCGCTGAGTGAGCGATTTAGAATGGTTTGAATGAGTGTCAATTTCACGATTTTTTTAGCTTCACTGGCTGCAGGCCTCTGGGGCTATTGTCATGGCACTGTGTCCGTCGTGCGTCCGGTTGATAACTTTTGCTTTAAAAATTTTCTCCCTAGAAACTACTGGGTGGATTTGAACTAAACTTCACAAGAATGATAATTAGGTGACCCTCTATCAAAGTTGTTCAAAGATTTGAAATCCGATGAAAAACAAGGCTTTAATTGGCGTGGCTAATTTCCATATATGGTAATATGTGACTTTCTCAGAATCTTACCAATTGATATCAACCAAATTTCACTGGAATGATCCTTGAGTGAACCTTTATCAGTCTACAAAAAATGAGATTAGATGAAAAATATGCATTTTATGGGCGTAGGTCATTTTTCTATATGTTTTATAGTGGAAACTTTGTAAATCATTTTCTCAGAATGAAACAAATGGATATCAACCAAATTTCACTGGAGTGATTCTTTAGTGAGCCTTTACAAATCTATAAAAAATATTGTGATTGGATGAAAAATATTTATTTTTTTCGCGGAGGTTATTTCTCTATATGTTATATAGTGAATACTTTGTAAATCATTTTTAAATTACTTTGTAAATCATTTTTTCAGAATCTTACAGATGGATATCAACCAAATTTCACTGGAATGATTCTTTAGTGATCCTTTATCAGCTTACAAAAAATATTGTGATAAGATGAAAAATATGTCTTGGCGGAGGTCATTTCTTCAGATATGTTATACAGTGTAATATATTGTAATATAAAGTGCAATATAGGATAAAAGAAACTTTCCTCAAAGTTTAAACAGATGAATTTCAACCAAGTATTAATGGATTATTATTTCTGTGAAGTTGTATCAGACTGCAAAAGATGTTTGATTAGATGAACAGCATGTTTTTATTGGCAGAGGACATATAAAATCTTCAGAAATTCGTGTCCATTTTGTGTCACAAAAAAGCAACCTTTTTGTATTTGAATCTTCGCAAAGTTTAACAGCGTTTCAATGAAAGAAATATATCCTTTGCAAATGTTGGTGTGAGGATAGGTTAGTAAAAACGGAAAGTTACATTCACACCGACGTCGAAACTATTTGTAACGCAAAGGGTCACCAGTATCTTACGCAACGTCATAACCCTTTTGGTATCACCTAAAAAAAATTTTTTTCTAGTCTTATAAAATAGGTGTAAAGATTGTACATTAAAGTAACAAAACCTTTGTTGAAATCCAAATGTTTAGAAACATTAGTTGAAATAGGTAGCCTGAGAATACCCCCTGAGAATTGGTTAGTTTAGTTGAACGCAGGGTGACTCTACAAAGAGAGGACAAGTGGTACTGAGGTTCAGAGTGGGTTAGAAAGAGCTGAGTTGACTGCTCTCTAATGCATGGTGCAGAATAAAATAGCTCTAAGAACCCAAAATATCGAAAAATCTAGTCAAAACTTTGATTTGCTATTACAAGAATTTCAAGCCTGTGGAGCGACTCACACCATTCATGGCTTTCTAGATTTCACTGTAGCTCAACACGATGTTTTTTAAGCATTTGGAGCACTTGCGTAGTAAAGGAAGTTCATTAAACATCCAACGATACTTAGTTTTGCTTGGCTGCTTTTTGAGAAAAAATTAGATATTGCTATAGCATTAGTGCCTGTCTGCTAGTTTTGTCGTCGTTGTACGGAAACTTTGACATGTTGTAAAATTTGTAGTATTGATATCAGACGAATGTTTGATTCTATCAGAGGATCAAGTTATAATTTCAAGGGCAATAACTGTTAGTGCATTATTCTACAAGTTATACCTCTTTATTGTCAGCCCGATTAGCTCAGTTGGTAGAGCACCGGACTGCAAAATCATTTAAGTTCGACCGCGTCGGTTCGATTTCCGGGCTGGCACACTAACAGACTAATTGTCTTTCGGATTAGACGTTAAACCGAGGTCCCGTGGGATGGTGCTTTACACCGAGCACGTTTAAGAACCATGGCGGATCTCAGCAGTAGTTTCGTCATGTATCCTTGCACTATCCCCCGTAACAACTAACCGTCCTCTGGGGGCGTCGTTCATATGGGCATGTGCCACGGTAGTGACGATAAATTTGTAAAGGAAATTTACATACACACCTCTTTACCGACCTAGAATAGTTTTCTACAATTCGGCATTGAGTGTTGATCGTGGTCTAGAAGTAGACCGTCCAACTCTTGACCAAATTATCCCGTGAGTTCGATTTCCGGGAGCGGCTTATGACTTTAGTTCTTTCAGTGGCCTACACAATCGGCGCGAGTACTGGTGAATTGTGTCGAATCAATCTAAGAATTTGTTTTTCAAATCGACGTGAAATTAAAAAGTTTAAACAATATACATTTCACTCATTCTCTCCGACTTATTTGTCTCTGACCAGTGGGTTGATAATCCGGCGTAGACCTATGTGAGATAGCCGCTGGAGGCTAGGAAAGGATGTGGTGGTTGTACCGGTGCGAGAAATACCAGGAAACAATTGTTTGGTGCTTCAACCGCTGCGATATAACTGAAAAAAATGTTGAAAGTGGCGTTACCCCATTCAATCAATCAAACTAGTCGCCATAAGTATTACCGAATTAATGTTAAAAGATGCATTTAACCCTATGAACTATAAATGTAGATAAAATACTGTAACAAAATATATGAAAGGATTAGCTGCAAAATTATTTAATTAAACGCCTAAAAAAACAACAAAAATCTGACCGAATATAAAAGGAAATAGTCAAACAATCGAGTGCAGGGTTTAAAAGGATATTTTGGTCTAATTTCTTCCTGAAAATGGCGTGGGCGAGGGAGTGTAGATGAAAATTACTGGAAAATCAATTCTCGCGAGAATGCGCTCTAGAACAACCAATCCCGTATTTCTGAGATACTGGCAGAGACAAATGGTGTCACACAGGTCTGTTTTTTGACACTGCAGGATTCATACAATCAATACACTAACTCTTCATTTAACGACAAGTCTTTTTTGTGCGTATTTGAGAAATAATCGGTGCTCATAGTCCAGAGAGTTATAGTAAACGTTCATGCTCCAAAACACGCCCGCCCCCTACTAAAAACATTAAAATTGGCAATTTCATTGGATTTCACCGAGCCTTCATTCAACATTTCCTAATCCAATTGTCAAACTTAAGACCAGTGAATCAAAAGTTGTTTTGTTTTTTGTTGTTTTTTATTCGGTGGCATAAACTTTCCAAATCAAAAGGTAAATAAAAGGATATAAATCTTTGGTTATAACGATACTTTAAAAGCAGTAAAAACCCAACGTTATATCTGGATATTGATTTGACAGATAAATATTCTTTTATAAAAGAATTATCAGGATCCATAAAGAGGCTTAAGCTTCGTATTGAAAAACATCGTTGTTACCGTAGCACCGCAAAACGTGTATAAAGCGTCCACTTACGAGACCACTCAAAGCGGCTGTTTAAGAGAATGGTCGCTTGGTGCATTATGGGTTCACAGATTAGAAACGTGTTTTAAATTGAATATAAATTTATTCATACTACCTTTTTGTATTATTCAATAATCCTATGTTGTTATAACCGAACAAAAACCGCCTCATTGCAACGAATCTGATAAGTTGTAACAATATAGGATTCATGTACTATAATCTTAGGCCAATGATATCTACATGTAATTTAAAGATATTTTCATTAGGAGAAAGGTATTTTGAAAACGATTACAAACTTTATGCTTCAAATTCTCATTGAGTTTCCTAGGGCAATGTGGCCTTGCCTTTTTGGACCCAGCACAAAAAGACCATGTTGAAAAGTGCGGAAATTGTCGATATGAACACAACCTCGCAGATTGGACAAGCTGATGAGACTGAATCATCTTTTCGCCTGACGAGTCACATATATATAATACATACTTAGTGTTTTGTATGAGAAAAAATATCTAACGAGGTTGGGAGAATTGATCATTGTCGAGGCTCTGCCGAGACAATTATCAATTCTCACAACCGAGTTAGATATTTTTTCATACAGTACACTAAGTATGTATTATATTTATCTTATAACCTCTATTTTTCTTGTTTTCGTCGATGTTTCTTACTAAAATTCACGTTTCTAAAAATAACTGCATTATATCATTGTTCGAAGAATAACTATGTGATATCATAAAAATATCATATTGGTTGTTATCACACAGATCTTTGTATAGTTATAAGATAAATATTTTTCTCCGTGGTTTTAAGATTGTCTCATTTATATATCCTTTTAGACGGGACGTATAATGATTACCAGTGGCGTACAGCCTCTAGATCCGGTGGGCGGACGGGCGTCCAACTATCTGTCCAGAGAATACCTCTATCCCCTTATGTTCAATTGAGTTGAAACTTGGCAGTTATGTTCCTCTAATAATTGCGGAGTGCAGTGCGCAAAAACCAAAACTCTGTCTATTTTTGAGTTATTTCCCTTTGTAATTTTCATACGTGGGCATCCAGTACTGGAACGGGCGTATCTTATTTCAAATTGCCTCATAGCTTTTCCATACAAATGTCTTCAATAAAGATACCGCAATGATTGAAATGTACTTGCACTATTCTTATTTTTAAAAATGACAAAAACGTCTTTTCATTATAAAGCCAAATCTGCAAACTAACTCAGTTTAGAGGAAGCAATTTTGACTGGAGTGACTCCACCCTAATCGGTTTTCGAAGTCTGACAAGACGGCATTATTACATCTGGCTGAATGAGTCGTGTTAAGAAAGAACGGTCGGATCAATACTTCATTTAGCATAGGCTTGCTAGGAATTGTGAATGAACCTCGTAAATGTCTGTCAACTCCTCTTGTCTCTTTCTACAGAAATTCTCCGGGCTTTACGCTTATTCTAAACGACAGCAGAACTCTTATTTTCAAATGAGAACTAACTCGTATAATCGCTGTTTTGGTTTGTTTTAGTCTTCATTTTTTCACTTGACAAACAATCTTTTAGGATTTAGGTTAATTCTATTTCTTTATTGGGAAATTATAAAATATGTTTTGTTTATATTTTTTGTTGTTGTTCAATTGAGAATTCTTTCAATTTTCAAATTTTATATTTACACTCGGATTTATTTTTGCTTAAGGGTATTTTTGAAAATGCCAAAAAGCATTATCTTTGTCACAATTATAGCTTGCTAAAAATTAAAGTGCACTAAACGAAATTACGAAAATATTTGCCAGATGCAGCAAAGAACGGTCGGGAGAAGCTTATCAGAGTGGAGAAGGCTGCGTTATATAGCTGTTGTTAGGTCCCTTCTGCATGTGGTATACCCTGCATGTAGGACATGGGGCCCGTTTTACTTAACTTCTTAAGAAAAAATGGGAATCGTAAGTCAAAATCACAAATCGTACCTGGTGTTTCATTAATTGAAAGATTCTGCCCTGCAATATCTCATTAGTCTTAGTCACTATACTGTAGAAGCAACTTTGAAATTTAACTAAATTTTATTCGTGAACAGTGACTTGAGGTCCGTAGCAATATAGTTAGCGAGCAGTGAAGACTCTGAACAGACTGTGCGGCTGCACAGGCTGATCTGAGTCTTAACTTTGCGCACATCTAAAATTGTTGGAAATGTCACGCACTGGCTCATGTTTAATACAATGTAAAATGACTTATGCCCTATTTGCATCATCACATTTAGTAGTGTGAATTAAATGACGTATTTGTATAATGTCTTGGTTAGGCATAAGACTTCCAATCTGGAAGTCGTGGGTTCGATCCCCGGTGACGGCAAATATCCTTTCCGACGTTTGTCTCTCACCAATGGGTAGATAATCGTAAACCTATGTGAGATAGCAGTCGGAGGCTAGGAAAGGGTGTAATGGTAGTACAGGTGAAAGAAATACCAGGAATCCATTGTTAGGTGCTCCGGCCGCCGCGATATAACTGAAATAATGTTGAAAGCGGCGTTAAACTCCATTCAATCAATCAATCAATTGTATAATGTCAGTTAGTACTTTAGCCAAACAAGTTTGTTCTCGCACACCTTTTAATTTACATGCTGAGCTTGTATAAGTCAGTTGGCAAATGTAGGAAGAACCTTAATGACGTTCGTGAAATTTTTTTTTTTTAAATTGAAAAATAATCCTTTAAAGAAAACGTCGCATTTTATTTTTTTCGTATTCAAATTATTTGGACATCTTTGGCTGATTACAACCTTGATAATAATGCTAAGATGTGCCCGCTTTTCAGTTGTCGTTGTAGAAGTAGTTGTTGTTGTTTAAATAGAATTCGAATGGTATCAATTAATAGAAACTTTTTTACTTTGAAACCTGTTGAAAATAAACGTGAAGAGTAACTTTTGCATTTTCAGTTTTAAAAGGTTTTTTTATATATATCTTTTCTTATTCTCACAAAGCTTCAGAAAGAGACTGGCAAGAGGCAAGTGATATAAGCGAAATCACCGAAAGCAATCCACCAATTCCTTGAACAGGTCCAACATTATTTTGTATTTCCTTGCGTAAAAGACGATAAACCCTGTGGGTAAGACAACAAAACGTTTGCAAACAGACTTTTAAACGTTTCGGATCGAATTTCATCTAGAACACAGGGCTGAAGTGGCGCAATAAATAGTTTCTAGTCGACTTGAAAATGCATGTCTTAAAGAGATGAATTAAATTTTCTTTCATTAACGAAACTAGGCTATGTGTCAAAGATTCTTATTGCATTGAATGAATACGCGAACATTTGGATCTACCTCTTCCGGCTAATCCCTGCCTTTTATTTTCCCTACATAACAGTCTTAGTACTCTCTTCTCCTCACCATCTTCAAAGGTTGCACAGCCTAGATCTTTCCTTGTCAGGGCCATTGTCTCCTGAAATTAAATTGTGAGCAAAAAATACCAAATACTTTGAGTCCCACACATGGGAATACGCGGGAGGGGTAATGTAGCTTTCAAACGTTGCCTCTCTCTCTCTCTCTCTCTCTCTCTCTCTCTCTCTCTCTCTCTCTCTCTCTCTCTCTCTCTCTCTCTCTCTCTCTCTCTCTCTCTCTCTCTCTCTCTCTCTCTCTCTCTCTCTCTCTCTCTCTCTCTCTCTCTCTCTCTCTCTCTCTCTCTCTCTCTCTCTCTCTCTCTCTCTCTCTCTCTCTCTCTGATAACCATCCCATCAGTCCATCACAGAGAGGGCTACGAGTAGTTATGGGTAATCCCTACTTTATGTAGGTTCAGTGGTTTCCTACAGATTTTCTTTATATGGTTTTTTTTTTCATTTTTCTGTCAAATTTCACTTATCTAAACTATTTATTTGAGTGATAATGTCTGTACCTAGATTATTATTTTTGACGTCACGATGTACGTGTATAAATTCAAATTCAAATTCAAGTTCCTTTATTGGTTTAAAAAAATCCAGTAATAGGATTGTCACCAAGAACATAGATACAATAAACATACAAGACAGAACTTATCAAAAGGTATATATCAGATGGGTATATAATCTAAGATTTAAGAACCGATATAAAATACAGCATACGTGTGTATGCAGATGCGTTTCCACAAACAGCTTGCTACGCAAATGCTTATAAGAAGACATATTCGATAACTTAAATCAAAAAATAAAAACAAAAAAACTTCATCATTAATTTGATTATACAGCATGAGAAGATAATGCATTAAAAAGGTAAAATAAATCTAAAGTACAAGCTGTTCCAAAAGCATTTCTCCCCTTTTTTGGTAAAGGATGGGTTCCCGTTTAGAAGATTACGTTACCATTAATTGAATGAAAATAAAACATGTTTTATAGATCTTCCCATCCCAGGATCTTTTTATAGTCTCTGGCAGTAGCATACACGTGTGGGTTTCACTTCCAAATTAATCAGCTTTTTGTCCAATGAGTTTCTTCAAGTTCATTTGAAACAATTGATTCTATTATCGTTTCCAGAATTTCTGCTTGCATTATTCATCCTATTTTTGTCTGCTAAAAAGATGGTATTGTCTCAGTATTTCAGATGGGTGGTTTTCTGATTGCGTTTGTTTGGAAAAGCTCTGTTAAGATTTGAGCCTGTGCGTGGCATTTCAAATAATATCAATACTGCGGCAAGCAAAGACTCTGGCTAGACTGTGCAGATGCACAGTCTAGCCAGAATCTTCACTTTGCGCTGTTTAGATTGAAAGATGTATCAAATTATCTGTTGACAGACAGAGAATCTTCTAATTATTCTGTGTTACTGGCTATGCTACTGTTCTTTGCTCCTCAAGCATGTTGCCAATTGTTGGTAATCTCACGCACAGGCAATTGTATGGTTGTAAGTTTAGAAACTGCCATAAGATACGCTTTTATCTTACATAACGATAATTATGTAATTCCATCATAAACCAAAGTTATGCAAATTATGCCGAAGGTACAATGTAGCTTTATATCGATACTTTTTTTTTTATTTTCGTAATTAAAAAAGATATTTTCGCGGAAGTTAGATATATCGTGTGCCGTGCTTGAAAAAAGTGTTGCAGATTTCTCCAAAAGAATACGATATAGCCTAATAGCGATAATTTTGAACTTTCATCGCAGTTTATGGAAAGAATCATACCTATATTTCTAACTGGTATCTCGATTTTCGCGTTTGCAGTACACTTCATGACCAAAACCGAAAACGACATTCATACAATTTAATTGATGGGTAACCTAAATATACATGTATTAAACACTTTCCAACACAGTAACGCGACATTACGCCCGTCAAAAAAATCAAGCTTGCATTTTTTTCCTTTTCTTCAAAAATTGTTCAAACAGGAAATTCAATTAATGTTAACCTGAAAAATTAAAGGAGAGCAACGAATTTGAAGGGTATTCAACGGAACCACTGATTTCAATATTAACATTGGTGGGTGGGGTAATTCTAAGATCAAGTTTATATGGTATTAGAAAGAAAGCAATCATTACATTGTTTTCTTCAATAATTTGATATCGCACATGAAAAGTCATCGAAGTTTGTCACTTATTCGATAAGGTTCCGAGTACTTCTGAAACCGAAATTTTCTCGCCTGACGGTTCACAGGCGTACAATTTTTTTTTCTATTTCGTATCTTTGATGTTCAAGGTCGACAATCCTTCTATTAAACTTCTCATCAATATTTAGGGTCGTTAAAAGACAAACAGTTAAAAACATCGTATAACCGACGTTCATTCCGATCAAAAACATTCTAAATAACTCATTCAGCGCCCCATTCATTTATTCATTTCAAACACTCACTCAAATCGACCAAAAACGCTCCAGAATTTTGAGAAAACATTTAGAAAGCGATGACAAATTATTCTGATTTTTTGGCTAGTGTGGATATAAACAAAAAATGCGTTTATATTACTAAATGGATGTAATAAAAATTGTTAACTTTGTTCATCGTGATCAAAATAAGAGGTATTGGATTACCTTCCGTTAATTTAACTCAAAACTCGATCTACATACTCTTTTAATTTCATTCTAAAATCATTCATATTGTCAATTTCACGATTATCTTAACTGTAAACTTCTCACCAATAAGGTAGGGTCGGTAAAAGGCATAATTATTGTAATCTGGTCGTCCTCGGAATAATAATGAGCGTTACAGGAGGCAATAAGATTGTGCGACATTGACTGTTTTTCAAAGGTTACATATAGTTGAACTTAACAATATTGCTCATTTTCCTTATAAAAGAAACTTTAATAAAGTTTGATTACGTTTTTTTTTTTTTTTTTTTTTTTTTTTTTTTTTAATCACGTGTATTGCTATTATTCAAATTATCAATTTGTATTCAAAATGTGTTAATATACAGACAAGTTGTTCCCCAAAATATACGTATTTTGTGTAAGACACACACCAAATGCAAAACGAAAACATTTTTGTGGTGTGGGCAATATGTATTTCTTGAGCAAGGGAGCGGAAAAGAGCCGACTAGAAAATTCGAAAAGCATCGACCCAGCCCTGCGTTCAAGCTAAAAATTGTTGTCAGATCGCGTAGATTTAAATAAAGCCTGGAGGTTAACATGTTGTTTTTTTTTGTTGTTGTTGTTTTTTTTCGAATTGGCGATATTATGGTAACCCCCCCCCCCTTTAATTTCATTCAAAACTCTATTCACCCGCTCATTTCATTCTATTTCATTCGGAAACCATTCTAAAATTATTCCCCTTGTCAATTTCATGATGTTGACAACTGTATTTATTTTTTTTTAAATAAAATCAGCTGTGAACTAAGAGAACCTAATCAGATATCTTATCAAAATGTATCACAAAATAGTATTGAAAAAAATCCCCAGATTCGTAGATTACCCCATTTTGCTTCAAGTTTTTTTTCCCACAATTTTTCTTCACCTTTCAAATTTTACTTGAAGGCTTTTCAAATATTTCATTTCTCGAACTTCGTATTCATCAATGACCATCCTTTCACTACATTCCTCATCAATATTTAGTTTTGATAAGAGACTTAATTGTAATCCGACCGTTCGTATAATAAAACAGCATTATGAATGACATCGGGATTTCTCGACTCTGCCTATCCCTTAATGAAAAACGCAATTGCAAAATTAGTCTATTTCATCATTTATAAAATATTTCTTGAAATGCGTAATTTCATAATTATGATATGAACTACGTCGCGGGGGTAAAATAACCCCGTTGAATAATTTTTGATATAACATAGGTATAATTAAACTTGAGGAATAATTATGCAAATGACCTGCGAACGGATAGAAACGTTATATTTTCGTTTTGAAAATGACGTCATAATGGATTTGCTGACGTCAATTCTCAAACGGCGCTGTACGTTTCGCGAAATAACAACAAAATTGACAATTGAACTATAACCGCTCACTAGGACTTGAACATCTAGACACACGGATGCGAAGGTTTATCAATTGTACCCCCGTCTTTGCACGTAATAACACGTTCCCGAGTATAATTTCTCAAACGTTTCGTGAAGGTTTTAATCTTGAACATAGGGCTGGTTTGTACAAACTTATTTTCCCAAATGATTAAATACAAAACTTGGCCTTGTGTGAATGAGAGCCACATTAATGGTCAAGGTCGACCATCCTTTCATCTAATAACCCATCAATATTTAGTGCTGATAAGAGCCTTAATTGGAATCTGACCTTACGTGTAATAAAATAGCATTAACTATAAAGCGTTATAGGGAATTCGCCGTAATGCCAATCCTTTAATTCAGCACACTGTTACAGCTAAAACACCGTGAAATTGACAAAATGGTTATTTTTGGAATGATTTTGGAATGAAATTGAATAGTGTTTGGTTCGAGTCTTGAGTGAAATTCGAGGGAGGTAATCAAGAATCGCTAATTTTGCTCAGGATGAACAAAATTAGCGAAATCTATCATCTCCCATAAATAATTGTGGATCTTTATAGATCTGTGAAAAAAAAACCTGCCCTTCCCCTACTTATTAATTCCCAAGCGTATGCATTTGTATGTCAGTCTGTGTCTGTGCGTGTCTTGGAGGGGAAGGGGTATTAACTGGGTCATACAAAACTATCAAAGTAATTCGCTCTATCAGTTCTAATCATTTCTAAGAATACAAATCATTACAGCCAGTATATAGGCTACACGAAAATCGCCATATATGTTGAAAAAACTAATATAACTCTTCGATGTGCGTGCATCGTTTAGTAAAATACAAAAAATACGAAATGTGTAACTCTGTATTATTTGATAAATTTCTGCAATTTTGTTATTTTAACCCAAACTTTTCTATCATTTATAAATAGAATATCATATTTGTGACTCTAAAACTACAAAATTTATTAAAATCGTATTCTTTTCTAAATAAAAACCTTGGCAAAGCCCCGTTTTTTGTCTGCTTATAGATAACTCTTTTAATAAATCTGTTATTTCATGGCCACTTATTCAATATCCTCTATCTATATATAATGTAAACCAGGCTTATAATATTCTCTTTATGACGTCATGCTGACTGAGATTGTTTTGTATGTGAAAGATTCTTCCCGTTGGTCATATTTTAGAGGATAGAGTATAGAGGATAGAGTGATAACTGTTGACGTCAAATTTATTAACATGCACTTTTAATTCGGACCTCCGCGCTGTATTATAGGAGTAACATACAAATGAAGCATTAAGGGCACACCAAACATAATAGTTTTGGTCTGGTTTGAAAATGCCAGATATGCAAATTAATTTGGACAGATATTGCAATTCCGAAAAGCTGCATATAACGGTCATCTGCCCCTCTTTAAGAACTTTAGAATTGGGTTTTGTAAAATGGTCATAAAAGCGAGGGAAGCGCCACCTCTCTGACGTGCCTTTTTGTATTTATGAGGTACAATGATGATTAAATAAAACGTTGTCAAAGAAATTGCAACTTCGTAATGGATATTTTAAACCCACCTTACATTTGCTAGACTACATCAAAAAGTAATTTTAAGATCCACTTACATACAAAGGTTAATTGTTTGTTCCATTGTAGAATCGATTTTTATTTCATTGAGTGAACAACAGAAGCTTTATTTTAACGAGCGGCGGGGCCACAAGTACAAATATAGCTTTTGTTGTTGACGAAATGAAACATCAATCGATCTTACTCGAAAGACAAACGATAATTCTATTTCTTTAATGCAAAAGTGATGCAAAATGCGGAAAATTTAGGATACAGCGCGTCATCTTTGCATGTAATTGCTTTGAAACCATTTGTTGACTTCACTCATTTTACACCGCTAAGTTGACGTAAAATAGGCTAAAAAGAGCGGAACGGGGAATAATTTTTAATAATTACAATGGTTAGGCAGTGAGTTTATCAAGTGGTTATCTACCGTTATTTCTCGATAATCCACCGAGAAGCATTAAAGAAGTGACGATGATATATAATACGTACTTAGTGTATTGTATAAAAAAAATATCTAACGAGGTTGTGAGAATTGAAAATTGTCGAGGCTCTGCCGAGACAATTATCAATTCTCACAACCGAGTTTGATATTTTTTCATTCAATACACTAAGTACGTATTATATTTATCTTATAATCTATATTTGTCTTGTCTTCGTCAGTGTTTCTAACTGAAATGCAAGTTTCTAAAAATAGCCGCATTGTATCATTGTTCTAAAAATAACTATGTGATATCATAAAAAAATATCATACGGTGTGTTATCACACATATATTTGTAAAGTTATAAGATAAAATATATTATCATGAATGCAATTTCCTAAAAAAAACCCAACTACTAAATGTTCATCCAACATGTGCTTATTTTTATAGGATATGTGAAATGTGTCTCTTCTAGGTATACCGGCAAACTAGTGTGGATAACTAAACAACATTTAAAAGGAAACTTTCTGTTTTTCCTGGCCCCCTTTATTTATAGTCTGCACAATGATATCATTGCAATATAAAGAGCTACAAAATATTTCTTTTTTAAAGTAAAATTCTATGCCACTTTTAAGTTCTTGTTTACAATAAGGCTTTTCATTAGTTATAAATAACGTCGTGTTAATCATATAATTTTGTTACCGCTTAATTCAAGACGTTATAACACGTACTTGTCTTTAGAACTATAGTTCTCGTTGAACTCCTGATGAAGAAACATTGAGTTTCGAAAGCGCTAGGGTTATAAAATGATAATCCATTACTTAAACACTTTTAGAACAAAACTATTTCTTATATTTATATATATACAAAATGTATCTATTTCGAAACATAACATTAAGTATATAAGCAGAGTTCGCTATTTTGACAAATGGATCGTATAGAAATGTATTACACGCCACTACAGCATATTCCAATTCTATGAACAATCTTCTTCTCTCTTGTAAATATAATATTCGTCACACAAATATATAAGTTGGTTTTGGTTGTGGTTTCTTTTCATAAAAAAATCGAATTTAACATTCTGTTAAAAAAGAACGCAACATTTCCTGGATAGAAAATTATAAAACAAATAAACAAAAAAAAAAAAAGATAATTCGCGAATGACGTAACCAGTACCATTTTTGTCTGGCTTCCGCAACACGCATATACATAGGCCTACAAGACGAAAAATGTCATGAATTCATTTTCATATTTCTCAGTAAATTAATGTCTACATATGGGTCCTAGGGCAGATTAATTAATTTCAGCGAGGCGAATTTCATGACTTAATTATCATGCTCAACATAGGATGAAGAGATCGGCTTTATAATTCTGGACAATTAATGTTATGTAACTTACTAGGATAAGAAAGCTACACGAAATCTGTATTTCACGTGTTCGTTCTATTAAAAAAAAACATTTTCTAAACTTTGTTTTCTTTTTATGAATTATTTCCCTTGAAACTCATGCCCGCTTGTTTGGATTTTAGTAACGATGAAAAAGCGTTTAATCCGACCCCAGTCTTTGTTTCGTGAAACAAAAACATGTAAGTGAATAATCAAAACTGTTACCCCGCTTCGCACATGTTCTCACCCAGTTTTGAACCCCAGATTATCTTTTTGAAAAATTACAAGCAATTGCTTAAACCTACGGGTTTTTTTGTTGTTTTTTTGTTTTTGTTGTTGTTTTTTGTTTTTTTTTTGTCTTTTTTTTTTATTTAGGCTTAAGTTTATTTTGATTTAGCATATTTTACAGTTCAAGCCACACTGTCATTAAGTGCAGGAACAAATATAAAAAAAGGGTATAATATCCAAGTTATTTTCCTCCAGCGGTCGACAAAGCGTACGGCTCTATGATCCGCGACATAGGACAATCAAAGTGCTGTAAGCACTGGAATTGAGCGACACTGAATGACTGAAAGAACCATTGTAATTTGTTAATCCAGAACTTTCGTAAGCGATAGGCTTTTTCCGAAGTATGTCGACAAAAACAACAGCTACCTGCCGAATAGATAAGCCCTGCATTGTCGTTTGATTAAGGTTTTTGAAATACAGACAAAGAAACCCCCCGTTCTTTTTATGTGGTTCTTGAATTTAGAAATAACCAGTGGTTTAATGGGTGGCATTACAATACGAGAGGCTGGACTGGGTTACTGCCCCTAGATCTATCGATACTAGAGACTTTTCGTTAGGTCATGTGACCCGGTAGTGACGTCATTTGATCAACGTTAAGCGGAAGCTAGAAAATCGTAACATTTATACACTACCCGTTGTCTCTCACAGACATCGGGGTACTAGTTCATACGAGAGGCCTTCTGTAAGATGTAGGATTTCTTATGTCTCGTTCATTTTGAAGTCATATATAAGAAAACAGGAAATGAATAAATAAGAAACGCTCCCATGTACATGTTGAAATCTTGGGCTATTTACAGTTAACAACATCGTCAAATTGACAAGGTGAATGATTTGGGAATGATTGATGATCGAAATTGAATGAATGTGTGGAGCGAGTTTTGAGTGAATTTAATGGAAGGTAATCCTATATTGCAAATTTTGTTCAGGATGAACAAAATTAGCAATGTTGATTACCTCCCTTTAATAAAAAGCATACAAGTTCTTTACATAGCATCCTAGTACTTCAATAACCTATGAGGCACGTACAATTCGAATTATGTCAGTGAAATCGCGATTTATCTCTGTCAAAATTTATTTTGAATGATGTTGTTGATTCTATATTTTTCAATAGGTTTGAGCGTTTTTGAATGGTTTGAGAAAGTGTTTGGAATGAATGATTGGAGCGCTGAGTGATCGTTTAAGAATGGTTTTTATTGAGGTGAATGTCAATTTCACTATGTAACTAAATGTATTAGGGGATGGGGGGTGGCAAGGGGTCAAATCGTAACTCTGGTTAGTAGCCATCCTAAAGTAACCACCCTAATTGTGCGCAAAGAAACATTTTTTATGCCACTAGGACAAGCCCGTCATTTCATGACTAAAGTTCATAAGGGCTTACCGGTAAAACTTTCCTAGGTGATTGCGGCAAACTCCTGCCATACACAAAAATTCCAAAACCATTTAGACTTTTAAAATCAGTCTTATCTTATCTTTAAATTTCTGCTTTTTACTAAATTTAAAATGACAAATGAGCCATGCTGTTTTTAATGTCACAAAAATTGGCCATTTATATAAAACAAGCTTCAAATTCATCGGAATAGGGATTTATATAAACTAGGTGAGTATATAGTAGACGTACCAGAAACTCTTAAAATCATTTTATTCTGCTTTTATAGCGGTTCCCTTTTTTATGCTCGTCGGTACATTTACCCCTACATGTATATGTATCAACGAACCAACCACCCTCTGGTATATTTTAGGATATAAGACAATTACTTTTACACGAGATTGTCAAAAACGATTCATTTTCATAGCATGACATGTCAAATACAATATAAAGTAGACCTAGCTGACGATGACATGTGGATTGAAATAGCAAGGGATAGGTGACTATTGCGTGATAAAATCAATTGTTAAGAACATTTTTAACCTTTCGATCTTCATCATTTTTAGTAATGATGTGAGTTTTTTTTCTTTTGTCGGAGTGTGCGCGTGAAGGTATTAAGCCATTTTTTTGTAAGTACAATGTAAACTTAAACCAACTTCCAACCGATCACCTAAACATGAAGCAAAAATTAATAAAACTCAATAAAGTTTAAGATGCATGTGCTTATTGGATTTTGAGCCTGTTCAATTGGTAGTCAGGGAAACCAAAATTCACAGAAAAAATATTCGGGGAAAGCCACGTTACTTGTATGAGAGCTTCGGTACCCCTGATTTCAAAAATAACATTGGAGGGTGGGGTAATTTTAACAGGTTCACCTCATTTACGACAACCAAAATCTCCCTATTTATTGCTAGTGCATTACCTTTAAGGCACCGAAAACCGGTGTGTTTTTAAGAACATAACGGTATTTCCGCGACTGAAATTTTGAAAATTTCGAATATTTTGTGACCCTTTCAAAGTATTGCTGGTGTCTTCTTCTTAATGCTTAACGCGTTCTTTCGGTACTTCTCAGACAATTCTTTTATCAAAACCATCAAGATTGATCTGTTGTTTTGTGAAAGTAAAGTTATATACAATTCTTGTCTTGGAAGTGTGTCGAAAAGAGTTAAAATGTAGTTATTAATCAGAAGTTTGTTTCAGTTAATATCAAAACTAGGGTTCCTGCATTGTATTTCATGACCTCTATGTCATTTACAGGAAAAACTACTTATTTAATTCCACTATTTTGTACAAATATGTCTATTCCACAATAGGGCTAAAATGTCAAAAGAGTGTTAAAAAACGGTTCATAGCTAACCTTAAGGCCTTGTCTAAAACAGAAACACATTCTTACTACGCTTGAACTTTAAGATCTAACTACGCTGAAATAAAATTGAGCCTGTCCGTGGCATTTCCAGAAAAACGTTCACATGGCCGCACTGTAAGACTCAGATCAGCCTTTGCATCTGCACAGTCTGATCAGAGTCTTCCCTATGTCTTCCCTTGCTCATTAGTTTTCTACGAACCTATACACTGGTCAATACACTAAAAACAATAGCCTTTGCGGGTCATTTTCAAAATGTACACAATGATACAGTTAACATTATCGTGAAATTGACAAGGTGGATGATTTTGAATGATTTAGGAGTGAATTTAATGGGAGGTAATACAATATCGCAAATTTGTTCAGGATGAACAAAATAAGCAATATTGATAACCTCCCTTTAATAAAATTTGCATACAAATTATATAGATAACTTCCCATTTCTTCAAGAACGATTGGAATTTAAATTATGTCAGTGAAATCGCGATTTTTCTCTATCTAAATTTATTTTAAATGGTGTTGTTGATTCTATATATTATGGGTTTGAGTGTTTTTGAATTGTTTGAGTGAGTGTTTGGAATGAATGAATGGAGCACTGAATGAGCGATTTAAAAGATTCATTTTTAACGTTTTAATCAGAACTATAACCTCGGCGATTCTGCAGCCATCGGGAAAGCGCTGCGATTCGCACAAGGGTTTACAAAAAACTTATCATCACGTTATTCTGGAATTTGCGAAATCGCGTCGGTAAATAGATAATGACGTCATTTTCACAATAAAAAAAAACATAACGTTGCTCATTCTGAGTTCATTTGCACAGTTATCCAACCAGTGAAATACGCCCGTATAATATTCAACCAAGTTATCTTTCTCCCGGGACATATTAGGCATACAACAAAAATATACCACAAAATGTTTGTTCTTCTTATATTTGTATTTATTGGCAATTTCTACATGTCACGAATTGTATAAACATTCCTTAATTTTGTACAAATAGCTTGATAACATTGGAATTCAACATAATATTTATAACATAGAATCAATGCAAATATGTATATTGTATGTATATTTGTGCTCAACACATTTATTGCTAATGCTTTTTTGTTCCTGATTGAGTGTTATAATTATAGGCATTCTCTATGCTCATGCTGTTAAAAACATTGTGAAATTGACATTCATCTCGATCAAAACCATTCTAAATCACTCATTCGGCGCTCCATACATTCATTCCAAACACTCACTCAAACCATTCAAAAACGCCCAAAAATCACTGATGGGATCAACAACTTCATTTGAAATAGACAAAGTTAGAAAAAATGGCTATTTCACTTAATTCTTTTTAATTTATTAGCATCTCATTGGTCTTTGAAAAAAAATAAAGCTATTTGTTGAACATGTATGCATTATTTATTAAAGGAGGGTGATAAATATCGTCGTTTTTTGTTCATCCGGAACAAAATTAGCGATATTGGATTACCTCACTTTAATTTCAGTCAAAACTCGTTCCTCCCTCTCATTGAATTTCATTCCAAAATTATTTCCAATAAAATTCATCTTGTAAATTTCATGATGTCGTGAACTGTAAGATTGAACGTGTCAAATATATTTTTTGTAGCAAAATCGAAAGTTTCACCACACACATACTAGATTCTAAATAAACGTCGAAGTTGTGACGTCATCAAAAGGCGCCAACTTTTCCAGAGACCAAATTCAATTATTTAGCAAATTGCGGAGGGTGGGGTGGGGGGGGAAATAAATTACCGATTTCATCCCAAAGACTCCAATTGCTTAGTGAAGACAAAATCACTGCGTCTACAATTTATTTAACCGTCATTACATATTTTATTTCAGGTGACTGTCCCAATTAACCGTACAATTGAAACAGTGTATACTACTTTTTGTACTATGTATAGCCAGGCCATGTGTAGCATCTGGGCTTATTTACTAAAATGTATTTACAGTTTATGCATAGAAATCTATTAGATTGTAACACAACGTTTCTTGTTAACATCTTTCGAGACTACCACTTTCTTACACGTGACTCAATTTCGTTAGACGTATTTTGATATGGCAAATACACTTTTCGAACGTTTTTTCTCAAGAACGAATCATTTACTTATCTTTTTGTCCAACCTCGTCGCTCGCTTTATAGCATTTGTATTCTAGGCCCATTTTCACCTCAGAAGATAATCCAACGACCTATTATGTACATGTACATAGAGAATAGATGGTTGGTGACTCGAGATGAAAAGTTTATCGGGCAAGGCGCGGGAATTTATTTGGTGAGCCTTTTCAACCTCAAGACACCAACCATCTATTCTCTATAACTCAGTCTTAGTTGTAAAACTCGAAAACGCTATTTTGACCAGCAATTTCATTGCCATTCTATATTACATTACACACCGGTAAAATAACGTAACATTTCTATTTGCGATTCGGTTTCTCAATTATTATTTGTCCTTCACTGAAAATAAGTTTGTTTTTATTCACTATGTATCTAAATAATAAAAGATGTTTATTGCTTTTTGTCTGGAATATTTCGGCACTCGTCAAAATCATCTTTTTTGAAAGTCCGTTCACATGTACATGTTTTAGTGTACAGTCACTTGGTTGTCTTTATAATATAATCGCACTAAATATAGCCACAAGAGTCCGTATTCAACGAAAACTCCGCAATAATCAGTTGAACAGAGATCTTCTGAGTTACTTTATTGCGTGTCCTTTTCTTCTTTTGTCCTGTCTAAAATGATACAGTTTGATTCTTAAAAAGAAATAATGCTGAAATATCACTTTCAAAACCACACACGTCTAAATCTTTTTTTTTTATTATTATTCAATAGTGTAATAGATCTAGAATTTCTTTTTCAAAAATGGCAGATTGATGCTTTATAACAACCTCTTGAACCCACGAGGTACTGCCGCGTCTTGTTCCTACAAGCACATTGACAACTTTTTGATAAGTGAATCTCATTTCATAACGAGCTCTTAGCACCACAATGTCGTTAGTGTCTATAAAGTATAGAGACTTACAACAATTGAGCACTTTAGCCTCTGATATTGAGGCAAAAATATTTGTAGGCTTTCAATTTTTACGCCGTTTGTAAGATAGGGGTCCGAATTTAACCCCTACCACAATAGACCAATAATATTTTCATATTATTGGTTTATGTGGTTGTAGGGTGTTAAGTTCTGACCCTTATGGTTTGAAAACTGTTTATCATTAAGCAGTTGTACAAAAATTCGTACTTTCACTTGGAGAGTAGCACATTCAGGTAACATGATTGTCGATGTATGGAGGGTCAGTAGCAGTCATGTTTTGTTCGGTTGTAATCGTTTTCTGCCCATGGGGTCGCTTTCAATTAAAAATAAAGAAGTTGTATTGTATCTTATCATATTTTATAGTATGTATTATATTAGAAAGCACACAAAAAATTCGTTCCAAAGCATTGTTCTAAGTCAAAAATATATACCAATCATATAGTTTATTGCTACGCCATCTTTTCCGTGGATTTAAGTCCATTCGTACACGAAACTGGACACACTTGTGAAAAACTCGATAACAAAATATTGCTGAATAAACACTTTTCCAACTGAATCAGTTGTTGCATAAAGTTCATGTTAGGCGACACAATCTGGCGTCGACCTTGGACGTAATCGAACGCCTGTTCTAACGTCCACGTCTTGTGGACCATGAGGTAGGCGATACAGATCGTCGCAGATCGGCTGATCCCTGCTTTACAGTGGACGAGAACTTTTCCGTTATTGCTGGCTACGGCATCTGAAATATATATATTGAATAAATAGAGGATATTGAATGAGTGGTCATGGAATATCGAATTTATTAAACGAGTCATCTATAAACAGATAAAAACGAGGCTGCGCCGAGTTTTTATCTGTTTTAGATGACGAGTTTAATAAATTCTGTATTTTATGAACACAATTTTATATTCTATTTATAATATGACCCGATTTTTTGTGATAAATCGTCAAAATTCTTGAAATTCAACATTTCAATTTTCCGCGAAACTTAAAACGCCGTTTAAAAAATGACGTCAAAAAACATAGATTATGACGTCATTTTCGCGCATACAAAATAGCGTTGCTATTCGTTCTTAGCTCATTAGCTCTCGTGTAATATAAAAAATATTCAACGGGTTTATTTCACTACCGCGACGTAGGTCATATTATAATAAGCAATAGTTATTACATAGCATAGTCTTGAGCGCGGAGGTTGAAAAAAATATGTACGTCGTAAATTTGAATCGTTAAAGAACAGTTTTAATGACCTTGGGCCTGTTTTAATAAACATCTTACGATCATTTTTTGCGTAAGTCAGCAATTAAGGTTGCTTCTACTGTAGTAACTAAATATCAAATTATGTCATGTACCATTTCATCTTATCTAAAGACGATTCCAATTTGATATTGGAAGGCGGAATCTAACAATGGATGAAAACACTAGATACGATTTATGATTTTGACTTACGATTATTTATTTTCGTAAGAAGTGTAGTAATACGGCCCCCTTATTTTGGATAAATCAAACTCTTATTCAAACTCGGCTTTGTGCGTGTTTTGATAGAACTACATTACGAGCGGTATCAAATGTATATACATTTTGAATTGATACAATATGCCTGTTTTTTTTTTTTATATTTAAGCATTTTTTCAATGAATGTTAAGTTTCGATAGATAAAACTTAAGGTATACATGGGTGATATCATATTAAACACAAAAAAAATAACTACGGTTAATCACACCGTGAACTTGACAAACTCGCTCACCGCTCCAAAATTTCAATCCAAACACACACTCCAATCACTCAAAAACGCTCCAAAATTTTCTAAAACGCTTCCAAATCGTTAAAAAAATTTCACTTTCAATCAAATCGATCAAATAACTGCGTGATTCTATTAGCTGGTTTGCCCGTGAAGTTACAAAATCAGAAAAAATACGTAGATTTAAGGTAGTGGACCCGTAATAGTTCCGCAACATTTCGGACCTAATGAACTTCTACAATGTTGACCAAGGTTTCCTAATGAAAATCATTAGGAAACCTTGGTTAACACTGTTAAAGTTCATTACCTCCGAAACATGGAAGAACTATTACGGGTCCACTACCTTAAGCGAGTTAAAGACCAATTTCGTCCAATTGGACGGAATTATCGATTTTCTTTTACTTTGCTTAACAATCATTCAAAAGTAGATCATCACACTCATTTAATTTCATTCAAAAATAATTCAAATATGATTCACCTTGTTAATATTATAATGTTTACAACTGTAAGTACAGAAGCAAAACCCCAACGAAACATTACTTTGTTATCGTAAGATTAAATTACCGTGCAAGCAATGGCGACATTAGAGAAACAACCCTTTTCGGGGCAAATTAGAGTATATGTAATCGATTTCGAGATTAATTACGAATCTTAAAGTAAGAGTCAAAAGTTTTGTTTGATCATACATGCGTTCAGGATGACAAAACGGTGTAAACTGTTTTCCAATTATACCCCGCTTTGCACGCAAGTGCACGTGCAAAGCGGGGTATAATCTTTAAACAGTTTGAACCGTTTAGTCATTGTGAACATAGGGCTATTTCACGCATTTTGTTTAAAAGACATCAATGTCTAAACGGTGTAAACTTGTTTTCCAATTATACCCCGCTTTGCACGCAAGTGCGGGGTATAATTGTAAAACAGTTTGCACCGTTTTGTCATGCTGAACGCAGGGCTATTTCATGCATTTTGTTTAAAAGACATAAAAGTCGCTGAATCACAAGCTATTGGTATTCTTTTATAATCCGATTTTTTATCACGTAGGTTTTTGTATAAGACTATTAACCTATATGATGAAAAATGATTATAAAACAATCGCCTTTGCACTGGGCCCTACAGGCAGAAATCATTTTCTTCTAAAAGTGTCTAAACAAACAATGGAAAATAATTACAATAATTAAGACCGTGGAGTTTTCCGGGAAATTAAGAGGGGATGGGCTGTTGACTGCATCTTGAAAGGAATGATCATTTTGTAGTTTATTCAAGAGAAGAAGATTATCACATTTCAATAAAGCAATTGAGCCTGTGCGTGAGATTTCCAACAATTTCATATATGTGCATAGCGAAGACTCTGATCAGCCTGTGCATCTGCACAGTCTGACCAGAGTCTTCATTTTGGTTTAGTAGATAGATAGGTCTTAAAGTTCTTGTACACCAGGGGCCCGTTTTACTAAACTTCTTACGACAAAATCGATCGTAAGTCAAAATCACAAATCGTACCTGGTGTTTTTATTCATTGTTAGATTCTGTTTTGCAATATCTCATTGGAATCGTCTGAAGGAGGCGATTCCAATGAGATAATACATTGCAGAATTCAATGTTTAGTTACTACTGTATAAGCAACTTTAATTTTCGACTTACGCAAAAAATGATCGTAAGATGTTTAGTAAAACTGACCCCAGCAGGCAACATACCATTTACAGTAGGTGGCTGTCTACGCTGCTCAATGTTTGCACATTACGCACATTTCAAATTGTTGGAAATGTCACGCACAGGCTCATTTATATAAATCGGTAGATATCATATATCCAGGTAAAATAACCATCTAAAATGCAAAAATATCACCAAACAAAAAATAGTTTCGTTCCTTGCCAGTCTGTTCCAACCGCAACGCCTTACAAAGATGATACTTTCTACACTTCCATTAAAAAAGCTGCTCTTTCCGGAGCAGATTCGGAAAATGCGATTTTTATTTATTTATTTATTTATTTTTTTTTTTTTTTCGTAAAATCAACCGGAAGTAGTGACCTCATCTTGTTGAAGCCTTTAAAATGATAAGATTAAATCTAGTAATGCATGGAAAGACAGACCAATTTTCCTGAATTTAGCGAAATTCATTCTTAAAAATAAAGCAACTACTAACGCCTTAAAATATTTTTCAATTTTGAGCTAACTATTTACGCATGTACATTCCGCATATATTCGATCAAAGATTAAGTGAAAGAGTTTGACAGCTGGAAACTTCATATCAATACAAGGAAAAATGAAAGATTATTCACAGAGAGCAAGGACCTAACGATTTTGCAATTTATTCCGCTTCGAAAAAACAAGTTACAAAATTATTGAAATATGTTGTTTTTAGTGCCAATTCCCTTGGATAATTCTTAATCGTCTAAAAATACACACTTTTCCAAATCTAAGAACTCGTTTTGTAATTTTTCTATGAAAACTGTGAAAGAGAAGCTTTAAGAATGCTTTTGTTAGTTTACCAACATTTTTTTTTATTTTTTGGAATTTTTCTAAAACGACCAACTCTCTAATTTACCAAAGGTTTTTTTTATTGTTTTTATTTTTCATTTGTGCATTCTTATATCATTATGAATATATATTACAAAATTTGACAATATCATCCGTTATTTATTAGCTGACAGGACGAGACTAAACAATAACGAAATTTTGCGAGTTTAATTTTGAAAACATTGGTCACTATCAAAAGGCAGTCGGAAATGATGATTTACATAAAATTGACTGAGTCATAAATCCAAAAGGGACAAAAGTGAAGACATATTGTCGATGGGTGACAAACCCCTTGTAACTTCAGCTTAAATAAGCTGAAGTCGCGAGGTTTGGGTAACCAAACGTTTAATTCATAATTTTTCAATAAGGACACCATATTTCACCTTTGCATCAATAGTAAGAATGGCTAATTATTTGGATGTTTTTGTTTGCTTCAATTTCATGGTTTACCGAAGGCCCTATTGAAAATAAGTAATTCATTGTACTACTGTTTTATGTACTATGTTTTCTTATCAAGCTACCCTCGCTAAATTAAGATATTATTATTTTTATCATCATTATCATAATCATTATTATTTTTATTATAATTTGTTAGAAACTTTACATAGAGGATATTGAATGAGTGGTCATTGAATACCGAATTTATTAAACGAGTCATCTATAAACAGATAAAAACGAGGGTGTTTTTATCTGTTTTAGACGACGAGTTTAATAAATTCTGTATTTTATGAGCACAAATTTTACATTCTTTTTATAAATGACCCAAATTTTACCGCAAAATCGTCAAAATTCCTGAAATTCAACGTTTCAATTTTCCGCGAAACTCATAACGCCGTTTAAAAATGACGTCACAAAACAGATTATGACGTCACTTTCGCGGTTAAAAAATAGCGTTGCTTTTCGCTCTGAGCTCATTTGCATAGTTATTCCGCTAGTGTAATAACACCCTCGTTATATCAAAAATATTCAACGGGGTTATTTCACTCCGGCGACGTAGGTCATATTACAAAATTATTTCCGTAAAAGTTGCTGTTCCTAAACCAGAATATGCTACGATCCGTTATTTGGGATCCGGTCTGCCAAGTCAAAATTTATAGACAATACTCACCGATAAATCGAACAGCCTCTCCAAAGTATGTCAAAAGATCCTCATTGTTATTATCATGTACGGGTATTTCTTTATATAGCAAATCCTTGGTCACGTGACTCTGTTGGATCGTGGACACGTTCAGGACCGCGGTGATACCAAGGTCTAGTAAAATTTCCTTGTTGAAAGCGTCGTTTTCGTCTCCAATAAATAGGTAGGGTAGTAATTCGGATGGCATGTTCTGCAAATAAAGAGAAATACATTAATTGATAAAAACAGGTCATAAAAAAAAAAAACTCGGCAAAGGTCTTGACGTCGATTTGGACCGTTTGATACTTTATAAAAAAAAAAAAAAAAAATCACTGTACGTTTGTACAGCCACGCCCAGTTGTATGAAAGTTGACCATTGGTTTAATGTAGACCGGAAGATATTTTCAGCCAATCGGGTTTTTTGTTTAATCTACAGTTCTGTTCGCTGAAATTATACTTCAGTTAAAATTTAGCCTATGGTTACCTTTAATACAACCTGTGCAATTTTCAGAGCATCGTCATCCACCTGTACAGATGTGCAGCGTCATCGTATTAAACCTACCCTGTCCGCTTTCTAGTGAATTAAAAGGATACAACTTAAAAAAAGAGAGGTTGAAATATCCCGAGGATTGGTACATTGTAATTTGTTGAAATTTAATCTAAATTCAACGGGATAAGGGTAAAACCAAGACACAGGGCCAACTTATTTCTCGCCCGCTTTCGGGTCGGGTGTAGACTGGTCTCACTGTCGAATATCAGAATAGCCTGTTCTAGTCGATATGTGGACCAGTCTAGAGCTGGTAGCCCGCTTTCTGGGAGATACTCTGATATTGCGGGCAACAGTACCCGCCCGGGGTGAGAAATAAGTTGGCCCACACACTGTTCGTGTGCGAAGTATTTTACCGGATTTCTTTTACTAAATCCTATTAGATAAGAGATTTACTATTCATGATTGTAGTGCACGAAACAATTTCCATCCTAGAATCCGAAAATAATTCAAATTACCTCCGTATTTTCTGTTAAAAAGAAGAAATGTGCGTGATTCTATTTATTTGCTACCGCGAAACTGTTTTCGTTTCTTTATTGCTTTCCCTTTTGTGCAACTATTTGTCATCTAAAATTCTGTTATATCTTTTTTTCTTTAAAAAAAGCAATTTGCTTTGCACCTCTAGATATTTTGCACTCCCTAAAGCTACCATTCTAAAGTCATGCCATTTTTTTTTATCTAAATCTTACGGCTTGATCCATCAATGTACACATATTTGATCAAATAAATAACAGGGCATTAATGAAAATACGCCTAAAGTTATCAATAGAAAAGCGACGAAAAAATGAAAACAGCCGAGAACTCTTTTGAAATATCTGTAAGAAATGAAGAAAGTATTTTTAGATTACATGGGGGTATGAAACTTAAAACCTTACACACTTTCTTTACGCGAAGCAGATTTAACATTATTGTGGTAAGGTACTTAGTTTCAGACTATCGTATCAATTGATGTCCTGAAACAAAAATGAAAGATTTATCCATATTTCATTTCGTGAACAACAAAAGCTTTGTTTTCACTCGTGGCTCCACCACTCGTGAAAATATATCTTTTGTTTTTCACTCAATGAAATATAAACCGATCTTACGCTGAAACAAACGATTATCCTCAATAATCACATTAATTCTTTATGTGACTAGATTTTGCTGAATAAAAGCTTTAAATTTGAAAATAACTGCGTACCCAAGAATCAGCAAATCAGAATTGCACGAAATATAAAGGATACGACTAGAGTTCCATTATTTCAAATAAAGTATGTTGATAATTATATTATTATGATTTTAAGTAGAAAAAAATAATAATTGCGCGCAATTACTTCAAATTGTTGGCGATATTGGATTACCTCCCTTTAATTTCACTCAAATCTCGCCTCCTGCTCATTCATTTTCATTCCAAAATCATCCAAGCTCTTTTATCTTGTCATTTTCACGATGTTGTTATCTATAGTTAGTCTGCGCAGACTGACATGAATCGATACTTTGCTCACTTCAGAGATGCTTCCTTTTCACGTGACGAGCAGCATATTTTCCAAATCAGGAGGTAAATGGCTAACGAAGGTAAGGGACTATTTTCCCGGAAACGGCCCACAACAATTAGGCGCATATCTCTTTTTCTTTCTTAATTAACTTTTACAGACAATCCTCAAAACCAGTCAAATTATTTTAACTTAATGAATGCCTTGGTGCAATGACGTCATGTTGTGGTGAAGATGAATTTCATTACATTTGTGTCTGCCAATAAAACGCGTCATTTTGTACATAGAAGATAATTGATTCTAGAATTTAGGAGATATATGTTGACTATACGATAAGCTTTGTAGTCTTGCTATTCTTCATGTAGCTCAAGATGTTACTCTGCAATTCATCATAGATTAAAAGAAATTGATTCCTTGTTGCGTCTATTAAAGTAGGCTTTTCTGGTTGGCTTAAAACTTAAATCTATACCTCGATGATAAAAGGTTATGACAGCTAAGTGGTAAATGAGCAGGCATTTGTTTTTAAGCTTACGCACAAACCGTTTCGTCAAATATTCTTTCTGGAAATGGACCAAGGGTATTGAGAAACACTTTTGTCTCTCTCAAAATGGTGAATTATAAATGGCTTGCCTTTGTGAAATGATGAGCTTTAGATTAAGAGCAGTACCGTTGCGTGAAATAACTTTTATAAAATTGCTAGATAGATTAGCAAAGGGTAGGAAAACATGCGTAAAAACTAAAAAAATATTGTTAAAAGAAATTTATCTTTCTGCAATGTTGGTCGATTATAAATTATAAATCACAGGGATAAAAAAAAGCTTCCGTTCGTACAACATGAAAAGGTTCGCGAAACGTTTGCGAAATATTTCTCTGCTTTGCACGTGTGCTCTAAATGTTTTCATATTTTTATCCCGATTCCAAAACTGGATTGAACAGGAAAAGATTATAAAGTTATGAAAGACTTAACCAATCCTAAGGTATTTTCTCGATATTAGAATAGCTCGTTATGAATTAGAAAAATACTTTTACGCGCCAGCTTGACCGACCACAGTTTTCTGTTCGTGAATATTCTTTGTTGTCGGGAATATTTGTTTTTGACTAATGTCTCGCTAATTTGGTATTAATTAACAAATGAAAAACAAGAAATACTATCCTTTGTTGTTTTCAGTCCTATTTTAAGGATTCATAAAATATTGCTAACGTTTAAATATGGTATTCCGCTTTGCGCGTAATTACACGTGCAAAGCGGGGTACCATTTCCTTCCAACGTTTGGCTAAATATTTCATCTTGAACTCAGGGCAGGACTTTCTTCTTTTTTAAGGTAATGCCCGGAAACTAGTTCGATGAAAATATCTTTGAAATGGATTTGTTTGTTCGTTTGGGATTCAACGGTTCACGATTTTTGACATTTCGAAACTGGAAGAGCGAGCATAAAACCAACACTTTTTCCGTCCGTCAGTGATTTTCATTACCATCTTCCCCATTCGTTTTAAAAAAATTTGCCCTAACCCGTGTCATGCTGAACCCGGAATACTCCTGCTTTGGCAGGAGGTATAGACAAAGATCTGTCCACATGCACATAAGTACAGTCTGACCATTTTATTTTTCTTCTCCCAGTACTGGCCACACTCAACAGGTTGATTATTTTGCCAGGGGTTGCGCGTAAGAAAAGATAAGAAAATTAAAAAGTGAGAATACGAGAGTTTTTTTTTTATTCAGCATGAAAAGGAGCAAATGCATTTTTGTATCGCTTGTCTTGAAGAATGTTATTGATGTAGCAATGCTCAATTTTTATATTGTCTGTTTTAAGTATAATACAGTGAAATGAAGAATTCTTAAAAAGAGAAAATTTCAATTAAATTCCATCATCTCGTTCATTTTTACAAGGTGCTTGTTTTGGGAATCCAGGGCATTTTATGGTTAGCACTGAAGCCTGATTTTTACTTTGAAATCTCTACGCTATCAAATCGTTATAAGTGTTGAAAGTACTGCCAATCGTAGGTAACAAAACAGTAAAAACTACCTTAACATTTAGCTTGCTTGTTTGACTGGAGCTTCCAACAATCTTTGAGTTATATCGCAGCTGCTCGGGAAACTAACAATGGATTCCTGGTATTACTCATACCAGTACTATCATTACTTCTTTAATGCTTTTCGGTGGTTTATCGAGAAATAACGCTAGATTATCACTTGATAAACTCATGGCAAAAGCAGTGAAATTATCAAAAACTTATACCCTGCTTTTGTGCATTTCAGCCTATCTGACGTCATCTATGCGGGGCGAAATAAGTGACGTCACAATGAACGTTGCATGGCAATCTCGCGCAAAATGACGCGCTTAAAGAAATTATGTCATAGAAATTTCACATTTTGTCTCTTTTTTGCATTAAAGAAATATAATAATCGTTTGTTTTTCGAGTAAGATCGATTAATATTTCATTTCGTGAAAAACAAAAGCCATTTTTTCACTCGTGGCTCTGCCACTCGTGAAAATATAGCTTTTGTTGTTCACTCAATGAAATATAAATCGATCTTACACTTAAACAAACGATTATCCTCTATATCCTGTCCTGATCTCGAGCTGCTATCACCCATAGGCCAACGATAATCAACCTATTGGTGAGAGACAAAAAGTCAGAATGGATGAGAACCGTCTTCGGGAATCGATTTTTGGACCTTTTGAGTGGTAGTCCGACGCGTTACCACTGTCCTTTGGCGACGGTCTTTCCTCAACATTCTAAACGTATGCTTTTCTGATGCAAGTCTGAATTATCTAGCCACGTACGCGTAACTTATTTCTTGAAATGAATATAGCATGAAGATATGAATTAAAAATTGTTATTTCCGAATAATAACTTATTTTTGTATTAAATAGTTATTTCGGTAAATATGGACATGTGGTGACATTTCCAACACGTTCTCACGTGTGCAAAATATAACTGTGACCGTCACGCGAAAGGGAACTATCTGGGAACTCCGTATAACAACGTTTGAAAAGGAGATTGGATCTAGTTCGGGTCAACCAAATATCACATTTTGATAATTCTTTCACGGGAAGGTATATTGGTTATTCTAGATTCAGAAAGTAAGTAGAGTGCGAAAAGTTTCGACCCTAGTTAGTCTGTGCAGTACGCCAAGTCTGACTTGGATCGACACTTTACGCACTACCCAGATGGTCCCTTTTCGCGTGACGGATCTAAAATACTCAAAAAAGTATATCCGCTGGTTTTCCAACTAGAAAATCATTTACTTCACGCAACTATATGGACTTTATGAAAATGTCACTTACCCGCTTTAGTGTGCATATTTGATTCGCGTTTTCCTAAAAATTGGTAAGGGCTTCATAACTCTATGCAAAGCAAAATAAAAATTACTTGTCTCAATTTTTCATACTATAAACGAAAAGGAAAACTTGAGCACATCTTCATCTTAATTTGTAGCAGGGCAAAAACACCATTTTCGAAACTTGTCCCTTATAAAATAGAATAAAAAATAGAATAAAAAGAATAAAATTGAAAAACCAAATACTCAGAGACGAGTTTGCTTCAAGTTATTTTGTTTATCTTTCATGACAATATGCGTCTTTTTCGCAATTCAGCAGGTTTCTTTTTCTTTCTTTTTTTCGGAATGGGTGGTGGTCGTTTACTTTTATACATATTCTTTATAATGTTCTGCGGATGCTATATTGAGAAAATTCTATGGAATTGCTAGTCATTTTGATCTTGTTTCCGTATTAAATGTACTCTTATAGCATATTACAAAGTACTTGTCCGAGTTCAGGATACAAAAACGGTCGCGAACGTTTAGAAAGTGCCAAACAGATCAAGATTTTTCATACGTTTCGCAAAAGTTTATTAACAGGTGTTTACATATGATTTTGTTCGTCTATTTGTTAATTTGTTTTTTGTTTGTTAGTTTTTTTTTTTCAATAGACAATATAAGCTATAAATGATTTGGAAAAATGACATTCGATTTATTTTTCGATTAGAAGATTATAATGCAGAAAAAGGTAATACAAGAAAAAAAGCATTAGAGGACGACGATGGACGTCCAAAACATCGAAACAAAAGCTTTATACAGAGGATAATCGTTTGTTTCAGTGTAAGTTCGATTTATATTTCATTGGGTGTATAAACAAAAGCTATATTTTCACGAGTGGCAGAGCCCCGAGTGAAAATATAGCTTTTGTTGTTCACGAAATGAAATATTAATCGATCTTACACGAAAAACAAACGATTATTCTATTTCTTTCGTGCAAAAATGAGACAAAATTTGACATTTCTAGTACATATTTTCGTAAAGCGCGTCCTTTTGCGCGTGATTGCTATGCAACGTTCATTGTGACGTCACTTATTCGCCCCGCATTGATGACGTCAGATAGGATGAAATGCACAAAAGCAGGGTATAAGTTTTTGATAATTTCACTGCTTTTGCGGTGAGAATATCAAGTGATAATCTGCCGTTATTTCTAGATAAACCACTGAAAAGCATTAAAGAATGTTTCGATATTCGTTTGATAATCACTAGGATCTTTATCTTTCTCAATACTAGGCAATTAATAAAAATGTTCTTACGTTTCATGAGAAAGCCGGGTGAAATGTAAGATCCAATGAGCAAATGCCCGCTTTACACATTAATGTAGTTTTAATGAGATGTGACCCGCAATGCGAAAAGGGACCGTCTGGGTAATGGGTAAAGCATCGATCCTAGTTAGACTGCGCAAACTTTTCGCACTTTACTGATTATCTGAATCTAGAATGATCAATCTACCTTCCCGTGACAGAATTTCCGAAACGCAGCCTCTTGTTTCCTTGTACTAGAACCGATTACCTTTTTAAATTGTTATTTTTCGTAGTCCCCAGATGGCCCCTTTTCGCGTGACGGGTTACAAATATGCCTTACATTTACTTTGGATGGCGTTAACTTCATCCCCGATTTCGGTAGAGTGGACAGTTCCAAATCTTCGTTGTCACAATCTTGGGCAAGTCGACTACACAGTTGTGGGCACTCGCTCCTAAACCTCTTAAAACCACCTAAAGGTAAAAACAATTACATGTAATTTTATTTAATATATTTTAGTATAGAAACGTGGTAAGGTTTGCTTAAGCACATACCAAACGGTTTTTCGATATTAATTAGCATACTTCGACTTAAAGTATATGAAAGCTTTATGTAACGTGTACTTGCGTGCAAAGCGGGGTATTATTTGCAAGCTGTTTGTGCCGTTTTGTGCCGTTTTGTCATCTTGGACGCAAGGCTGTTGTAAATGTAGACGCTGTCTACAGTATTGCGTACCTACCTAGTACTGTGTCTTACGCAATTTACAGAAGGATTACCCATCACTCCGTTCAAAATGGAATTTGAACATTTGCGAACGTTCAGAGACCGTGCTTCTATTTGTACATGTAACGTGCACACGAGCAAAAATTGTTAACAATTGTCCAACGTTTCGAGAACGTTTTCATTCCGAACAAAGGGTAGACAGAGAGAATAAAATTTAAACTCAACCATCTTGTGTGTTTTTGTTGTTTGTTCTTTTAATCGTATGTCAACGATGAACCTTTGCGATCAAGACGTATTTCTGCATAAAAGTCCGTTCTTTTCTGACCTCTTCTGTTATTTTCTAGCCATCAATTTCAGACAATTACATGTATAAATATGTGACCCGTCTCGCGAAAATCTGCCATGGGGGTAGTGCGACCCAAGTCAGACTGCGCGAGACTGCGCGGACTGCGCAGACTGACTTGGGTCGAAACTCTTTGCACCGTGCCTATTTTCTGACCTTTAATAATCAATCTACCTTCCAGTGGAAGAGTTTTTGAAATGCGACTTCAGGTTGACATATGCTGGATCGAATCTCTTTTTCAATAATTCGTTTCACAGATTTCTCGGATGGTCCCTTTTCGCGTAACGGGTCACATATATAGTAACATGAGAAAGTTGATCTTATAAATTTGAAATCGGCAAACGCATGAAACCATGTCTAACCTTCTTCTCTTAATAGGAATAAGAAAGAAAATCAATCCTAAGTTGAGTAAAAGAAGGGTTTTTTTTAAATAATGATTTAAAAAATGATACACCGTCCTTACCTCTTAAAATGCTGACTCGTTTGAGTGAATAGCTATTTTGTTTCAAACCCTGTAAGACCATGGCGATTTCTGGACTTTTCTCCAAACTTATGTCTTTTTCATAGGAATCGTACAAAACAAGAGTCATAAAGTCTCCACTCTTCAGTTTCTTTTTTATTTCCTGGGGAAGCAATTTGTCTAAATTGATGCACCTCTTTCCGAAGAATCGTCGTTTAACGATGGACGGACACGAAAAGTTCGACGCTCCGAGGACGCATTCCTTGTTGTAGACCAGAAAGGGTCGACAGTCAAGTATTAAAGTCTTCTTCTGTTCAATTTCAATGAGGTATTTGAGTTGTGTGACGGTTATTTTGTCAACCTTCATTTTCGTTGTTCGCTCAATGCTCTACTCGAATAATTATGTTTTCTTTTATTTGCAAATGCTATCTAAAGGCGTTTCTGTTGGTAGCTTATCATTCCACCAGGTTTCTTATATTTCAAATATATGGTTATTTTAATAAATCAAACTATGGAACAGCTTTAATGCATGAATGTAATTCTAACTGTCTCGCCAGACTTTCTAAGTTGTCAAAAAATATCCAAGCTAGTTACTTTCAAACACGAATTATATCACAGTTAACATGTAGCTTATTTCAATGTGTTGGTTTGCTGGCGCAACAGAAAGAAGAGTGTAATGCTACAAATGAGAAAATGTCATAAACAGCCTTTGAAAAGCAAACACTTTTTAAACAAAATCCATAAGCACCGAAATCAGTTTTAGTTTATAACTAATCCACAGTATCCCCACAACAAAGTCGACTGAGCAATTAACACTCGTTATCAAGATCTTCGCTGCAACCAAACTCGACCGTTTTCACCAATGCATCTCTCCTTCTTATGGTTGTTTACTTTATACTGCCAAATTAGGGCTGGGAAAAATCGACGAATAACATCAATAGGCTGTTCTTGGCTTGGTCGTAATGTTTATAGATAACTGATGCCGGCATGGGAATATTGGGAAAATCAGGAAAATCAATTTTTACAGAAAAAAAATGGCGAATGTTGGTTTCGCTGACTGAATTTATGTATGGTTTAACCATCTTTTCAGCAATTTAGCCTTTCTTTGTTTCAAACAAATTATAAACGGGTTATTTTTCAAAAGCCTATGTAAACATACTATAGTATGCCGCCCATTACCCAATTAGACGAATAAATACGCTTTTGGTCGGAGCATGCAAACATGTTTGCTTTCGAAGATTTTTCTGAATATACAAAGAAAATCTGTTGCAAATTTCCGGGGATTGTACTGAAGGGAC
The DNA here is from genome assembly GCA_948146395.1 of Fragum whitleyi. NCBI lineage: Eukaryota > Metazoa > Mollusca > Bivalvia > Cardiida > Cardiidae > Fragum > Fragum whitleyi. Next base: position 24,404,808 of record OX411555.1, on the reverse strand, counting down.
GGGAATTTTGAGTTCCCACGACTTGTAAGACCAAAACCTGTGTCTTTGACAGTGATACTTCAATATTTTTATTTTTAAATCCTTTGTTGTTGGTACACATTGAAATCGTCTGGTCATAGGTTTTTAATGAGAAATGAAGATTCCAGACTGACATTACCCCCCCCCCCCCCCTCCCCTCATCTGTACCTCTTTTAGGTAACTGACACGCGCATTCGTAACACCACTCGGCCAGTCTCACGATGTAAAACCTCGGATGTACATAGACGAACTATATTCAAAAATTACGGGAAAACCTTGGTAAACTCGATGACGTCAGTTAAAATGTCGTTAGCCCTCGAAACTGCGAGTGAAAACATTCGACGTCGCGAACGCTACTCGTTTAAGTCACTGACGTGAAACCATCGTATCCTTATATAAATATCTTTAGATTCTTATTTATCTTATAACTATACAAGTATCCGTATGATAACAACCCGTATGATATTTTTTATGATATCACATAGTTATTTTTAGAACAATAATATCATACAGTTATTTTTAGAAACTAGCATTTAAGTTAGAAACATCGACTAAAACAAGACAAAAAGAGGTTATAAGATAAATATAATACGTACTAAGTGTATTGTATGAAAAAATATCTAACTCGGTTGTGAGAATTGGTAATTGTCTCGGCAGAGCCTCGACAATGATCAATTCTCCCAACCTCGTTAGATATTTTTTTCCATACAAAACACTAACCACGTATTATATATATAACGGCTGAAAAATATAAATTTTTGAGAAAGATTCGTCATTCTCAAAAATTAAGATTTTTCGGTCGTTATTTACTGTAAAAGATGTAGGTTTCCTTACACTGTTTCCGCCTAACAAAATGCACAATTTTACCCATCCGCCTTACATACATCCGAGGTCTGTTGCAGTTTACGGAAATGGCCGAGTGATGTTCCGAATGTAGGCAATACTCAAGATTGACTGGAGTTTGAAAGCAACAATATAATGCAAGTTATAATTTCGCAAAAATTAATAAATTTTGAAGATATCGATAATGACGTAATGTCACTTAATAATTGTTATATATTTTGTCACCATTTTTTTCAGTTATTAATTGAGTTAGATGTCGTCTTACACAGTATATGTTATCGAAAGTGACAAATGATATTCCTGTGAAATGTATGTTAATAGAGGGTCTTAAAAATCGCAATGTTCTAAAATTTGTCACATATGATTAATCTTAAATTTTTGTCTCGCACATTACATTGGTATTTTGTAATGTGATATTTTTAACCTTATACAGTTAAAAACATCGTGAAATTGATATTCATTCCGATCAAAACCATTCTTTATCGCTCCATTCATTTATTCCAAACACTCACTCAAATCGATCAAAAACGCTCAAAAATCTTGTGAAAACATTTCGAGATCGTTCAAAAGATCAGCATTTAATTCAAATCGATCAAATTATTCTACGATTTTATTGGCTGTGGATTTTAAAGTGTCTGATTGGACCGCGAAGACACACAAACAGAAAAGTATGTATATCTTTTTAAAGGGAGGTAATAAATATAGCTTATTTTGTTCAGCATGAACAAAATTAACAATATTGGATTGATTACTTCCTTTTTATTTCACTTAAAACACGCTCCAAACACTCACTCATTCATTCCAAAATTATTCCAAAATCATTCACCTTGTCAATCTCACGATGTTTGTAACTGTACAAATGGTGTACATAGTAGAGTTCTCGATAGATCTGTCGAATTTTTGGAGAAGGGTTATACTTTTGATTAAAGGAATGATTTGTAGCGCTGCCAACCCAAATACATGTATAACAGACCATACGAAACGAATATTTTTTTTCCGGTTTTCTTTGTTCTTTGTGAATTAACGATTCAAGATGATCTGATATTTCACACGTGGTACATGTATAACATTTTTAGAGACAAAGAGAATATATTTAAATTTATACATTATTTACGAATTCATACATTTGTATGATTAGATTTGAGTTCAAATTTCTACAAATTCTCGTTAATGTTGTCTTCATTCCCATAATTTGATAGCATACAGTGATACAATTAAAACAACATCGTGAAATGGACAAGGTGTATCATATTAGAATGATTTCCGAATGGTATGTTACTAGTGGGTGGAGCGATTTTTGAATGAAGTTAAATGCAAGTAACAAAATATCGCTAATTTCGCCAAATACGGCCAAATAGCATTCGGAACATCACTCGGCCATTTCCGTAAACTACAACATACCTCGGATCAATCGGGAACCCTCGGCGATTCTACGAATAGACCTCGGGAATAATACGGACGCAGCCATGAAAGCGCGTCATTTCGCGCGTAGGTTTATATGACGTCACAAACATCAACGATCCCGCTAAGGATGACGTTGCATAAAATAAAAATCAATGAAAGAATAAAAGTGGGAATTTTATAATTTGATAACAAATTGCAGTGGTTTACTGCGTTTTGTCATCAAATTATAGTATGCCCAAATGATCTCCAAAGATGATCGGAATGAATCAATAAAATATTATTTTCTACAAGCGTATTAACCGAAGTACAACCAGGAGCCGAATTACCTTAAAAATGACCCAAAATTACTACACTTACGTCCGAGGTACTTTTCAGTTTACGGAAAAGACCGATCGATGTTCCGAATGACCTCGGATGTATGTAAGGCGGATGGGTATGTAACGAAATCGTGCATTTTGTTAGGCGGAAACAGTGTAAGAAAAACTAGCACTGTAGATTTATGTTTTTTACAGTAAATAACGGCTGAAAAATCTTAATTTTTGAGAATGACGAATCATTCTCAAAAATTAAGACTTTTTCAGCCGTTATTTCAGAATCTAAAGATATTAATATAAGGATTCGATTAATTCACGTCAGTGACATAAACTAGTAGCGTTGGCGACGTCGAATGTTTTCACTCACAATTTCGAGGGATAACGCCATTTTAACTGACGTCATCGAGTTTTTCCAAGGTTTTCCCGTAATTTTTGAAATTAGTCCGTCTATGTACATCCGAGGTTGATCGTGAGATTGGCCGAGTGGTGTTCCGAATGGGCCAAATAGGTGACATGTTTGATAAATAGACAGATACATTTATCTAGGTAAAACAGATAAATATAATAAACAAGTAGTACAATAAAATGATAAATACGATGGTGCGATCACACTTTAAATGACAAAATTACTTTACAATATCAAAATTCATAGGTAAAACATAGTAATGACAAAAAACCAAAGCTTTTCAAAGCGTTATACTACCCGTTAAATGACCCCAAACCAAGGATAACACAATAAAGAGACAAGTCTTATTTCCAACGTGGTCCTGATAAAATAACAACAGTGTGGCAAGACACAATGAGAGGCTTGTTCTCGAAAAAAAAGTTAAACAATGTTAGAAAAGCAAAATATTTTAAAGGTTAATAATCACAGTATGCCTATTTTCACATTTCAAAATACTTCGTCGCTCTACTCCAAAGCCCCGCAACCACGACTTATATCAAGCAGTAGTTACGAGGCCCCTGAAGGAATTCGTCGATTCACTTCTTGTTGGAGTACTGCAAAAAACGCAATAGTAGCTCATACAAGCAGCCGCTATTATGAGAAATCCACAGAACGCCGTCGAAATTATCACTGAGAATTTTATCACATTTCATCGGTATAGAAAGGCTTTACTAATTCATTAAAAAGTGCTTGACCTTTTGCTTAAAAGACTCATATTTTGAAAGGTTTGTTATATCCAATGTAAGATTGTTCCATAATCTTCAAGCTTTTAAGCAAAAAGAATTCGACTCAAATGATTTGACTTAATGCACATGGTATGCCTGCTTTGTGTTCAGCCTTGTGTTGTAATCATGATCAGATGAGTGTGAAACAAAGAAATGTTTCAAATACTCTGGTGCCAAATCATTGTTAATTTTGAATAAGTGACACGGCATAATTTGTTTAACTCTACCCTATACAGATAACCAGTAAAGCTTTTTGAAATGTTCCACGGAGATCTTCGATCTTGAGACTAAGTTAAGAATAAATCTAATCAACTTATTTTGGGTAGTTAAAACTTAATTTAAGACACGTTTACAGTTGGTTGTGACTTCAGTTTCTGTCTGGAACCATATAATGTTTACTATAATGTTTTTCCTAAATGAATAGAAAGTTTATTGTCAACTAGCTAATGGATATTTTCTTGGAGATCATCAGTCAATGCCTTTTCAACCTCTTCAGTATTTTGCCAGAAACAAATATTGCAAAGTCGTCAGTATATAAGAATATTTTGTTTTTTATAACTCCTGGCATGCCATTGAAGCTGGGTTGAGTATAAGGGGTGTTTGTACTGCCTTGCCGTAAAAGCAAGCTTTTATAGCGACGTGGTAGAGCACTCGCTTTGAGACACCGATGTCCCGGTTGCGAATCCCGATTGACTCGAATATTCAATAGCGGGTTACAAATGGCGCCCACCATAAATAACCCACATGGGATGGTGGATATGTGATTTTGTAGTTGTTGATTTTGATTCGAGAAGATACGTGGAAGAATCTTTATTGTCGAGGGGGTGTGAGTAGCCGGGTTGAGTATAAGTGTTTATTGTACTGCATTGCCGCGCAGTCTGACAGGGATCGACACTTTACGCATTGCCCAGATGACCCCTTTTGGCGTGTCGGGTCACATATATAAAAATATTTTGGCTCAAAGTTCCCGAGAAAATTCCATGAAAGGTGTGTTTAACTTCTTGTTTACCGCCTATTCATTTACAAGTATACAATCCCGTTGATGATAATATCTTCCAAAAGGTAGGGCTTAAATCTGCATGGGTCTCTTTTGCGGAAATGGCATTTCGCTTATTTATCTTGGTCTGAAAGAAATGGCTCTTGTTTGAATACGTTTGCTACTTGATATCCAAAATATTTTTTGTCGATTCACAATTTTCATTTCTATCTTATAACTGTACAAATAGCCGTGTGGTAACAACATCCAGTATGATATTTTTTATGATATCACATATATTTTTAGAACAATGATATAATGTGATTATTTTTAGCACATTGAATTTCTGTTTGAAACATCGACGAAAACAAGGCAAATATACGTTATAAGATAAATATAATACGTACTTAGTGTATTGTATAAAAAAATATCTAACTCGGCACTCGGCAGAGCCTCGACACTTACCAATTCTCCCAACCATGTTAGATATTTTTTTATACAATACACTAAGTAGGTGTTAAGTATTTATCTCTTTTTTTGTAACGGGCCTCGAATACATGAGAAAAGTTGTTTTAGCGATTTTTGCAAATCGTTGATTTGTCGACGATCAATCCGGAAACAAAAATCATACGGAATTGCAACAAGTTTACAATTCTTTTGGCTTTGGCCTAGTTAACGAATTGTGCAAAATGTTACCCCGCAATGTACTGTATTTTGGGATGCACTTCAAGAACAAATAACAATCCTAAAGTCGTACCAAGTTTTGTAACGTTTTTCAGTGAGTTACGGTCTAACAAAATTTAGTTTATTCTAGTCAGATTTTCTCCAACAGGTGGGGTGGGGTCGGTGGGGGGTATGAGGGGGTAAAATCAATCACACCAACTTTCGATATGCTTTGATAGGCCAAAGTATATACAATTTTACAATAATAAGAAGAGTATAAATTATTTAATAAGTTAAATCTACAAAATCAAAAATTTGAATAACACTCCCTCTTGGGTATCCGATGAGAATGGGGCTGTGCTAAATTGTGGCTTTATAACAATCTAACAGAGATGTTCATATGTTTTCAGCTTATCGGGACACTTTAGAACTGAAAACAATTTCGAACTTTTAATATTAAAGAAAGCTTTACCCCAAAACCCTTTGAGGTGTTTACTACTGAAAGAGTTGATATGTGCCATTGTCCAATTAGTGATTATTTTTTCTATTTGTCGTCTATGTTGACAAAAAAAAGGAGTTACCTTTCATAGAAAGCACATTTGCATATGGCTTGGTGTGGACAAGCTTTACACGAATGATGGTGTACCTTTGGATTTTTTATGTTTGTTTGTTAGGATATTAACTCACTGTTTACAGTGTATTTTTTCATGTTAAATGAGGTTTAAATACAGGCCTGTTTCTTTTCCTGCCAAGCCCTTCGATTATTATAGACTGCCACAATAAGGTCGTTGAACCGCTAGGATTATATTTCCGCCAAGAGTCTCTTATTTTAGGTCTCATATATACTGAAATGACAAAACTGTAACTTATGTTGGTTTATCTAAAAAGCAAATTCTACACCTATTTATTTTGTCTTCCTTTTTGGCACCGAATTGACACGGAACATGGTTAAAAACATCGCGAAATTGATTTTCATCTCGATCAAAACCTTTCTAAATTGCTCAATCAGTGCTCCATTCATGCAATCAAAAATAAGATCAACAACTTCATTTAAATTAGATAGACAATGTACCTAGAACAAATAGCGATATGCTTTAAATTATTAAAATTATGAGCGTCTCATTGGTTCTTGACGAAATATGAAGCTATTTACAGATCTTGTTAGCATTTCTTATTAAAGGGAGGTAATAATTATCGCTAATTTTGATCATCCGGAACAAAATTAGAGATATTGGATTATCTTCCTTTCATTTCACTCAAAACTCGCTCCTCCCGCTCATTCATTTTATTCCATAAACATTCCAAAATCATTCATCTCATCAAATTCATGATGTTATTAACTGTGCGTGTAGATATATGACCATGGAAATAATACTGGCTCACAGGCCAGGTCTGTGTTCTGCACCAACGGTGTCCGGGGTATCAAGTTCATGATGTTGTTAACTGTGCGTGTAGATACATGATCATGGAAATAATACTGGCTCGCAGGCCAGGTCTGTGTTCTGCACCAACGGTGTCCGGGGTATCAAGTTCATGATGATGTTAACTGTGCGTGTAGATACATGATCATGGAAATAATACTGGCTCGCAGGCCAGGTCTGTGTTCTGCACCAACGGTGTCCGGGGTATCAAGTTCATGATGTTGTTAACTGTGCGTGTAGATACATGATCATGGAAATAATACTGGCTCGCAGGCCAGGTCTGTGTTCTGCACCAACGGTGTCCGGGGTATCAAGTTCATGATGATGTTAACTGTGCGTGTAGATACATGATCATGGAAATAATACTGGCTCGCGGGCCAGGTCTTTTTTCTAGACCAACGGTGTCCGGGGACCCTGAGGATCTCAAAATATTCTGAAGGATCCCACAACTGAGACTCACAAATAAGTAGCCAGGAATCTCAAAACATAATGATATGATATAAGTCTACAGGACCTTCTAGAAATCAATTACAGAAAAGAATTGAAGACTGTTTTTTTTTCTTAATTTGATCCCAAGACCTTAAAAGGGGACCCAAATTAGTATCACTATTGAGTCCTTGGAACCCAATTTTGTCGAAGTCGTACAAACCTCAGGGGTTCGTTTACCTTATTTTACCCAATTTTGATTGAATAACCCTATGACAATGAAATAAATAGGCCTAGGGGGAGGGGGGGTGTTCGCTTGAAACTCCCGACTCCCTCTGGATCCACCAAAGATCCCATTAGCTCAAAGCAAATGATTCCATCAGGATCCTTCTATATCTATAAAATTTACGCAATTTTCAATCAGAGTCTATTTCTTTTCAAGCCATGGCTTTAGGAACACAGTAGGGCTTGAACCTTTGGCTAGCTGAGATACTACAATTTATCTCCAACCTATGAATTCCCTTGCGCTTACAGTAGAGACCTATCTAAATTTATGTAAATGAAGAAAGGTTCTCCTGATTAACCAACTGGATCCTTCCGAAAACAAGTAGAGGTTCTTGCGGGTCCCCAAAGAAAACCAGTTAGTAACTACCCCTGCTGGCACTTTGACCGGCTTCCCAGTCTGAGCATCAGTGATATTAAACGTCATTACATTTGGGTCTAAAATAGACGGCCGGGGCCATTAATTTATTTGGTTGTTTGTATGGGGTTTAACGCCACTTTCAACAATATTTCAGTTATATTTCAGAGGCTAATGCATCTAACTTTGGATTACAATCGTTTCTCAAGCCATTACAACCACAGTTATTCATCCAAGTCACAACCTGCTCATCCCAATCAGGTCTTCTAATTGCCATATACTCATAGGTCGGAGACAAATGACTCGTGTGACATTGACTTTGTTGAATATTAAATGAAAGGTCACTTAGCCGGGGTTCGACCATATGGCTCAAAGATTGGTAGGCAAATGCGTTACCGCTCAGATAGCCGGGCTTGACGTCACGGACATTAAACAAATATAAATTGGTGGTAATATTTAGTTAATCTTTAACTTAATCTGTAAATTGAGGCTTAAGTGTAAGACTGTACCAACTGTCCATACAGTGTATAGACAGAACAGCGTTGTGCTGAGCCGTTTCCTGCGTTCAGGATGGCAAAACGGTGCAAACTGTTTGTTGATTTTACCCCGCTTTGCGCGCATGTGCTTGTGCAAAGCGGGGATAAAATCCGCAAACAGTTTGCGATGTTTTGTCATCCTGAACGCAGGGCTGGATATACGTTGATGTTAAAAAAAGAAATTCGAATTTGATAACTCGATTGATTGATTGAATGGAGTTTTACGCCACTTTCAACATTTTTTTCAGTAATATCGCAGTAACTGGAGGACCTAACAATGGTTTCCTGGTATTTCTCTCACCAGTACAACCACCCCATCCTTTCCTAGCCTCCAGCTGCTATCTCACACAGGTCTACGATTATCAACCCATTGGAGAGAGACAAGTGGTCGGAAAAAATGAGTGCCGCCGTCGGGGTTTGATAACTCGAATGTAATACCTAAAACACTGGTGTTCGAAAACATCACACTATAGTAAATGATCTAGAATTCTTTAGTTGACCTTTGCTAGTATAGTTCGTTGAACTGTCCTGCTTCTCTAGCCGTCTCATTAAACACTGAAAAGCTCTTATCAGCCCACGGGTAAGGTTCTTCTACTATTGAGAAAATAATTACGACGCGGCACAGGGAAAAGAAACACGTTGAAATGATAACTATGTGACTAGTCACGCGAAAAGGGATGATCCCTACAAAGTTCTAAGTATCTATCCGAGTCAACATGCGCGAACTGCGCAGGCTGACCAGTATCGAAACCAATTTTCGCTTTTATTTCTTAATCTTAATTGATCATTAATTTTATTCTTCTTCAAATATAATTTAATTGCGAAAACGGCGGTAAGATGTAGCTCCGTTTTAAGAAATAACGACGAGTAATGTTCAGCTTTCAAATGTTTGATGTACAACCTTTTTCTATAATATATTAACTTTTTTGATGTAGAATCGCGGATTAATCCTGCTAATGTAGAATTTAAGACAAAGATAAGCCCGAACATCATTCGGAACACCACTCGGCCAATCTCACGATCAACCTCGGATGTACATAGACGGACTATTTTTAAAAATTACGGGAAAACCTTGGAAAAACTTGATGACGTCAGTTAAAATGGCGTTTGCCCTCGAAACTGTGAGTGAAAACATTCGACGTCGCCAACGCTACTCGTTTAAGTCGCTGACGTGAAACAATCGTATCCTTATATAAAATCAAATATCTTTAGATTCTTAAATAACGGCTGAAAAAATCTTAATTTTTGAGAATGATTCGTCATTCTCAAAAATTAAGATTTTTCAGCCGTTATTTACTGTAAAAGATAATATAATAATAGGTTTAACCTATAGACGGGAAAAGTAATTTGAAGAAGGAACCATTCATGATTTACTAATTTACTCAACTTAAGCTACCGAATTTAACAATGAGGCTCCTGCATCCCAACCTTTTGCTGTATCGACACGTATGAACGATGTTTCAAATTCAATATTGTGTCTGTCTGCTCTTTCTGTTTTTATTTGAATGGGGGTTTAAGGCCGATTTTTGTCATTTTCAAGTCATATGCGAACAAAACAAAGAAAATAGAATCCTTTGCTGACCCTTTTCTACTCCGAAGATATTGTCACTGGAAAAAATAAGTGCAGTTAAAATGTGAAATAAACTTTTAAACTGCACAAAACATGCACATGATAACTAATTTTCAGAAGACCAAAATAGGCTATTTATCAAACCGATGGCTGCTTGATTTTTCTCATTTATTTCTAGATTGATTTCCACAGTCACAGTCATTTAGAACAGATAAGTGCTAACATCGGAAAAAATTAAAATTTATGAGTGAAAGATACCCAATACAATTTTTATTGCTTTTTCTTCGTAAAAATTGTAACTTTGAATGATGGGCGCATGTTTTATAGAAACTACGTCAAGTATAAATAATAAAGGATGCGATTCCGACAAGATGTTGGCCGGCGTAGCTTTTATTAAATAGCTGTATTTACATTTTTTTTTAAAATTCAAACAGCGAATTTTGTTATAGATTTCATCTTTTTCAAGTCTTAACCGGGAATATTGCTATAGATTAAATCTCTTTCAAGTCTTATCCCGGTTTTTACCCCGACGTAAAAGCGCAACACTAATGACGTTGTTTTAGCGGGAAAAAGTAGCGTCTTATTTCCCAAAAGTGTAGAATGACGTCATTTGTGGAGGGTAAATAGAAAACGTCATCCAAACCAGATTCTAAGCAAAAGTGTGTAACTTTTTATATGTAAGGCTGATTCTTATCCTAATTTTAAGTTCACTACAATCTAAATTTTGATAATGATCGACAGGAATAAAACCGCAAAAAAGGAGATAAATTAAATTAAATCATAAAACAAAATGGCGAAATCTCGCGATATCATCATCCTCCATGTAGGCCGCCATTACGACATAAAATTAAACTTTGATGGTATATGTATTTCATTTTGATTTTGGTTATTTGAATATTTTACACGCGTTATCTAGAAGCGGGAAAAGCCGTAAAGCGCCCTTCGGGCGCTTTGCGTTACTTTTCCCGTATAATCTACAGTGCTAGTTTTCTTACACTGTTTCTGCCTAACAAAATGCACGATTTTGTTACATACCCATCCGCCTTACATACATCCGAGGTATGTTGCAGTTTACGGAAATGGCCGAGTGATGTTCCGAATGGCCCGAACATATGTGGCTGATCTAGGTCTTCACTCCCTATTTTACCTTTTTAAACTAGAAAAGTTTAAATAAGAGTGCCAGTAGTGTCCACTGACCTGAAATGTTAACGGTCCAGTGCATATAAAAAAATGATAATAATAAATGAATAAAGTTGATAAATGCCCATCCCTGTCATGCCCCCCTTGTTTATGGGCTAGTAATATCTTAAGAACATTTTTTGATAGGGTTAACCGAGGAACATGTTGGCCAATTTCATTTTAATTTGCTCAGTGGTAAGGAGGGCATGTCGTTCAAAGTGAATATATATTACTTGCACTGCAACGCCCACATTTATGGGACATCCAAATAATTTTAGAAAGGATCACCATAGAAACATTTTGACAAAGTTTCTTTAACATTGGTCGAGTGGTTAAGGAGATTTCATTCAAAGAATTAAATGTGAAAATTCCACGCCCATATGTATGGGTTAATCAGAATTTAGCAAAAAATAGAGGATAAGCCAAGAAATATTCTTGCCAAGTTTCATTGAATTCGGCCCATCGGCTTATGAGGAGATGTAGTTCACAGAATCCTTTGTGAAAAAAATGTCTGGCCCTGCCCTACCCATATCTATGGGCCTATGAGAATTCCGCGAAGAATATTTGAAGAGGGTCACTCAAGTAGCATTCCGCTGAAATTTTATTGAAACTGACTCAAATAGTTTATGTGAGAAAGTAGTCTTTATGGCAGCAGAACCGTAATAGTTCACAATGATAAACGAGGTTTTTCTAATGAAAATCATTAGGAAAACTCGATTAATACTGTTTAAGTTCATGACACCCGGAACTTTGCGGAACTATTACGGGTCCACAACCTAAAATTGTTGACGACTCACGACTAACGAAGTACAAAGTACGATGGACTTACGGTGAACCTAAAAGCTACCCTTAAGCACGTTGTGCTCATGCATGTAACAAAGTATTTTTCAAAGAGAAGAACCAAATCTCAGTCAATGAATTTTGTTTTTTCAGCACTTTGATATTAATATAATTTTGGCAAGTATTTAATTTATTCAGCTAATTTTCGTAAATATTGCAAGATTGATCACGTGGGATCGATATATTACCGACCTTTGCTTGCGTATTATGGATGAGAAACGTGCTGTCTTCGGGCGCAACTACAATCTAATAGCCGGACATAACATAGTAACTTATAGGGACATTGACTCGATAATAATCTTCGTATAATGAGCTTTTAGGATATTCTGCTGGGAAAGAAGATTGCTCAATTTTGGTTCCGATCATTGAACTTTGATTAAAAATAGTTATAGTAGTTTCCAAGCTATTTCTTTTTATTTACTGATCTTCCCACCTACTTATTTGAATTCATGCTGTTATGTCTTTTCAGAGGTATAGATAAGAGGGGGTAAATCCAGTCTCAAATCTTTCTTTCTTGTTTAATCCCTGAGTTGTGGTTACCAATTTGAAACGTCTTGGAAAGACGATTCAAATGGGTACCCACAATATAGGGCTTGTGCAAATATTATGGAAATATTTCAATTAGAAATCCAAAATACTCCCTCTATCAGTAGCTCTCATCTTTTAGTAGTATTCAAACGAAGTCCTCTCTTTCGTTTCCTGGGTATAGCCTACCTACCAATATTTTACGCTTGTTGTAAATTAGCCTTAGGATAGACCATGCCAATGTACCAGTGGCCAAAATGGAATTCCAACCAAAAAACATTCCACTCTGATGACCCTATAGTAGAAATACAAAATCCTCTGACCGACTGAGACTATCTTGAGGCAATCTCCTAAACTCGAATATTTTGAGATTGCATCCTCATGCAAATGCTTTATAATCCGATTTTATATGCCCGTCGAAAGACTGCACGTAACGTTAGTCGTCCGTCGTCTAGGCATCCAGCGGCGTCCACTTCGTTGTCCGGAGCATATAAACTCTGTCACTTTATGTCTATGTTGACTATCATGTATATGGTTTGGATTGTTGCTGGGAGCATGGGTGGCCCTAGCGCTTTCGAGACTCGGTGTTTCTTCATCAGGGGTTCAATGTGAACCAGAACCTGATGAAGAAACATTGGGTTTCGAAGGCGCTAGGGTTGTTCATGCTTTTGGCAATGGTCCAGATTGCTTACACTGTTTGAATGCAATTTATCTCAAATTTATTTCAAAATTTTCAGTATTCATGCATCCTTAGGGATCCGGTGTTTTAGAAAGTTATTACGTTGGTATTTTCCTCTATCTCGTTTTTATTATCTTTGGGCAAGTATTATGAGTGTGATTCCTAAGCATAGCAATAACTGCATTCTTCTAGCTCTGATTGCAATGATTTTGAATTACATATCATGATTTGACCCTGGCTCTCGATATGTATGCTGATATTTTATATCGGTTCTTCAATCTTAGATTATATACCCATCTGATATATACCTTTTGATAATTTCTGTCTTGTGTGTTTATTGTATGTTCTTGGTGGCAATCCTATAACTGGATTTTTTAAACCAATAAAGGAATTTGAATTTGTATATTGACTTAAAACTTGGTAATTATGTTCCTCTTATGAATACGGAATGCAGTACAAAAGAATCGTAACTCAAGCTAGCTTTTTGTTTCAACTATTTCCCTTGGGGTTTTTTTCCCAGTGAAATGGGTGTATTATTTTAAATTTGTCATCATGTTAACTCTCAGGCTATTCAAATGATAGCAAATATGAAACAAAATTGGATGGTGAAACAATTACCTGTGATTACATTCAACCGATTCACCCGTTTTAGTGGAACATACCAAGTCTGCAGCCTCGGGCAAGGGCTTACCAAATGAACGGTTGTCTTTGTGAAACATATATACATACGGTAAACTCTTACAAACAAATGACACAGAACAGTTTGCCCTTTTATGACTGGTTTAAGTTATGGAATATAAATAAATATTTTAGAGGCTAAAATATACTAAGAAGAATTTAATTATATCTTAAAAAACTTAAATCAAAATATCTCCGTATCCCGATTTTGAATAAACATCTGGATATTCCCTGAATAGGATTAAGGGAGTGTATCCTTAACAGTTCAACAAGATTTTGGAACTCGTGATTTTTCCCAAAGTTTACCGAGGTTTCCTAATGAAATCATATATATATATATATTTGGGGGGGGGGGGGGGGGAGATATGTGACTTTTTACAATTTTTATATATCATCCATGATCACTCTTCCTGTTTAATAGTTTTTTTCGGTATGCGACTTATAACAGATTTCATATCTCTGCCATGACCACTCTTCCAGTTTAGTAGTTATTTTCGATAGCGACTTATAACAGATTTTGTATAATATGTGCCATGATCATTGTTCCTGTTTAGTTGTTTTTTTTCGAAATGCGACTTTTTACATTTTTGTATCTCTTCCATGATCACTCTTCCTGTTCAGAAGTTATTTTCGGTATGCGACTTTTTTTTACAGTTTTTATATCTCTGCCATGATCACTCTTCCTGTTCAGAAGATATTTTCGATAGCGACTTATAACATATTTTGTATATGTGCCATGATCATTGTTCCTGTTTAGTTGTTATTTTCAAAATGCGACTTTTTTTACCAGTTTTCATATCACTGCCATGATCACGCTTCCTGTTTGGTAGTTATTTTCGAAATGCGACTTTTTACAGTTCTTTTTTTCTCCGCCATGACCACTCTTCCTGTTCAGAAGTAATTTTCGGTATGCGACTTTTTTTTTTTACAGTTTTTATATCTCTGCCATGATTACTCTTCCTGATCAGAAGTTATTTTCGAAATGCGACTTTTTTTTACAGTTTTTATATATCTGCTATGATCACTCTTCCTGTTTAGTAGTTATTTTCGATTTGCGACTTTTTGTACGGTTTTTATATCTCTGCCATGATCACTCTTCCTATTTAGTAGTTATTTTCGATAGCGACTTATAACAGATTTTGTTTATGTGCCATGAACATTGTTCCTGTTTAGTTGTTATTTCAAAATGCGACTTTTTACATTTTTATATCTCTTCCATGATCACTCTTCCTGTTTAGTAGTTATTTTCGATATGCGAATTTGTGTACGTTTTCTATATCTGCCTTGATCAGTTTACCCTATTATATAGTTATTTTCGATATGCGACATATAATTGCCATCCGTCGCATCTAATACTTCAAATACCTATTTTACAGAGTTCCTTAAGTGATCCCTTTCCGTGAGACTGGTCAAATTTAAACTTACTGTACCTACCATTCTCGCTCCAGGATACATTGTTTTCCATATAAAACCTGACAGAAAATGGCATTTTTGCCAAAAAAAATAGCTGACCTTTTATATTATCGCTTTATAATCTCAAGCAAGCGTGAAATGGTTATGACATATTCTGGCAAGTTCAAGAGTGTCGTTCAGGATAAACCTGGGTCATCTTTTGTTTATAAGGACATGCATTTGACAGCATATTTCTGTGCTTGATTAGACAATCGAAAAAATCTGCGCCGCTTTCAAATAACGAAAAGGTTTGCAAATGTTAAAAAACGACATCCGCTTTACACGTGGGCATACATATAATGAACCATTTTTGAACATTTGAAAACGGGTTGGTGTCCTGAGCCCAGATTCTTACTGGTACCTTTAAAACTGAAACCAAAAAGACGGAAGGCTACAGAGATTTAGACCTTGGTCAGTCCACTCGGAATATGGCTCGGACTTTTCCGTAAACTGGAAAGTACCTCGGACGTAAGTGTAGTAGTTTGGGGTCATTATTTGGATTATTCGGCTTCTGGTGATAGGCCCTCTTCGATCGATAAGCTGGATGCTAAGGAAATATGTTTTATACTCTTTCCGAAATTCCGATCGTCTATGCAGATACTTTGGTCATATTACTGCGTTTTTAATCATTTTTTATCATGCAATGAAGCTTGTATTAACCTGATATCACCTGTCTTATAACATAACATGATATCAGACAGTCTATTTTTAGAAAAAAATGCATACACTTTCACCTGAATTTCCTTGATTTTAAGGGTTTATCATAATAAAGAGCTAAAAATGATTGCATGATAAATAAAATACCATGTACGTGTCTTCAAATATCAATGTGATTTAGTCTCGGCTGTGAGAAATTATCATGACGAGGCAAAGCCTCGTCATGATAAATTCTCCTAACATCAACATGATAACATTGATATTTTTAGGCACTAACATGGTATTCTCTATTTATCTTATAACTATACAAAGATCCGTGTGATAACATCCCATATGATATTTTTTATGATATCACATAGATATTTTTAGAACAACGACACAATGTGTTTATTTTTAGAAACTTGCTTTTTTGTTAGAAACATCGATGAAATTAAGGCAAATAGAGGTTATAAGATAAATATCATACGTACTATGTGTATTGTATGAAAAAATATCTAACTCGAATGTGGGAATTGATAATTGTCTCGGCAGAGCCTCGACAATTTTCAATTCTCCCAACCTCAGATATTTTTCTCATACAAAAGTACGTATTATATAATAACAACATACAAAATTTCATTTTTCGTTGATTTTGTTTTACACAACGCTATCTTGATGTTTGTGACGTCATACAAACCCACGTGCATAATGACGCGTTTTCTTGGCTACGCACGCATACATAATTCCCGGGAAAAATTATGTAGGAAAAGCATTAAAACTACAAATATGATTTTTTATCATTTTTTTGCAGCCTGTAAACAGTAATGAACGTTTTAAAAAAAACAGAGCAAGAGCATGCCAATCTCGGTATTCACCACTGTGAGTCGCCTGTATGTTCCCTTACTTTCACTGGATTTTTACACTTTCTATTGTTCTTCTTCTTTTTATAACTACTCCTCAAACAAACACACCATGACAACAACAACAAGAATAAAAGCCCGAGGACACCGGCCCCGGCGTAAATAATGTAACGAATATATTGCTTGAGAAACTCGTATTTGTCAGCGTCTGAAAAGTGAAAAAAAAAAGAAAATACGTCAATTTAGTTGTGTCCAGAATCACGTGTGTCGGAAAACTGAAAATGTCAAAGTTAATCCACAGGAAGAAAATGCTTGTAACTTCTTTTAAAATATTATCAATTCGATAATTTCGTATGCAACATCTTTCTGACGAGTCTAAAATCCAAGCCCGCCGATCGTTGGTTGATTAATATAACAAGGGCGTAAACCCAATTATGCAATTTACGCAATTGCGTAATAGAAATAATTCCTCTTTCGAAAAATATCGTAGATGAATGATCATAACATCGAAACTAAATCTTATTCAAGCTGTAGTTACGATGATTTGATAATTCACCAACGCTCAAATTATAGTAAAGGGGGACGGACGGAGGGCATTATTCATCTTTTGTCACAGTCCACATATCGCTTTATCCTATATATTCTCTAGTTGTCGCCTTCTGAGTGTGTACGAATTTCAAAGTCCGGGATACGCCTATGTATAAGAAGCTGATTGCTTTTGAAAGTCTAAGTCTTTTTGTTTCCGATAAGTGGAATGAAGGTGAATCTCGTTTTCTAGAACTCCACATGTCTTAAAAAAATACTTCGACCGAAGTTACCTCTGCCCTAAAGGAAAAAATATTTCATCTAAATAGACAAAGTTTTTTCAACATCTCTTCAATTCTGCATTCAACCGCGGCTATTTGGCCCTAATTCTACATAAATTCTTACCGGGTATAGAATTCTGACAATTCCAAGTTTCAGAATATTCCGAATCTACGAATAGACTTAAATCTGATAGTTTGGATGGTCCTGGCATATTATTTTTAAGTCTCAGACTCGCAAAACCTGCATCCGTTGAAACCCTGTTTACGCAGCCTCATTTTGTTTTGTTCTGAATATAATTGTTTCACTTCGTCTAAAATTATTCATAAAAACAACTATGTGTATTACAACTAGGGTAAGCATTAGGTCTATTCGTAAAGGCCTTCGAAATATACTGTATTCTACAACTTGCAATTGTCAGAATTTCATATACTGCTAAGAATTTTATGTAGAATTTGGGCCAAATCCTATTCAATTCTTTTCGGAAGTTGAGCCCGAAATTTTCATAAGCACCAACACTATTTTTTTTTAACTTTAACTAGGAAATAGTTTTAAATTCAGATATTTTTCTGCTTAAAAGAAATAGTTTACATCTTAAACAGGGACTCCAAAACTTTAAGAGAGGACCCATAAGACCAAAATGATTGAGCCCTTTGGACCCCGTTTTGTTGAGGCCGTACTAAAACCCATGGGCCCGTTTAATTAAACTTCTTACGAAAAAAGTTATCGTTAGTCAAAATAACAAATCGTACCTGATATTTCCATTCATTATTTGATTCTGTCTTGCAATATCTCATCGTAATCGTCTTTAGAAGACGATTCCAATGAGATGAAGCATGGCAGAAATCCAAATTCAGTTACTAATCTAGTAGCAGCTTTAATTTTTGACTAACGCAATAAATGATCGTAAGATGTTTAGTAAAACGGGTCCCTGGTGTAAAGAAAGCTGACCTGGCGGACACGTGTTTGTATCTTGAGTTCTCACACATGTACGATGGTTGTACCAAGACCTGCAGAGACCTTGGTCTTGACAAGGATGACTTCGGCATTGGTCTTCAGCTGAAATCAGTAAGTTTGTACAAGGTTCTGGCCTTTTGAACCGCCAATAAGCCGGTATTTGTATCCCGTCATGTGAAATGGAACCATATTGGTAGTGCTTAAAGTTTCGATCCGCGTCAAACTATGCGGACTGCGCATGCTTACAGGGGTCAAAACTTTAATTACTCGAGTTACTTTCGGAAATCTAGAATGACAATGCTACCTTCCTGTGAAAGAATTTTTTTAACATGCGGTCTACAGTTGGACCCTAATGGAACCTTCCCCTTTTCAATACGTTCTCGCGTAATGGTTCAAATTTAAGTATGTCGATGTTGGGGATAGCATATCAAAGATTTTATAATGTGCCGATCAGCTTTTTCTCAATGTGTGTCCATACACATGATCAGGTTTTAGTATTTTGATGCGGTTTTACGGCGCTTTCAAAAACCTTCCAGATTTATCTCGGAGGCTGAAGCACCTAAAGACGGATTCCTGGTATACATTTCTTACACTAGTACATCCATTACACCCTTCCATAGACTCCAGCTGCTATCACACATAATTATCAACCCATTGGTGGAAGACCAAATGCCAAAATTGTGCCGACGTCGGGGATCGAACCCCGGACAATTTGAACGATAGTCCGACGCTCTACAAACTGCGCTTGGACGGCGGCTGATTGGATGAAAGTATATTGTCTGTTTATGACACGTCGGTTGTTGAAATTACATAGTATACATCATAAGTTCCAAACAAGCACTTTATTTATATTGAAATATTTCTTTATAGAAATTTCATTAAAAGTGCCAAAATCCATCTTTAAAAGGCAACAAGAGGAAGGTTCCTCTATCGAACAGTGCACCATCAAGTAGATCATCCCTGTGTTCAAGATAACAAAACTGTGCGAACTGTTTGCAAACTATACCCAGCTTTGCACGCAAATCAAGAATATCTGGATCAGCACAGTTATAAGGCTAAATACAAAAAGGTAACACTTCAACTCCAATGTAAAGTCTGTCCTACTGTATGGCTCAGAAACCTGGAAACACTCCAAGACCATCGAAACCAAGCTTCAAGTCTCTATAAACAACTGCCTTCGTAAGATCCTGAAGATAAGGTGGCAAAAATAATATTCAATGAAGAGCTCTGGAGGAGGACTAAACAAAATCCCATAGTAAAGACCATCAAGGAAAGGAAATGTGGATGGATTTGTCATATTCTGCGTAGAGATAGAACCAACATTACCAGACAAGCTCTTGATTGGAACCCTCAGGGAAAGAGAAAGAGAGGCAGACCTGCCCTGACCTGGAGAAGAACCCTTGACACGGAGCTCCAAAAGATCAGACTCTCATGGAGTGAGGCAAATAAGATGGTTGAAGACAGAACAGATTGGAGAGCAGTAGTCAAGGCCATATGCCCAACCATGGGCGAAGAGGATTAAGTAAGTAAGTGCACGCAAATCCACATGTAAAGCGAGAGTATACTTTGCACACAGTTTTCACACTTTTGTCATCCTGGGGGTAGGGCTGGCATGTTCATATGTAAACGTTGTAATTTAGCAATATTTAAAAAATTGTGACTCGTCGCGCGAAAGGGGACCACTCTGTAGAATAAATATTTGAAAAAGAGATTGGGTCCAGCATAGATAAACCAGAGGTCGCATTTCAAAAATTCTTTCACAGGAAGGTAGCTTTAGCATTCTAGATTCAGAAAATAAGCAAAGTGAGTAAAATTTCGATCCTAGTCATTCTGTGCAATCCGCGCAGTCTGAGTAGGGTCGACACTTTACGCACTACTCAGATGGTCCCTTTTTGCGTGAAGGGTCACATATAGACATATAAAAAGAGGATCGAGAAGGTCCTTTATCACTCCTCAGGTAACTGTTCAAAAGTCACATGAATAGATAAATACAGAAATATGAAATAAGATTCTTTTGACAACTTTTGTTAAACCTCACCAAAAAAACACACGTGCGAAGCTTCAGTTTGATTGTTTTAGTGTTTTTGGAGGAGAAGACTTTTTTCTACGATTTATCTTTAGTTGCCACGAAAACCAGTGCTTTTAAAGGAAATTAACTCCTTTTAAAAATTGTAGAGCTTTACAAAAGGAACACCTATTCCTAGCTGCAATGCTTTGAGGATATGTTGTTTCTCTCAAATATTTTTAATTCGCGACTTTTCTGTTACTATGGCAGATAGGATTTTCTTTAAACTCATTTGGTTTAGCTTCACCCAAATATCAATCCTACAAGGTTTAAGCTTGAATGGCTAAGTAATTTAGAGGGAAAAAATAATTTTAATAATGAGAAAATGTTGAAGGACAGCCGGACGGAATGTGCGGAAGGTGGATGGGCGACGGTGAGTATTGACGTCAGATACGTGAGCACTGTCTGCTCAGGTGAACTAAAAATGGTGTCAAATACATCAAAAATCCAACAAAAGGATTGTTGACTCTATCGAACATTGTACCAACGACTAGACCTAGCCTATTGATATGTTTTCATTATATTTTAGAAATATGACCCGTCATAATAAAAAGGAACCTCTTACAAAGCTGTAAAATTAACACTTTAGAAATAGATCGATTCCAAGAGGGTTTTCTGCACAGACTGTCAAGACAGTGTCGACACTTAGTGCACAACACAGATTGTCCCATTTACATGATAGGCCACAAATACAAGCATTTAATTTAAAAGCTATTAATTTTTTTTTTAATTCCATATACATGTACATCTAAAGGGTCAACAAAAGGATGGTTTACTCTATCGAACACTCGTGGATACCCTGGTGGTCCCCCGTTTGCTACGCTATATTCATATAGCGTAGCAAATTGGGAGAAACCGGGGTATCCGAGAATGTCTTTCGAACATTGTACAAACAAGTCTAGCCTGGCTCCGAGGCTGCCAGTTAGTGTTAAAAAGTATTAAGGTATACCACTTATGTATTACTATTTCATCTTATCGAATATCCTCCCACATTCTCAAAAACTGACCGGTCAGCCAGAGGAATATAAAGTGATAAATGGATAAGAATAAGAAATTATACGTTCACAAGATTAGTTGCTCATTTCATGATACTTCAGATCAGTGGGACGGGAACCAGTCTAAATTAAGTCCAGTGATCTAGGAATAAACCACTTACCTCCAATATAAAGGACCACACATTTACTCTCTGTTTGTGGCATACTGAAATTACATGTATAAGATTTTTATTTTTCAAAATACATATATATATTTTTAAAGTAAAATCGGCTTGTAAAGGTTTCGTTTACAACAATTTATCGCCTTTAACTAAGTTGACTTATAGTAAGGATCTTTTAGAAAGACAAAACATTGTAAAACAGAGAATGTTTAAACTTTTAACAAATGGTAGAATAATGGTGGGAAACGAATATGAGAAAAAAGAAGACGCTGGTTATTTTCTTTTAGTGTGATTACTTACTCCTTATTTCTATAAAAAAAAATATAAAGTTATGAAAAATCTAAAAACAGAAAACAAACATTGTAGAAAAAGATGAAAATGCTGTTTACCAGCATTTTGCTCCTTTATCACATTGTTTGTATTCGAACTGTTACAAGAATATGATAATGGCAATATAGCCTGACTTTGTCAAGAACAAACAAAAGAAAAGTTTAACCCTTGACCCTAGACATCCACCCTTTTTTCCAGTAAAAATTTAAGTTAAACCTTTGACTTTAGACATTCACCCCTTTTTTTTCCTGGAATTTTTTCCTCGAATATATTACTCAGGACTTTTTACTTCAATTGGTGCACCTACTGCCATTTAACCCTTTACTGTTTAATTCCTGGTTTTTCCATGCCTGTGATTTTATGAATGAGAAAACATTGTGAAAAGAAGAAATTGCTTCTGACAAGCAATTTCTTCTTTATCCACACTTCTTTCTACCCTACAGAATGCTTACTTTTCAAATTAAATCCACTTTAAATTATCGTCTGCAAAACCCTTTTTCCACACTATTTTCTACCCTACAGAATGGTTACTTTTCAAATTGAATCCACTTTAAATTTTCGTCTGCAAAACCTTTGAATTTGGACAGGTCCAAAATTTTGTAAAACAGGAAAGGGTTAAGTAGTCTTGTTGCCCCGATGGGCGCCAGCCGTAACTTGAGAAAGCAAAACATGCAGCCATTCAGGGGCCCGAACTCGGGACCTCTCGCTTTGGAGAGGGGTGCTCTTCCGACTGAGCTAACTGGGTCTCTTGCGTGTGTCACGTCATAAATGTGAGCAAGTTCAAACCTCCAAATAAGTATTTAAAACATATAAGGGTTAAATCAGTGATATCTAATGCGTAGCAATTTTCGGAGATTTTAATAGATATAACAACAGGCTAAAAATTTCTCACCCGTTTCTATCGTAGAGCATAACACAAGCTTGGTGAATTCCGGTCAAAGTAGTGTTAGTGTGGACATTCCAGATAGATTCTACGGTGTTGGTGTAGGTGTTTGTTCGGAATTTCATAAACCTAGGACCGCTGGCTAAGTAGTGCCTGTAAGG
This sequence comes from Fragum whitleyi, assembly GCA_948146395.1. Classification (NCBI taxonomy): domain Eukaryota; kingdom Metazoa; phylum Mollusca; class Bivalvia; order Cardiida; family Cardiidae; genus Fragum; species Fragum whitleyi. The sequence goes on along the minus strand of OX411555.1, from coordinate 24,381,622 downwards.
TTATACAAATGTGTCACGTCACCCAAAAGGACCCTCTGGGTAGTACGTAAAGTGGTGTGCCCAACCAGACTGAGTGGACTGCGCAAACTGACTATAGGGTCGAAACTTTTCGCACTATAACTAATTTCATAAATCTAGAAACATTCTTCCTTCCTGTGAAAGAATTTTTGAAAAGCGACCTCTGGCTGACATATACATAGAACTAATCTCTTTTTTAACTATTTATTTTACGGATTTACCAAATGGTCCCTTTTCGTGGGACGGGTCACAAACGGGTTTTTGTGAAAGGATTATTGACCAGCTTGCAACATGCAGACCGATGTAAGAAAAAATCTTTCAGTTTGTTCAGATGAAACTAAGTCAACATCTTAATGATAATGATGTTTACAACTTGTCTTAAGTAGACAAGATTTCTTGGAATTCTTGTCAAAGGGAAATAACTATGGCTATCATTTTGTGAATTTATTATATCCCTTGGCGCATATATAAAATTTGGCGGATTCGATTTGGTACTTTTCTGCAAGAAAACAGCAGTAAACTAGAGGCACTTGAGCGCCTGATTTGCTCCGCAGGCCTTGATATCCTGATTATAATTATTAGATGATGAAAAGGCTGTTTAAACGAGAATTGAAGTGAATGAATTAGTGGATGTTTATTTCAAGTAAATAAGTGTTTATAAGTGTCATATACTAAAATATTTCTGCATAAAAAACTCAAGATCAGTGAATAACATCGATAATTGATCTCTACCGGTTATACACGTATTTTTCATCCAATCGCAATAATTTTGTACAGTCTGATAATAGGTCACCAAAGGATCATTGGTTAAAATCCAAACTGATAACAAAACAACACTTACAGAATTTCACTTCACAAAATACTGGTACTTTGTCTGCAACATTTTGATGGTAGATCTTTCCGCTTTTCATTAAACACTACTAAAAGGATGTTACTTCACAATAAACGTTTGTCATCGAAATAAAAATCTTAACTAATGATAATAAGAAGTAAAATATTCAATCTTTCATTCTACCCAATGCCTTAGAGTGCAGTCAATTCAGCTCTTTCTACCCCACTCTAAATCTCAGGAGGTCAGAACATCATTTACACCACTTGTACTCTCTGTACTTTCAACTAAACTGACCAATTCTAAGGGGGTATTCTTAGGCTACTTATTTCAACTTATGTTTCTATACATTTGGATTTCAACAAAGGTTATGTTCCTTCTAATCTATAATCTTTACACCTTTTAGATTTTATATATCTAGATAAATTCATCATTTAGGTGATACCAAAAGGGTGATCAAATATTCACTTTATATGTTAGAATGTCCTCTGCCAATAAACAAATATGCTGTTCATCTAATCAAAATATTTTTTTGCAGACTGATACATCTTCACAGAAATAGAATTCCCATGATATTTAATCCATCTGTTTAAACTTTCAGGATAGTTTTTTCCCTATATTTTTTTGGATATTCCACTATATAACCTATCTGAAGAAATGACCTCTGCCCATAAAAGACATATTTTTCATCTGATCACAATAATTTTTGTAGACTTGTTGTGGGTCACTCAAAAAAAACATTTCAGGAAAATTTGGTTGATATCCATTGGTTAGATTCTGAGAAAATAATTTTCAAAGTAACCATTATAAAACATAATATAGGAAAATGGCCTCCGACCATAAAAGACATATTTTTCATCTGATCACAATATTTTTTTGTAGGCTGGCAGACAGCCACTCAAGAATGATTCATGTGAAGTTTGGTTTATATCCATACATCAGTTTCTGAGAAAAGCCACCTATTACCAAATATGGAAATTAGCAACGGCTACTACAGCCATGATTTTCGCCCAATTAAAATGTTTAAAGGAATCTGATTGAGGGCCAATGAACATTCCTGTGAAATTTTATTGGAATCAATCAAGTACTTTATGAGGAAAAGTTTTTTTAAAGTAAAAGTTTACGGACGGACGGACTCACGCACGCACGCAAAGACGATGGACAACCTGCCATGACAATAGCCCGCTGGCCTTTTGGCCAGTGGAGCCAAAAACGTGATAACAAAATATACAAAGTATTTGATGAAAACCGTTGGTCTGAGAATTATAGATTGAATCTAACAGTCCCATGAAATTTGTTATACCTTGTCATGTCTTTAGGATGAAAAAACGCTGCGACCTGTCTGCAAATTATATCCCGCTTTGAGCATGCACTTGCATGCAAAATGGGGTATAACATGCAAACAGCTTGCACTCTTTTGTCACCATGAGCGCATGGCTGGTTACTGTAGAGCCACATATAAATTCTCGGGTAATTTGCACTGTAGAGGGAAATACCTTACGTCTCCATTTCGAAATTTAAACTGTGTTTTGAAGTTTTTGATTGGTAGACGGAGCAACGTCACTTGATTCTGATTGGTTAAGATACTCTCTCTTTGATGCGGGATAGTTCTGTTGGAATTTAATGTTGGGCCAATGACAACCGTTATCTGAAAATTGGTGAAATCAAATCTTGTTGAAACAAATTTCCAATTTTATTTGACATATCAAAAAGTCTGCCTCTTTCTTTTAACAAGCCGAGATTTAAAAAAAATCAAGAATAAGGCAGACAGTCTATGCCTAGATCAGACTGCACAACTATGCAGGCTGATCTTAGTCTATACAGGCTGCCAAAACTTTGTCCACGACAGGAAAAAGTCATGAAAAAACAGAAGGATACATTGAAATTCTGTATGAAAATAAAACTATTGGGCTCCAGAGGGCGCTCGTTTGACCCCCCTATTTTACTAGACATAATGTTTTTCTTTTAATATTTAAGATCACTAGAAAAATGCCTTAACGTTGCATAAAACCTAATCTATTGATTTGTTAATTGCTTAAAAGTATACGAGGGTTGTCCCTAGAATTCGTGAACTTTTGCGATAACTTTTATATCAGGCGTCCCAGACGTTTCAAGTATTGCGTAGTAATCATTTTCCTTTATTCTGGTGTAATAACAGAGGGCTTTTATCAATACTCGCGAAGATATCAATCAAACTGTAACACTAGTGAATTGGTGTGGGCGCGCACAGAAATCTCATTAAAATCATCTCTACGAAACCACTACGCTATCTCTCCGTTACAGGCAGGGGCGTAGCGGTAGGCAATATGGTGGATCTGATTTTAATGAGATTGCGCTCACAGTTAACGTCGTTTTATGATACATGAAACGTCATTTCAAATCTAAATCGCTTCTTATCAAAGTAGCGTCTTTACCGGCCATGTTGACTTGTTACTCGTACCGGTAATGATATATTGTATCATTTTCATATAAGATACATTATAATATGACCTACGTCGCGGGAGTGAAATTACCCCGTTGAATAATATTTAAATTACACGGGTGTACTAGTGGAATAATTATGCAATCTAGCTATGAATAGACATCAACGTTGTATTTTCGCTGTGAAAATGACGTCATGATTGATTTGCTGGCGTCATTTCACAAATAGCGTTATATGTTTCGCGGAATAAGTTGAATCTATAATTGCCTCATTTTATAACAAAAATACTATAATTTACTAAAAAAATACTAATAATATTATAAATAGAATATCAAATTTGTGGTCATTAAATACCGCATTTATTAAACGAGTCATCTTTTAACAGATAAAAACGAAAAGAAATAAGTTTGACGAATCAGAAAGTGCATTTTCATTCCCTTGAGAGAGGAAAAAAAACAAACAAATTCATCGGTGGACGATTTAATCACAATTTTAGCTTGATCAAGGTGTATTAACAATATTTTGTGCTCATTTAACGATAAATAATGTAATTCTTACCATAAAAGGCACTCTAGAAAAGGGTCCCGTCTCCATGTCACCATTTTCAGCCCCGAACCGTACTGGACTACAGGAATAATCTTCTGCATACAAAGAGAGATGAATTTCTTGTCCGATCCGGAATTCACCGGGACTTTGAGTACTGATCAAGATCTCACATGAGTCCTAAAGAAGAAGAGCGTAATATCACAGACGTAGAAATTGTTTCGAAAATTGTACGCAACTACAGTTAGTTATATCGTGAAATTGACATTCACACCAATCGAAACTATTTTAAATCGCTCATTCAGCGCTCTATTCATTCATCCAAAACCATCACTCAAACCATTCAAAAAACGCTCAAACCCATTGAAAAAAATAGAATCATCAACGTCATTTAAAATAAATTTAGATAAAGAAAAATCGCGATTTCACTGACATAATTCAAATAGTACGCGTCTAATCGGTTCTTAGAAATAGTAAATAGGAAGTTATCTATAGAATTTGTATGCATATTCCATTAAATGGAGGTAATCAAAAACACTTATTTTGTTCATCCTGAACAAAATTTGCGATATTGGATTACCTCCAATTAAATTCACACAAAACTCGCTTCACACACTCATTCAATATCACTCCAAAATCATTCTAAATCCATTCACCTTGTCAATTTCACGATGTTGTTGACTGTACATGTAACAAAGGTTATTCCTGCTCCTTCTTAACAGAAAACTTTTGAAGGCAGTGTAGACTAAGATCAGTCTGCATATCTGCATAGATATGCTGACTGGTTTTAGCCTACAATGCCTGTTTTCTACTTAATTATTGACGGAAAACCTTGTGCCGGCTGGCTAAATGTCTATAAACTTGCACTTTGTTTGAAACAAAAATCAAATTCAGCGGGAAAGGGGGAAAAGTACGGAAACATGGAAAGGGGAAAGGACAAAGTTACTAAGTCCTGGTCGCCAACGTGAACGACAATTTTTACTCTTATTTTCTCGGGGAATGAAAATTGTATATTTTGGCAGTCCATGGCTCATTCAAAGTTATTGGGGCTATAAAATTTAGTAGGGCTTCAAAGAGCGTTTTTAAATTACATCCACAGACAACAGTACAATGCAGGGTAAAAAAACTCCTAGTTCTCTAACTAGTGCAAAAATGGACAGAAGTGTAACCGTGTAAGAATTCTCTGAGAATTTGGTTTCCGGTTGATCGATAACAAATCAGCAATTTTGCTCTGTAAAATCGCTAAACCGAGTCAAAGAATGAAACGGGTGCACTAAGATCGGGATAAGAATACTGAGAGCGACAATTATATGAGCCTGTGCGTGAGATTTCCAACAATTCAAAAATGAGCAAAGCAATGACTCTGACCAGCCTGTGCATTCGCACAGTCTGACCAGTGTCTTCACTCTGCGTTTAGTAGATAGATGAGGTCTCAATGTATCCATAGGCCATCAGGTAACTTTATATTTTCAGTATGTGGGTGTCAACGCTGCTCAATGTTTGCACCTTACTATTATTTCAAATTGTTGGAAATGTCACGCACAGGCTCATATATCTTGGCATCCTTAAATCATTTCACACACAATCCTGCTTTTTCACCCCATCCCCGGAAGAAGAAAAAATATTCAAGAAAGCATCTTGATTATCGAAGAGATTGCTTGTTGTAATCAACTTCTTTAACATGTAAATTGTTGATAAATTATGATTAAAAATGGTTGATGCACATAACTGAATAAAATATTTTTTTGAAAATGAAGTGGATCTTATAGATAACAATCAATTAAGTTATAAACCACATTTTTTGCCCAGTATGTATTGATCTTGAGGGGTACCTCCCCAGTGACCTTTATTAACTCTGACTTTCATTAATTTTACATGGATTACGGTAGCTGTCAATAAGGCAATATGTATGTGGTCAACTTAATAAACTGTCACAGTCATATTAAGCAATTTATTATTATTCTATTACTCTTTCGAACCGTCTAAGTGAAGAAATTTTATAGGGAGATCACAGAGATGGGTTTGTGTAAATACATGGTATTGTTTTAATATTTAAATAACACATCTCGCAAAAAGGGACAAAATAGGGTTTGTGCAAAGATTATTGAAATATTCAAATCTAAAAGCTCAAAATTCACCTCCTATCCGACAGGGAACCAAAAACATAGGGTTGCGTTAATATTGTTGAAACATAGTTCACAATCATTTTCTTGCTTAACGATAACTCTCAAGGGGAAATATGACCCGTCAAACGAAAAGGGGCCATCTGGGAATCCCGTAAACCAAATATTTGCAAAAGGAGAGGGTTTTAAAATAAGCCAACCAATAGGCAGGAATTTCAAAATTCTTACACTTAAGGGTATATTGGTCATTCTAGATTCAGAAAATTAGCTAAGAGTGAAAAATTTCGACCCTAGTCAGTCTGCGCAATACGCGCAGTCTGACTAGGATCGACATTTTACGCACTTCTAGTCGATGGTTCGTTTTTTTCGTGACGGGTCACATATATAAAGTTACCTCAAAAAGCCGAATGGAATTAGTAGTGTCATTCGTCCCCCATTTACAACGTACTTTGTCTCCGTCTCCATCATAAGGAAACACGTGTAGGTGAACTGTCTGGCCCAGGGGCACTCTTTAGAAAAAAAATATGAGAGAAAACATCTCATTAATACAGTTAGTTACATCGTCAAATTGACTTTCATCTCGATCAAACCCATTTTAAATTGCTCATCCAGCGCTAATCACTCATTCATTACACACACTCAAACTATTCAAAACGCTCCAAAATCACTAAAAAAAGATAAGATCAGCAGCTTCATTTAAAATAGATATAGCTAGAAAAAATGGCGATTTCACTGATATTATTGAAATTATGAGCGTCTGATAGGTTCTTGAAGAAATATGAGGCTATTTATAGAATTTGTATGCATATTGTTTTAAGGGAGGTAATAATTATCGCTAATTTTGTTCCGGATGAACAAATTCAGCGATATTGGATTACCTCCCTTTAATTTCTCTCAAGACTCGCTCCACTCACTCATTCATTTTTATTCCAAAGGGATTCTAAAAATCCATAACCTTGTTAATTTCGCAATGTTGTAAACTGTACACAGGGGACCCCGTATTATTAAAAGGGATGACAATTGAGTACGGGCTGAATAAATGGTTCTATTACTGAACGAGATAAATTTTGAGTACTTATCTACTTTGTAAGCTTACGTACAAAGAAGTCCCTCAAAAAATCTCATTTTAGGTACATCTTTACAAATATTTCTCAAGACATGAAACTATAAGATATGAAGAGGGTGTTTGTTGAATTCATGGAGGCGAGTAACTAAAAATCTGATCACTCTCATATATGAATCCACTAGGCGTAGGCCTATTCATACATTATGAAACAGTTTTTAGCTTCATATTCCGATTAATTCAACAAATAATTTATTCATCTCTTAAATCATTCGACCGTCTTTAAGGACCGTTTTTCTGCGACAAGTCCGAATTCTTTGAAGTGCTGGAAACTGTCAACATTCCAAAGCTTAATTAAATCTCAGTATCCTATTTAAACAATGTCAATGGGTTCGCCTCGTAATAAATTATTGAAACAACGGGTTATTAAACCTGGACTTATTGACAAGTTTGTCAGCAAAAAGATCGAAATTTCACATTTTGACTACGGTAGCAATGGAATTATACGAAACTCCGTCGTCAATTAGTTTCAAACATTTTTTTTCCTCGGTGCACAAAAGATTATTTGACTACTATGTTAAGAAAAGGCTGGTCATTTAAAAGCCAAAAGTCACGAAACTGTAGTCTAGTTTACTTTGAGCCCGAACAGCGCCAAGACACTTACCATCGCCTCAAGCCCTCGCGATGCCAAGGTAAGGGGAGGGTCAAAATCCACTTTATATCGGTTTTTGTGTTAATATCGCCACGACTGGAACATGATTCGTTAAGCCCCGTGTTCTTTTTTAAGCAAGTACATCCAGCTTCTCACTTGGTAGCAAAAAGAGTTAACCAAGATTTGGCAATTATGTACAAGTGGCATTCACAAAAACCTAATCTATTTTATTATTGGGGTTTTATGCCGACTACAACAATCTTACAGTCGTATCATTATGGCTAAAGCACTTTACAATTGATTCCTGGTATTTCACACACTAATACTACCATTAAATCCTTTCCTACCCTCTACCTTCAATCCCACGGAGGTTCACTATTATCAACCCATTGGTCGAAGACAAATAATCGGAAAGGATGAGTGCCGCCGTCGGGAAATGACCAGGGACCTTTTGAATGGTAATCCTATTTGCTACTATGCGCTACAACGTCGGCTTTCATTAGAACAAAAATTATTAAAGGGTGGCTTTCGTCAAAAGAAGAGTTATAAAAGCGATTCTTTTATTATCATAATATCTTCTTTCTTTTTATTTTTTTTTTACTTTCATAAAAGCATCGTTCGCGTGGTGTTAAGAAATCATTCTACGTTTGAAAAGCAAGGCGCTATTATTTAGTCGAAACCTACGAAAATAAGTTCAATGGCGAAATATTGATGATGTGTACAAACGACTTAAATTGCACTGTTTGCATATGGAAGCTTATAGATAACGAATAAATAAATGAATGAACGGAATAGATAGTAATATTACTAATTCATATTGAATCGATTATAGTCTCAAAGAAAACTTCTTCGATATACTTTCAATCTTTCTGCGTGAATGGTGTTCAAACGGTTCGAACTGTTTGCAAATTATACACCGTTTTGCACGTAAGTGCACGTGCAAAACGGGGTATAATTTGCAAACTGTTTGCACCATTTTGTAATCCGGGATGCAGTGCAGATTTGCAAGACTTTGAAAGCAATCTCTCTGAAAACTGTTGAGGTTGTTTTTTTGTTTTTTTCATACTCACTGATTCATGTAGTTTTTAACTCCAATAGAATTCCAGTGAAGTCCAATAGAACCAATGCGAGTTATTAATAAGAGTTAGGCATAGTGTCAGAAAATTATTCTCAGCGGTCTGTCTCTTAGGCGACAAATTGGGGGTACACGTGAAGCGCATGTCACACTACACGGCGACAGCACCGCGCTTCCGCTGCGATTATTTTTTTTTTTAGATCGCAGTGGGATCGCTGGGAAATATTCATATTTTTTCGGGGTAAAAGCTGCTCTGGATTTCATGGAGTTCATGGCGATGTCACGTCGCTCCTACCATCCTACCACGCTCCTTTGGCGATTCTACTGCGCTTCCTTGGCGATGAAGTGCGTTTCTACTGCTATTTACTGCGCTCCTTTGATGCTTTTACTAGGCTAATGGAGATGCTATGGCGATCGCACCGCAATCTCGTGGCGAGTCTTTTGTGTTCTCACGGGGAGAAAACTGCCATACTCGTGTATATGCGACTTTATAGATATCAATGATTCCTACTTGTCAGATCCTTGTTAGTTTTTATTAAGTTGAAATCCCTGCTAGAGCACCAGGGGTGTGTAAATATGAATTTTCTCCACTTGTCCACGGACAAGTCGAAGTCGATTTCTCACTTGTCCAGGATCAAAATAAACTTGTCCTTATTTTAACACAGCATTTTCTTCATTAAAGACAATGTTATCTCCCCTTTGGTACAAACAATAGGATGACCTTTCTCCTTGATTCTCCTTGATTCTTTTAGTATTACATCAAAATTTGATCTGGTATTTACTTGTCCATGGACAAGCTGCTTAGAAAGATGTACTTGCCCACAAGTGAAAAGGCCCATGCCGGACAAGTCAAGCATGGGAATTCCACATCCCTGGGCACGAAAAGATGAAAAGAAAAGCCAAATGAAATGACCGTAAGATCTCATGGAGATTACTTAGTGCATGCTCAAACTGTGCAACGTTGGATCGCTCTGTGTATCGATCTTCGGCGTTCTATGCGATTGCACGACGTTCCCACTGCGATTTCACCGCGCTCCGAAATGTTGCGGAACTATTACGGGTCCAGTACTTTAATTTTAAATCAAATTTATTCAATATTGTCCAACATTAATATTACCTGTAGAAGGGCAACACATTAACCACCGGACCTATGTTAATTCTGTTGGTATCATGTCGTAGTTCTATATTGATGTGGACAGACCCGATACTCGAGATGGCCATACCATCGGGGCGGTAAAATCTGCAACATGCAAGAATAATATCAGCATTTTTATTTTTCCCAAAGAAATGCATTATACAAACTACTGGAAAATATGTTAATTATGTTGGTACCCTGACGAATTTCCGTATTGATGTGGACAGACCCGATACTCGATATAGCCATACCATTAGGGCGGTAAAATCTGCAACATGCAATGATAATCAGCATACTTATTAAGGCAGTACATAAACCACTAGATATGACATGTTAATACGGTTGGTTTCATGGCGTATATCCATAAAGGTATGGACAGGCCCGACACCCGCCATACCAACAGGACGGTGAAACCTAAAAAAAATATCTGAAAAATTATGAAAAAATCATCGGTATATGCTATATATCTCAGTCATAGAATTTCAAAGTCTACCTGGTACTCACGAGGCATTGTCGTTGGCGTAGTTGAAACAGTTAAACGTTTAATTGCATCTCCACTTTCCAGTGATAAAAAACGTCAGCCCTGCTTTAAGGATGACAAAATGGTGCAAATGCGTTTGCAAATAATACTCTACTTTGCACGTGCATTTCCAAGCAAAGTGGTGAAAAATTTGCAAAGATTTTGCACCATTTTGTCCCCCTGAACGCAGAATAGGTTTAATCGCTATGTTTCGGAAGATTTTGATACGACTGAATTATTGTTAACTGGCTTTTACAAGGTATGTTAGGTATAGCCCCATTTTATTAATTAATAATTTTCTGATGTAACTTAGCTCATTATGGCATGTCTGTCATACTTTGCATAGACTAGGATTTTAAAATTTATGCGCACTCTGAAGGCGATCACCAAAAAATATATAAGGGATAAAGGCGACATATGTGTCCTGTGACAAAATATAAATGTCCTCCGTCCCCTGGCATTTGCTATGATTTGAGCTTGAATAAGCTGTAGTTTTCGATGTTATGATCATTCATCGACGACTTTTTTCGACAGAGGATTTATTTCTATTACGCAATTGAGTAATATCGTAATAGTAGTTGCATCCTTGCTTTGATACCAAGTCATCATTGTGTCACTGAAGTGGCCTAAATTCAGCGTAGATATTTCACATTTACCTTAATATAATTTCCTCCGCAGGATTGAATTTGTTTAATTCAAGCTCAATCGTCTCGGCAGCTGATTCCCATGGAATGTTTTGAAACATGGATATATTTTTGTAATAGAGTCCGGACAAATTGGCGACCACCTGGCGTCCATGGCATCCCGAGTCGCATATCCATTTGTAGTCTCCCTTCCATTTTTCCAGCGTATCGGATTTGACGGGAAATGATCCCTTCAAGTAATTTTCACACTCGGGCGCAGTGTTCGGAAACGGACACGATTTAATCGTGGTCTGTCTCCATGAAAGATGGTAGGTAAACAGTATCTGGAAAAAAACAAAATAAGTTATAGTCAGTTGCGGATTCAGTGGGTTTTTAGGGGCTCAAACGAACCCCACTATTGAAACCCAAGTGCTCAATTTTCATCCCGACAGAATTTCAATTAACGTTTCTTCGGTTAACGACATGTTCCCATTGTGATCAAAATGTTGGCAGACAGTATAGACTAAGATCAGGCACATTTGTTAAGAGACACCTGAGATTTAGATATATAATTGACCAAAAATTCCACTGAAGATTTTTTAAAATAAAAAATCACGTCTTCTGGTTTGATTTTAGTAAAATTCGATCCCGCAAAGAAAACGCAAATCAAAGCATTTTTCAACGTCCCGTCAAATGTTCACTAAGGCTTTCTTTTAAACGGAAAAAAATGAACTGGTTTTTCTTTTTTTAAAATCACGTTCAGATTTGATGAATTCTATTTCTTACAACAAATCTCGAAATTAAAATTTTTTAGAAGTCCTCATTGCACAAATTTTGGTATCAAATAAGCATAGTAACGATGGTTTTGGTGCGACGTTGAATTCGACGAGAAATGTTGTAACACCTGCATAAATCGAACTTAACAAAAAATCTAACCCGACGACATATCCTTTTTATTTGAAAAAATATAAAGCATAAAATTTTATTTCGCTACAATAAAGCAAAAAATCAGCATATATCACCGGACAAAATGTTCAGAAAGTTTCTGCTTTTTACAAAAAAAAGGAAATGGAATTAGTAATGTCAAATCTTGAAAATCACGAAATAGATTGCGTTTCAGGCCGATTATGATGTTTTAATGTGCACAAAAACAGGACGAATAGATCGGGTGTTCTTGGACCTTCTAAATGAAATACATATTGTATTAATCTCGCATAAAATATAATATGCAATTATATGTTTGTGCCGTACCTTGTACTGGTCTAAAGGAATCCATTGTACTGATGCCGAATACAGGTTCTCACCCGCAACCCATGATATAAACGTTAACACTAAAACAGACATACACTTAAACAGAATTGCACGACCCATTCTATAATACTGACTCTCTGAAAATTTTCAATTTTGAATTTTAAAAAAAATCGTTACATCTGTTCCGGTGTGGCTTAATCCCGCCTCTTGCTGACACCATACTATGGTGTAACAAAGGGGTCCCTTACTATTCAGTATTTTTATCAACGATATTGACAAAAAGTTTAACGAAGAGGATGCCCCTGTTTTACAAGATCAAAAAGTTTGTCATTTACTTTATGCAGATGACATTTTACTTATTTCTTTGTCAGCTCTTGGTTTACAGAATGATATTAATAATGTAAAGGAATTTTGTGATGAATGGGGACTTTCAAGTAATGTTGATTAATCAAAAGTAATGGTGTTTTCGAAAAATGGAAAAATTGATAGACTTTCTCAAGATTTCAAAGTTGGTATTTTTAATTTAGAAAATGTAAGTAGCTACAAACCCTTGGAGTAGATATTTCATCAAATAATTTTATCTGGTTTCTAGTTGTTTGAATTTTCGGCTACATATTCTTCAATCGGGCGCAGATTCGTTGACTGTAAAGCATACGGGGGAAAATTACTTGAACCCTTTCCTGTTTTACAAAATTTTGGACCTGTCCAAATTCAAAGGTTTTGCAGATGAAAATTAAAAGTGGATTTAATTTGAAAAATAACCATTCAGTAGGGTAGAAAATAGTGTGGAAAAAGAAGAAATTGCTTGTCAGAAGCAATTTCTTTTTTTTCATAATGATTATTCAATCATAAAATCACAAGCACGTAAAAAGCAGGAATTAAACAGCAAAGGGTTAATTATGATATAAAAAGTTGTTGGTTTTCTTTTGATAAGAATATGCTAAGTGAGCTTGGGTTTTCACATGTATGAGATAATCATAGCACATTTAAGACGTCTTTACTTTTAGTGTGTTTGAAAAATAAATCAAAACAGAGATTTGTTTAGCTTTGGAACAATCGTATAAATGAGGGTGAAGGAATGGATAAATTAAGGCCGTGTAGATTAATTAAAGAACCATTTTGTTTTGGGAATAATTTGAATTTGTTGACTGACATTAAGTAAAGAACCGTCTTAATCTCTTTTAGGGTATCTGCTAATAAATTAGAAATAGAAAGAGGACGGTATTGTAGTAGAGAAGTTTAAGACAGGTTTTGTGTTTCCTGTAATAAAGTTGAGGACGAAGTTCATTTGTTTAGCTATTGCCAAAAGTAAAGCTCCCAACGAGCTTTTAATAAATATAGCCTCTAGTCATTTTGATAGGGGGGAAATATCTTTTGTCAGCTTGATGACCAGTACAAATGAGAAAGACTTAAAGGCCCTGGCAACTTTTGTATTTTCATGCAACATTACCCAACTCTGTGACTTTCAGGCTCCGAACACATTATCAATTAGCGTTGTTTTACTTCAGTCACTTTTTATACGGATATCCTGCTACTTAATTGGTGAATTTATTTCACGCGAAGTACATTTCAATTAGTATTTGAACATGCCGGATTATTTTATGGATATATGTGCTTTTGTCGTTGTAAATTGTTGATTGCTTTGTTTCTTTATCATATGCCTTTAACCGTATGATACTGCACTAATAAAAATCTATTCTATTCTATTGTTATCTATTCTGTTCTGTTCTATGATATTCTATTCTATTCTTTTCCATTCTAACATCACGTGAATGATCAAATACAGTAAGATAAAAGTATCGATGAAATACAACATGAAAATTCTGAAACTACATAGAGTGACATGGTGTCCTTTGTCGGGAGATAGAGCGTCAGCCTCCTCCTGGTATGGGGTCAAGAGGTTTGATTTCGAGGGGAGATTACCTATCTTGGTTCTTTCATTGGTGAATATCTCTTAAAAGACAAGTACCGGTGTATACTCACATAAGCAGATTCGAAAGGGATTAATCTAAAAAGTAAGTTTTTGTTTCTCATATGATGTTTACACAAAATACATTTATCATTCAAGATAATAATCGATAGATGCGTGTCGAACACTAAAAATGTATACACATTGTGAATGTCCGTACACGTTGCCAAAAAAGATACATGATGAATATCAATAAGTTCTTTTTCAAGTACTCTTTTTTTCAATTGATCTTTTTATTATCATTTTATTTATTTTGGGTTTTTTTTTTTTACAATATATGTGTATCTTAAATTGTTAAATGTGCACTTGTAAATCACAGGACAATAAAAGTAAAATCTACTAGTCATCAGTGTACATGGGCGTATCTAGGACTTTGACATTAATACGCACCCAGAAGGCGACTACTTAAGAATAAAGGATAAAGGCGATATGAGAACTGTAGCAAAATATGATTGTCCTCCGTCCGCTCCCTTTTAATAATTTGAGCATTGGTGAATAATCAAAACATCGTCACTACAGCTTGAATAAGCTGTAGTTTCGATGTAATGATCATTCATCGACGATATTATTCAACAGATAATTATTTCTTTTACGCACTTGCGTAAATAGCGTAATGGGAGCTACGCCCTTGGTGTATGCAAGCGCCGTAAATTGAGCTTCGGTCTCTACCGACGGTATGGTCGATTATTTTGTGGTAGAATACTTACTCATTCTCATACGGTACAAAATTCATAATTATTTGTAAAAATTTAGCAATTGAATTGACTTAGTTTTAACTTTCACCTCAAGATGTTTTTTCAATATTTTACTTTGGTCCATTTATCACGCCATAGTTTTGAATTTGATCGCCGTAAACATTCAGCACATTAATAATTTGCTTATCAAAAGACCAATTGTTTAAACTTCGGATTATGGGGAGCCGTGGACTTCTGGATGTGTAAACATCAATTATGAATAGACTTGTTTTCCGGGTAAAATATTGTCAATTCGGGATCAAATCTCGTTAGAACAGGTTGAAAAAATCTGAAGTTACGAGGATTTTGCTCGCTCTTTAAGAGCCACTCCATCAGCTATCCAAAGAGAGAGAGAGAGACCCACGTTATATTGAGCAGATAGGTTACACGTGATTCATCTTGTAACCCGCCTTCTACGGCACTAAAACACCTCCTGTGGATGCATACACCATCTATTGCGTACACTTCAATTTCTACAAGCTACGCCCTTACCTAGTTTTTTCTGTAACGATGGCTCCGTATGGCATGCGATTGTTTTTAATCATAAAGTAGTGGAAAAATGCTAAATGTGGGACTTCTAAATTACCCATACTTTTGTACTTCAAAAAGGGGACCTCGTGCTATTTTGGGCGCTTCTTCGAGAACACCACCGATTTAACTTTTTTCTAAACTAAACTGGATGTCTTGTGACAATCGATTTTATTACTTGTGTTTAAATTTCCAAATGCCATAAGAGCATTTTACCAGAATAATCAAATGAGGTTATTTCATTTTGAAAAAACTAAACAGTAATTATTTGATGTCATCTGCACATATGACATCACACACTCAAAATATATATGTTGCAGATTTTATGTATCCCGGCGTTTCTTTTTCGTCCTAATATATAATTCGTTGTACAGAAACAACTTTCTTTCTTATACATGTATGTGGAAAGAAAGGGAAATCCCAATTTCAATTAGAAATGTTTCTTCTTTAAAAAGCTTCAAAAAACAAACTTAAACTGAATTTGCTTATAACCAAATCAATAGTCCAAGCAGGTTACATCTAATGTAATAAAGTAAATTATGTATTTGTACATATATTACTAATTCTCTGACAATTCAACTAAGGGTCGTATTAGAAAGATTGATTGGTTGAATCGGTCCAGCGTTCAGGGTGCAAAACGTTTTGGAATGTTTAGAAACTGTTTCAGCTTTTAATATGAGTACAGCTGCAAAGCGGGGTAACATTTGTCAAGCAATTTTGTGAACGTTTTCGTCCAAACGCAGATCTAGATTGATACTTTTAAAAGAAATTTGTGATGTATAAATATATAATACGTACTTAGTGTATTATATGAAAAGAAATATCTAGTGAGGTTGGGAGAATTGAAAATAGTCGAGGCTCTGCCAAGACAATTATCAATTCTCACAACCGAGTTAGATATTTTTTCATACAATACACTTATTACGTATTATATTTATCTTATAACATCTATTTGTCTTGTTTTCGTCGATGTTTCTAACTGAAATGCAAGTTTCTAAAAATAACCACATTATATCATTGTTCTAAAAATAACTATGTGATATCATAAAAAAATATCATACGGCATGTTATCATACGGATATTTGATTAGTTATAAGATAATAACCATTTTCCCACCGATAAGAAATATTTTCTTCTCTAGTATGAGATACAAAAGGAGTCAAATCATTCCATTTATGATCTGTCGTGCGTTTAGGAAGTGACACAGTCTCTGGAGGTTGAAAAAATAACCTTCGCGTTGTAATTTCATAATCATTAATTGTGTCCGATTAAATTGTTTTGTTGAAATAATCAAAATACATGTAGCTTTTTTGTCAATGAGCAGCGTTTTTTTTTTTTATTTCAGACGGCTAGTTACAAATTTTTCCCTTGAACCACAGTTATCTGATAACTGTTTTTATTTTGAATTTCCACTAGATATAAACATGTTTTTAGAATTTTCATTGAAGCTCTTTTTTTGTTTGTTTTTTTTTTTTTTTTTTCTTTTTTTTTTCTTTTTTTTTTTTTATTATTATTATTATCATTTTATTATTTCGTTTAATTATTAGCAGCGAATATTTGTTTCTTTGAAATTTCAAAAAACATTTTGAAAAATATGAACCACTAGCAAGTAAATTTACAATACGGTTTTGTCATATAGGATATTATATAGTAACCTATGTGACAAAACCTGATTATGAATCTATTACCAATGCCCTAAACTTAAAAACGGACACAGAAATGAGGGAACAACTTAGATATCATCACTGCTGCTTGCAATTTTGGACTCATTTAATCTCATCAAAAAAGTTTGAAATTAATCTCTGTGGTCAACACAGCTCATCTTTGTAAATGGTTGATTTGATTGGTATGTTATTTTTAGCTCACCTGAGCACATCGTGCTCAAGGTGAGCTTTTGTGATCATTGAATGTCCGTCGTCCGTCGTCCATCGTGTGTCGTCCGTCGTGTGTCGTCAGGCGTCAACAATTTAAGTGTTTACACTCTAGAGGCCACAAATTTGAACCAATCATCATGAAACTTGGTCAGAATGATTGTCAGGTCCCAAGGATGAAACCTATTGAAAATGGGAACGATCCATGCCATATCACGGGAAAAGGAGCCTTAATAATAGTTTTCTTGTTTGCACTCTTGAGGCAACAAATATGGCCCAATCTTCATGAAACTTGGTCAGAATGATTGTCAAGTAACAAGGATGAACCCTATTGAAAATGGGAAGGATATGTGTCATATCACGGGAAAAGGAGCCTTAATGACATTTTTCTTGTTTACACTCTAGAGGCAATAAATATGGCCCAATCTTCATGAAACTTGGTCAGAATGATTGTCAGGTAACAAGGATGAACCCTATTGAAAATGGGAAGGATCTGTGTCATATCACGGGAAAAGGAGCCTTAATGACGTTTTTCTTGTTTACACTCTAGAGGCCACAAATATGGTCCAATCTTTGTGAAACTTGGCAGAATAATTGTCAGGTAACAAGGATGAATCCTATTGGAAATGGGAAGGATCTGAGTCATATCACAGGAAAAGGGGCCTTAAAGACAATTTTCTTGTTTACGCATTAGAGGCCACAAATATTGTCCAATCTTCATGAAATTTGGTCAGAATGATGGCTAAGTCACAAAGATGAACCCTATCGAAAATGGGTAAGATCCATGCCATATCACGGGAAAAGGGGCCTAAATGACAATTTTCTTGTTTACACTCTAGAGGCCACAAATATGATCCAATCTTTATAAAACTTGGACAGAATGTTGGCCAGGTCACAAGGATGAACCCTTTTGAAAATGGGAAGGTTCTGTGCCATATGATGGGAAAAGGGGTCTTGCTAACACTCTAGAGACCACTAGTTTTAAAAGTGCAATAACGACTTTTCCTGGAAAATTTGATAATAGTTTATTTAGACAAAGATACACAGGTGAGCGATATAGGACCATCATGGTTCTCTTGTTTTAGTTACATAAGTGGTCCATCTTTATAAGTATTTCAAACATTTTCAAAATAATTGCGAATAGTATTGAGTTACAATGTTCAACATTTTTTCTCCTTCCCCAGATTGTTCCTCGTGGTGATTCAATATTTTTGTCGGATATTGATCCCTTTCATTAATCTGACCCGAGGACTCACTAAGTTGAATTAAATTAAAAAAAATTGTATTACTTGGATACAAACTGTTCAAAATGCTCTCCTCCTTTTATGTAGAAATTTATTTTTTTTTAAAAAAAGCAAACAATACAATTTTTAGAATGAAAAGCTTCATCATTATAGTGCTTTCAAAGTTTACATCAAAGTTTAAGGATCTACATTGTGCATTTAACATATATATTTGCTTTAATCATAAATACCCAATACGGGTAAAAACTGCTCAAATTGAAGAACAAATAAGAAAACAATGAAGGAACCATATGGGACCATGATGGGTAAATATTGATTTTACTGGTCCCAAAATTATTCCAATGTGGAACCCAATAAACCAAAATCTGGGTACCACATGGGTCCCTGATGGGTATTTTTATGCCACTTTTGGTCCCATATTTTTCCTATATAGTGCCCATTTAAAAGACCTGGGAACCATGTGGGTTCATTGTGGGCAATTTTTCCCAATCGGGGCCCATATAGGGCTCATATAGCTTACCCATGTGGGGCCCATCCATATCCCGGTTGCACATCCCATCTTGGCCCTTTATGGGTTGCCCATATAGGTCCGATATAGATCCCCATTTGTGGGGTCCCAAAATCTTTGCTACCTGGGGCGTTGTATAAAATGACGATCAGTCCGTTTTTCCATTTGATAAATGCGTAATTGAATTGTTTGAATGGAGCTTTACGCCGCTTTCAACATTTTTTTCAGTTATATCGCGGCGGTTGGAGCATCCTACAATGGGTTCCTGGTACTATGATTTCTCTCACCAGTACACCATCACACCCATTCCTAGCCTCCAGCTGCTATCTCACATAGGTCTACGAATAAAATAGTCGGAAAGAATGGGAGCCGCCGTCGGAGATTGAGCCTGGGACCTCTAGATTTGACAGACCGATGCGCTACCAATTGCGCTATGACGGCGGCTACGCGTAATGATAGTAACTCCCTGACTCCCTTGAATCAACACACCGCCGGGTTACAGCTTTAGCGTGGAAAATTCTTGTCAGGCTATTTATTGTATTGTAATTCATTGTATATCACAGCATTCCTTTTTTTCTATTTGATAAAGTTTGAATCCATGAAAATCTTAAATTGGAGAAGCAAATCGATGAACTGAAAACTCAAAACGTTGTGTACAAATTTTATTCGATTAATTTCAAGAACATAATATTTAACGACGTATTATATATATATATATATATATCAAAACAAACACCTCCAATGCAGTTTTTGTTTACGTTGCTCACGTCAAACTTTTATCAAGAATGGCCATAGAAGACACAAATTTGTTCATTTTGATAACGTTTTTCATAATTTTTATGATGGCACTACTGATTGTGCCACCGACAGAGTTTATTTCAGCTGGTCTAACAATACAAAACATATTTTCCAACTATTTAGGCAGTGAAAGTATCAATTTCGTCTACTATCACATCAAACGAACTTCAGTTACACTTGTCATTCATTCATTGTTTCCTTTGTGTAAGTATTTGTTAATTTTTCATCGCATAAAACATTTCTCTTTTTCCATCATGAGTCCTTCTCAAGATTCCATTTTCTATAAGGTTTGGTAAGGTTAATAGCTAGATCTATTATGCCAACAAGACAAGGCATATCATGCATTTTAATCTGGTACATAAAGAAAATCAACGCTTAAGTTCAAAAAATGACAAATTGATTGTCAATTGACGCATCCAATCTGACCACATGATATGACAAGTCATCCATTGGTTCTTAAATATTTTAAAAGTCTGCTAGTCCATGGACAAGTAACAATCACAAACTGGCTCATCCATATACAAAACCTATTTGTCTTTTGAATTTTTAAGAATCTGCAAATATTGAAAACAAAATTGATGATGCTAAAAATAGTTCCTAGTAATAGACTTATTGTTGACTTGGGATTATATGGAACATCAGAAAATTTCAGGAATATATTTTTATCTCCAGGATTTTCCGCTTATCTACAGACAACCTAGCCAAGAAAATCTGCTTGTCCATGCAGCTTAATAGACAATTTGGACAACTCAGGCAGCTTATTTCAGAACCACTTTCATCTAGTCTAACCTATGTCAGTGTCCATGGTCTAGACGTAGAGCGTCGGCCTCTTGGCCCAAAGGTCCTGAGTTTGATTCACAGAAGCGGCTTTCAAATTCAGTTCTTTCACTGGCCCACATATTTGACGCATTTACTGGAAAATTTTCCAGGAAGCCAAATCGAAAGGCTGGGTTGGCAAGTATTGACCCGGTCTGTGACCGGTTAAAACAGCCCCGGTCAATACTCCTAAAGTGGTCAATACTGGTCGAATGCATTAAATAGGTGGTCAATACTGGTTAATTGAATATTTTAGTTGGCTGAGTAAGATTGAGTTGTCAATTAGTTTTTATTTTTATTATGAAATACAGTGTATATTATGCATGTTTATATACAGATATACTGGTTTATCAATATGCTGGCCATGATCATGGGATACCGATCATGGTAAAGGCTATTATGTCACTTCTAATGAAAACCCTGAACTGGCATTGGTAACTTGATTGACCAGATTTTCACACTTATCAAATTGGAAGAACACTTTCACACATATCAAATTGCAATCAGATGTCAAGCATAATTACTATAATCTCTTTGACCAGTAATTGTGTATTGACAAAACTTAAAGTCTAAAACACACCAGTGCAATAACAAGGCCAGTCCAGACTCAATAAGTATAACCTGTGTTGGTCCCTGGTAGATCCAAATAGATCTATAAACAGTCATTCAGTTTTACAGACAAATATTTTGGCCTTTATATGACTCTGTCAAATTATAGCTATTACTCTTCATCATATCTTTTACTGTTCAATTATTTAGTTATTGATGAATGAAAAAAGGAACACTATTGACCAACTACATTTGTATTATGTAAGGTAATACTGTATAATGACTTCTTGACTAAATGGCCACCAATCAACCACTGTATTGACCAAATTAGTCAAAGACACAAGAATAACAAAACTCTAATATAAATGAATAAATAGGTTTAAATCTCACCGAATGTCAGACCATACAATAGATATTGAAAACCTTAACAATCTTTAACATGAATTCTCATCTATATTCATTTCTCATTAAACTATCCATTAGTATGTCAATCTCTTGAAATACCATAGAAAGGAAACAGAATATCAAACATGAGTACTTACAGTAATGAAAATGATAAACTTACAAATGTGTATATTCTGTTTCGATCATGCTGAACAATGGCCAACCATCATTAAATAGCCAAATAACTCTAATAACGAGTATCAAATTAAAGAATATACTTTAAATCAATTTCTTAACCAAAAAACCTTGAAATATCATCTTAAATTAATTTAAATTCATAAATCATTTTTTTCATAAATTACTGTATAATAAGGTATCTTGAATAGTTTATACCTAGGGAGGGAGGGAGGGTTATTTTAAACAACCAAAAGCACTACTGGTCCGACAAGTGACATTCAAAACTGTGACTATAACCCGCAAAAGTAAGCATTATAAATATGAGGCGTAGGAATACAACTTTATGACCAATCAGATTCTTGTTATGACCAATTACCTGGTTTTACGAGGCACGCAAAACCGGGCAAATTAGACAAAGACACAAGAATAACAAACTCTAATATAAATGAATAAATAGGTTTAAATCTCACCGAATGTCAGACCATACAATAGATATTGAAAACCTTAACAATCTTTAACATGAATTCTCATCTATATTCATTTCTCATTAAACTATCCATTAGTATGTCAATCTCTTGAAATACCATAGAAAGGAAACAGAATATCAAACATGAGTACTTACAGTAATGAAAATGATAAACTTACAAATGTGTATATTCTGTTTCGATCATGCTGAACAACGGCCAAAAAACAAGCCTCTCCCTCCCCCAACAACAGAGCACAAAAAAAAACATTGACATGAGGATTAAAGGGTGAAAATAATGAATTCATACAAACAAAAGGTGTTCTTCAAACAGTATTCTGTGCTACTATTAATGAAGAAGCGTTCTCCAATGAAGTTTGATACCTTCATCAAGAAGATCACAAAGTGCAACAAATATGAAATGAAATCCAAAAAAGATAGATTACTCATCAGTCGTATTACCCCAGAAGACTAAGTAACCCTGGATAAGTGTCAAATACCACTATCAACAGGATTTAGGATCCAAAGGAATATATATACTTCCTTCAAGGAGCCATCATAATAACAATTAATTTATCCCCTCCCCCCTCCCTTATCCATGGACAGCATCTAATACCTCTGTCAACAGGATATAGCCTCCAAAAGAGTTTAATACATCTTTTAAGAAGGACCCCTTTTTTCTTACAACGTGCTACTTAATGATTAATCTATCTATGATTTCAATAAATGTGCAATAGTAGTAATAAAAAACATTCTGAGTTTCCTAGTACCTTCCGTGTTAAGATGTAACCCCCCATCTCTAACTGCAAACAAATTTCGTAAAGGTTTACCAAATCTAAAGAAAGGGCGGTAGGAATGAATAAATTGCACTCCCATCCTGTTACTTAATTGTTTTAATCCTTTATTCCCTTCTTTGACCTTTAAACCAAACTTCTCATGATCAAGAGGTCTAGGCAAAATACTAGAAATTACAATTTTACAACATGACGAGCGTTTAATAATACTAATCAAATTTGTAAAAGAGGCTAAAATTTCTTGTGACGTAAGACTAGTGATGTCATTAGTGCCCACATGTAATAAAAGGAACTCAATGTCAATTAAATTGGGACTCCTTTCAATCCTGCTAGCAAGCCGTGAGATATTAATCCCTGGGAAAGCAATAACTGACGTGAAATGTATACCGTCCACATGCTTCGCAATGGAATCAGAGATAATATGTACTCTAATGACATTATCTGAAAAACATTATTTAGAATAATGAATGTAAATAATAAAATTATGAATACTATTCTGCCTTTTCTTAATCTTTGCGTGTCATAGATACTTTTGTTTTTGAGTACGCAAACATATATTATAATCCTTTATCAAATTTACAAAACAATTTAAATGTGTAAGGAAAAGAAAGGGTAATTTTATTCTGTTTCAAACATATTTTGTAAAATTGATAATTTATCTTTCCAAGTAAGTTCTAAGTATGACTTGTAAGCGTCAGACTTCCAATCTCCCAATAATTGAATATGCTCAGCTGGTAATTTAGACTGGAAAGCTAAGGTTGCAAACCCTCTTCGAAAAGAATGAGTA
Source organism: Fragum whitleyi (assembly GCA_948146395.1). Lineage (NCBI taxonomy): Eukaryota > Metazoa > Mollusca > Bivalvia > Cardiida > Cardiidae > Fragum > Fragum whitleyi. The sequence goes on along the minus strand of OX411555.1, from coordinate 24,357,746 downwards.
CTAAACTTTGAACCATCCAATCCCAGACATTCAATGCAAGACCGAAGCTTGTTTTGAAACATTTTATAAGTAATGCATTTTCCATTAGCAAGAACAAACAACATATTACGATTAGACGGATTTGACGGAATAATTTTTCTGTAAGCCTCAACAGGACAAATAGCTTTATTTTTCAGTGCAATCAAGGGACTTTTCACGACTCTTTCCCCAAATTGTATGGTTTTAGACCAGCCAAATTTAACAATTAGAAAATTACCATGATCTTCAACATCCCTTCTTCTGATGAATTTTCCTGTACTTATTTCCAATTGCGTATTAGGTACTAGATTTGATTTTCTAGCAGCTAAAAAAAAGGCGAACAGAGAAAGACACCAATAAACTTTATCATCAAATTTAGAAAAATCTAAGACATTGCGCAATCTAAGCAAAATATCGATTGTAATTGGCTCCGCTCTTTGGACCATATGTGGATTATCTCTCGACAAACCTCTGAGTGTTAACAAGAGCGAGTATTCTGTGAAGGAAGAAATATCGGCACCGACAATAGCATGCAGAACTTTGACACCAGCTATGTAATTTCTTATACTGTCTACCGACTTAAAAGATCTTGAGAGAAATTGAGCATAAATAGCAAGGGTATGAGAAGAAGCAGGAAGGTAGGATACTCCGAAATAAAAACAAAATAATAAAAATGACTTCCACTGTACATATAAATTAGCATGAGTGCTTTCAGCAAAGGCTGACCTGGTTGACATCTTCATATGTCTTCTCAAGAGCCTTAACTCATCTCCTGAAATCAATGATTAAGAAGCTACCAAGTATGTGAGAACTTAAAATCCTCATCATTAACTATACATTCTCTAAGCATTTCATCATTTGTAAAATTTGAGAAGAAAGAGTATCTGAACCCATCATCTAAATGCCATCTTGACAGACTGTCTGACAATCTATTCTGGCTTGCTTCCAAGTAAGTACCTCGGACTTGAAAATCAAACACAGAAGCTATGAAGCAAATTTCCCTTATACATTTTTGTAAAAATGAGCATTTTGCTTTACCAGAATTTATGACTATGCATGCTGCTTGATTATCACTGTAAACCTGAATCTTTTTTCCTCGAAATGAAGGAGCCCATAAATGGAGACAAACCACTATTGAAAGCAATTCCAAGGCAGTGATGTGTAGGTTTTGCTCAATAATAAATGAAGGAAATTGAGCATGAAAATACTGATTACCTCAAATTCCCCCACAGCCAGAAAGACAGCTGTCTGAACTGAAAATGTAATCAGATTCTAAGCATTCCCCATGATCTATGAGTGAAATCCCATTAAAATGAGGCATACTGATTTCCCACCAATCAATATCTTTCCTAACATCAAAAGGAATCAAAAACTGGTCATAGGCTGAAATTTGAGAATAACATTCTCTTAACCAGTTCAAAATTCTGTTAATAAAAATCCTGCTTGATTTAACACAAGTACCGAAAAAATTTAATTTGCCCAAAAGTCGTTGAATTTCTTTCAACGAAGCATATTTTTTCTGTTTCCATGTGATCACAAGCTCCTTTATTTCTTCCAATTTTTCTGGCGTGACAGACATAGTCATGTTTATACTGTCAAAGAGAACCCCGAGAAAAACCATTGTTGTAGAAGGCTTGCATGCTTTCTCACAAGCTTCTTCCAAGCCACTCAACCTGAAGACTTCTCTGACCAAATTAAAGACAAAAAATGCTATAGACGGATTTTCTACACCTCCAAAATCGTCTAAGTAGTTTAATATTGAAATTCCCAAATTAAAAAACATGAAAGAGAAAGCATTTGTTACACGCTGACAAATATGAGCAGATGACCGCAGTCCCATGGCGAGGACTGTATCCATAAAAATATGATCATTCCATTTGAAAGCAACTAAATTGTAATCTGAGGGACATATGCTTACCTGTCTATATGCTCTCCTTAAGTCTAATTTGAACATAAGACAACCAGTACCTTTTTCTTTAACTAAAGAAGCGAAATCTTCTATTTTTGGAAAGGTGAGGTGTACTTCTTCATTTAAATATGAATCTTTTGGAACATGATCATTAATGCTGCAAGCATTCTTAGGAAAGCTCAAGTCTAAAATAACTCGTCTTTCTACAGGATTAGCCTTAGGTACCGAATTAAGAGGCGATATTTTCACGCCTTCTGGAAAAGGATTCTGCTTGAAAGGACCCATTATTGCCCCATATGAAGCTTCTTTATAAAGATACTTATTTATTTCATGTGGAAAGTCTAACGCACCTTTATGATTTTTTTGTGGATCTTTCAATTCACTACTTTGCTCTATATCATCTATGCTTCGCGACACACCTATAGGAAAACCAAAACGTAATAAATCAAGAACAATCATATCATTATATCCATGTAACATCCTCTTCATGAAATCAATGTTAAATTTGCAATTTACAGGAATCTTACATTTAACAAAATTGTAATCTCCTGATGATTTAACAATATTATGCAAAGCTAAAGCATTCAACGAATCTTTGAAATGTTGTAATGGAAACTTCTTACAAAATTGACATTTGTTTTGCAAACACATATTAGATGAAGTATTCCGCATGAAATGATTACGTTGTTCTGGTTCTTTCTCCTTAATTTGAATGTTTGAAGTTTTGATAAAGCATTTGCCTTGCTTCAAGTTTAACTTGCAATAATTTGGCAGAAATATGTCAACAATCTTGTTTGGTTTAGTCAGCCGGTCATATTTCAAATTTTGTCATGAAGAAGCATGAGGACAGACAGACGAGCATTCTGGGTGTTGTAATTCTTTCTTGTCCTTTAACCAACAAGATGCACAAATGTGTTTTGCCCACTTATTTTTCCCTTTTACCTGAATGAAATGAGAATCTTTGAACTGACACTTATTTCTTTGAAATCTTGAACAAAACCAATTTTTTTCAGCCATGGAAGGAGATGAGCTACCTTGAGAAAAATCCATCCTTGGTTTGAACTTATTACAAGCCGAAGCCAAGACTGTATTCTCTATGTAATTAAAATCATCTCCCCAATTCCTATATCCTAATTCAATTTCTCTCAAAATTGCTGCATATAGGGACTTCAATACTGAAAATTCATAGGCGTTATCTAAATTCATAATTCTTTTAAGTAGTTCTGTGCGACCATTCCTCTCTTTGGATGACAATTTAGATTGAGATATGATTTCCATCTCGCCAGCTACAAACATATTCAATGTTAAATGTTGAAATTCAATAGACTTATTTACAAACTCAAATCGGAGATGGGACTGGGGATAATTCTGAGGGTTTATAACAGTTTCATCTGCTTTGGCACATATACCAGATTTTTTGGCCACATTGGCACTAGCACTTGACTTTTTCACGGAGTCTTTGCATTTAGAAGGGCTTCCCTGTTCTGAGTCCGTACTCTCTTTATCGCTGTCTTGTCCCATAAGGCTAATTTTTTAAGTTCTTTATTAACTTTAGCCGTAAGGGCTGCATCCTTTCTTAACGAATCAATAGTTAACAAGTTACCTTTCTCCGGCTGAGCGTTACTACCAGAACTTGTTCCAGCACTTAACTCTAGTTCTGCACGACGAACCAGTTCCCTGAGATCTCTCAATTCTCGCTCACGATTTATCTGAATTAGACGATGTTGCAACATCGATTTCTCGTCTAAATAAGCCTCCTCTCCAGGTACAGAACATGAAAATGCGTCACCTTTCCCTGTCGACACACTCGGGAAACTCACACCGGAACTGCCTGAAACGATAATCGCTGGTGCCCGGCTCCCCATCACATTATCTTGGCCGCTAGCGGAACCATCTTTAACGGGGCTCCCCAAAGGGGAGAAATCAGTCTGACTGCGACCCACCTCATTTAACAACTTATAGTCCACTCTCTCTTTATCTCTACTAGATTTCCTCTCTGTCATTGTAAAATTACGACAACCAAAAAGCTAGACTTTCAGTCGAATACCGATACTGCATTCCCCAAAGGAAACCCCAATTCACATCAAATAGTCCTTCACTGTTGGTGTTTTTTATCCATTACATTGAAACTTGAAGTGAAATTAATGAACAAAAGTTACAGCCAGAACTTTTATCCAGATTATTTTAAACAACCAAAAGCACTACTGGTCCGACAAGTGACATTCAAAACTGTGACTATAACCCGCGAAAGTAAGCATTATAAATATGAGGCGTAGGAATACAACTTTATGACCAATCAGATTCTTGTTATGACCAATTACCTGGTTTTACGAGGCACGCAAAACCGGACAGATTGCTTTTAGCCTTTCAAAATTTGTTTACTTTTATTAATATTACTACACCACTAATTATTGTTGCCTTCTTTATTAAACTTATTTTATCATAATACCAGAATATGGTACATAATGGGAAAATAGTAGGGGATGGTTACATGAAATGACCAATTGACCACCAATCGACCGGTATTGACCGGTTAAAACCAGTATTGACCACTTGTCTGGTCAATACTCCAATCGAGGGGTCGATTGCCAATCCTGTCGAAAGGGATTAATCTAAGTTGTAGGAACTTGTTTCCCCTTTTGATATAAAATAAATAGGTTTAAAACAAAAACCTATTTTGGAATTTACAGGGCTATTTCATTCTTAATAGCAAATGGCATCATACGCATGATTCATCTTCTTGACTTTCCGATTTTGAAAGCTTATATTAATTATTTACATATTTCAAAAAAGTTTATCTTCTTTACACTGAAATAAATGTTAGCTATGAGAGGAAAAATATATGTGGTTCAACTTCATCTGGGACTTATCACCCAAAAATGGACCATCTGAGAACCATGTAAAGTAATTGTTTGGGAAAAGGATTGGATCCAGCATAGGTCAACCAGAAGTCATACCATATTTCTGCTAATGATAGCACCCTCCCTAATAGTAGCAACCCTACATTTTTTACAAAGAAAACCCAATTCAAAGGCCTAAATTTTCAAACTTTTTGAGACTTCTTTATTAATTTGAGATAAATTTCCTCTTAACAATCACAAAAATGATTGTTTAGTGGAAATTAACCTCAAATTAAGGGGGAAAGAGCCTAAAAGACTTCAATTTTAACATTTTTTTAAATCAGAAAATGCATACTAAATAAAAGCTACCTGACCATGTTATGTATAGCTCCAGGGAGCAATATGGTATTTTGGAAATAGAGTAATTACATAAGAAGGTAGACAAATTATTCTAGATTCAGAAAATTTGTTAATTGTTATGTTGGAAAAGTTTTTACCCTGGTCAATCTGCACAGATCACACAGTCACACCACTTCCCAGAATGTCTCTTTTCTAAACTAATGTTACTCATCAGGGTTCATTGAACCCTTCAGTGAAGAAACATTACATGTAGTTTCTAAAGTGCTAGGGTTATAATTTGATAAGCCAGATATTTTACACTGTTGAATACAATTTATTTCACATTTATTTAAAATATGTAATATCCATGCATCCTTAGGGATCCAATGTTTTAGAAAGAAAATGATATTTTGTTTTGTATCTCAAATCCTTTATACAAATAGAGATATGTCTTTTTCCTAAAAATAAACCCTACACTTTTTGAGCTTCATAAAATGTGTTTGTATGTTTTATGTTGTTGTTTATTGGAAATGGGCTTATATGAATACTATTTATTTTTACAGGTTATTACATTTTAATTGGATTCTTCATGCCAGAATTGGAACTAGTGACTCCCTGGAATGTACATTTAGCATGGCAAATTTATTTACTATTCTCAGTAACAGTAATTTTCCTGACTCTTTTAATTGTTTACTATTGGTCACAGAATAAGTGGGACAATCATCCTATTGCCAAGGAACTCGCCTTACTTGGGGACCAAAATAGTGGATGGAGAGCTGTGGCATCATCAATCAATGTGGAATTCCGTCGGATCGATAAATTCACTTCGGGACCCCCTACGAGTCAGCGGATGATTGTAACAGATTCATGGGTGCTTAAGACGTCAACTTACTATGTGTATGTTGCCCATCAGAATGACATCCATTTAAACCTAGAAGCTTCAGAAGAACATAACATATCATATGAAAACATGACAGCAGTGCAATTCATTCATATAAAAGTGGCAAATATTAACCCAAAATTACGTTCATTTACTTTACGGTAAGTTTTCTATCTCAATGTCTAGCAGGGCTTATGCTAGATTTTTAAATTTAGGAGTCATTGACCCCTTGATCATAAATTCTTGGGGTCAAAAGTGGTTTTAAAGGGGTCATTAGAGTAAAATATGAAAACCTATCAGTCTTTAAAGTCATCCATATAACTGGAACAACATAAACAATAAAGTCTAGACACACTTTATTGCTTATGTTGTTTCATTTATATAGACAGTTTGAAATAGTATGGGAAGAAAATGATTGACCTGTATAACCTTTTGTATTCACATAGATTTTACCACTGGAAAGTCAGTGGGTCAAAATGTTGTTTCATTTATATAGACAGTTTGAAATAGTATAGGAAGAAAATGATTGACCTGTATAACCTTTTGTATTCGCATAAGTTTCACTACTGGAAATTCAGTGGGTCAAAATGACCACCAGCTGGAAATTTTTGAGGGTCAAAATGGGATCCTACGGAGTCAAAACTCTAGTTTATGCTAAAGGTTTCAAATCACAGGGATATGTTCCGCTGATTTTTTTTTTTAGAACATATATGATAATATCTATATTATCATATATGTTCTAAAAAAAAAAATCAGCGGAACATATCCCTGTGTTTCAAATTACTATGTGTATGTTGCCCACCAGAATGACATCCATTTAAACCTAGAAGCTTCAGAAGAACATAACATATCATATGAAAACATGACAGCAGTGCAATTCATTCATATAAAAGTGGCAAATATTAACCCAAAATTACATTCATTTACTTTACGGTAAGTTTTCTATCTCAATTTCTAGCAGGGCTTGTGCTAGATTTTTAAATTTAGGAGTCATTGACCCCTTGATCATAAATTCTGGGGGTCAAAAGTGGTTTTAAAGGGTCATAAGAGCAAAATATGAAAACCTATCAGTCTTTAAAGTCATCCATAGACACACTTTATTGCTTATGTTGTTTCATTTTTATAGACAGTTTTAAATAGTATAGGAAGAAAATGATTGACCTGTATAATCTTTTGTATTCGCATAGGTTTCACCACTGGAAATTCAGTGGGTCAAAATGACCACCAGCTGGAAATTTTTGAGGGTCAAAATGGGATTATTGGGAGTCAAAACTCTAGTTTATGCTTAAGATTTCAACTTACTATGTGTATGTTGCCCATCAGAATGACATCCATTTAAACTTAGAAGCTTCAGAAGAGCATAATATATCATATGAAAACATGACAGCAGTGCAATTCATTCATATAAAAGTGGCAAATATTAACCCAAAATAACATTCATTTACTTTACGGTAAGTTTTGTATCTCAATTACTAGTTTGAGATGTTTAATCTAAAATTATTTTAATAGACTACAAACATACTTAGAATTAATCTGAATGACTGTTTCCTCAGCAGATTGAAAGAAAAAGAAGTACAGTTTTAGTGTAAATTCTTTCTTGATTCAGCCTATTAAACTTCCAATCATTTTTAGTCACTGGGGCTATTATTATGGCGTCGTGTCCATTGTGCATGCGTGCGTAAACCTTTTCTTTAAAAATCTTCTCCTCAGAAACTACTGGATGAATTTCAACCAAACTTCAGAGGAATGATCCTTGGGTGACCCTCTTTCAAAGTTGTTCATAAAATTTTGATCCAATGAAAAACATGGATTAAATGGGCGTAGCTAATTTCCAAATATGGTAAAAAGTGAGTTTTCTGAGACTCTGATTGATGGATACCAATATAATTGTACATGAATGATCCTTTGGTGACTCTTTATCACTCTGCAAAAAATTATTGTGATCAGATGAAAAATATGTATTTAATGGACGGGGACATTTCTCTATATGACAGATTTATGTTATATAGTGGAAACTTTGATAATCATTTTCTCAGAACATAATTGATGGATATCAAACAAATTTCACTGGAATGATCCTTGAGTGACCCTTTATCATTCTACCAAAAATTATTATGATCGGCAGATAAATATGTATTTTATGGATGGAGGTCATTTCTCAATATGTAACATAGTGGAAACTTCAAAAATCATTTTCTCAGAATGTAACTGATTGATTTCAACCAAATTTCATTGGTATGCCTCCATTATCATGCAGCCAAAAATTATTGTCATGGGATGAAAAACATGTCTTTTATGGGTGGAGATCATTTCTCAATATGTTATACAGAGGAAAGTTTGAAAATCATTTTCTCAGAATGTTACTGAAGGATATCAATCAAATTTCATTGGTATGTTCCTTGGGTGAACCATTATCATGCAGCCAAAATTATTGTGATTGGATGAAAAATATGTCTTTATGGATGGAGGTCATTTTTCTGTATGTTATATAGTGGAAACTACGAAAATCATTTTCAACATCAGTAGAACCCCAAATATCTAAAAATCTAATCAAGTCTTTGATTTGCTATTAGAGAATTTCAAGCCTGTGGAGCAACTCAAGCCATTCATGGCTTTCTAGTTAATCTAAATTTTCGTAATTAGGGTACAAGTTTTGATATTTTCTGGATGGATTCTTTTGCAGAATTATGAATATATAAATAAAATAACCATGAATACTTTCAGAGACAGCATTTCTGTCAGTGAACTAAATGTTAAGGAGAGTGTATATATTCCATTGAAAAAAGATTTGATAATTGTATGCTTCAGTGTTAGAGTGATTTATACTTCTCTTTCATTTGGTGAACAACAAAAGCTATACTTTCACAATAAAACATAGCTTTTGTTGTTCATAAAGTTATTAATTCAAGAAAAATGAAAGATTATCCTGTTTCTTAGGTGCAAAACGAGAGTAAACATGACTGTTTTGGTAATAAAGAATATAATTAAATTACGTTTGGTTTAAAACTATTTATTTTACATCGATAGCCAAAAATTCTTACAGCTTAGATTGATTCTTCTGAATTATGTTTTTTCCAGGATGAATGCTCTAGAATACAAAGATCTGAGGGACAAGTTACAGACCCCTATAAGGAATGCAAAGAACATAGTAATCAGACAAACATTGAGTGAGCAGTTCCTTCAAGCCTTTGCAGAACAAGTCGGTGATAATCCAGTATTTAATCCACCTGTTGACATGGTGAGCTTGCTTCAATTAAAGGTTCAATACAAGCTCTTTCTAAATACCCTAACTGGGAAGTAGATGGGGTATATTGGTTTTTATCTTATAACTATACTAATATCTGTGTGATAACATCCCGTATGATATTTTTTATGATATCACATAGTTATTTTTAGAACAATGATACGATTCGGTCATTTTTAGCTCGGCTTTTTTAGGAGAAAACCCGAGGTATTGCTATAGCCTCTGTGTCGTGGTTGTTGGCGTCGTCGTCGTTGTTGTCGTGCGAAAACTTTGACATTTTGTTATATCTCTGGTTCTACTGAAGGCATTCACTTGAAACTTGGCACACATGTTCACCATCAAAAGAGCAAGCCATACTATCAAGGGGGATAACTCTAGATGCATTTTGTGCAAATTATGCCCCTTTTTCGACTTAGATTTTTTCCCACCATCCAGCACTCGACAGCCGAGCGTAGGCACCCGTAGGCGGTGCTCTTGTTAGGAACTTACATTTCTGTTAGAAACACCAAAAAAATTCTGCTAAAAGAGATTATAAGATAAATATGATATGTGCTTAGTGTATTGTATTAAAAAATATCTAATTTGGTTGTGGGAATTGATAATTGTCTCGGCAGAGTCTCGATGATGATCAATTCTCCCAACCTCGTTAGATTTTTTCCTCATACAAAACACTAAGTACGTATTATATATCACCCATTCTGTCTGTCCATCTATCCATTCGTCAGTCCATCTGAAGACCTTCTTAGTTCACCTGAGCCGACAATGTGTTTCTTTGTATATTTATACAAATGTGATAAGTATTCATATTTCGTTCCTCAAGAAAAAATCAACACTTCTTTATTCTTTAAAGGAATTTAATTTTAGCTGTGTCCCAAAATAAAAAGATCTGCCGCTTTCAAAGAAAAATATACATTTTTGCTTCAGGACATTAAATTATAAGATATGAAAGGGATGATTTTTCAATTCATGGAGGTATGAAACTAGAAGCTTAATTACATTTGTGTGTGAATACTCTGTGCATATTTATACAATGTGAGGTTTGTAGTTCCAAACTCCGCAAATTGATAATGTGACACAAGTCATTTGTCTCTGACTAAAGGGTGCATGATAAGTAGTAGGCTGAAGTGGTATAAGCAGGTGGTTGACTTGGGAGAAACCTTGTGTTTGCACTGATCAATGTGGGAACACACAGGTATTGATGCGTGGCTGCACAAGCCACAATAATATAACCATGATAATGTTGAAAGTGGCATTAAACTCCATAGTTTCTTCATATCTCAATTTCACCTTTTTTTTTCCAGGAAATAGAAACGTGTATAGGGTGTATGCAAAAGACGTCTGACGTGAAGTTACAGAAACATTGTGACGTCCCAGATACGGGCGAGTGTGCCCAGTGTTACTGTAGACCCATGTGGTGTTTAGAGTGTATGGGAAAATGGTTCGCCAGTAGACAAGACCAGGCAAGACCCGACACGTGGTTAGGTGGCAGATCACCGTGCCCCACGTGCCGAGCCGTGTTCTGTTTGTTGGACGTGTGTAAAATTCGGTCATGATTGTTAATACGAGGGATGATCCAAAAGTTTGGACAATGGGCTAATAACTTTCGTGTTTCTAGCTTTTATAGATAACTTTTCTGATGATTTATAACCTCATTTTATGAACTTTTGGATCAACCCTCGTATATTGCGACACCAACGCCTTTCTCTTCAAGTCAATGGTTCTAATTCCACTTTGTTCATTGCCAACTCTTCGTAAGGAACAAAGTGGTGTTAAAACCCTTGCCTTGCAAAGATGACACATGCACCAGTTTCAATTTACCGGTAATATATACATACAAATATTCTGGGTAGGGACACTAAACTTTAAGTCAGTTATTTTCCTTTTGCTCACCTGAGCATGAAGTGCTAAAGGTGACCTTTTGTGGTTAGGTGGATGTCTGTCGTGCATTGTCAATTAATACCTTGTATGCACTCTAGAAACCACATTTTTGCCTGATCAATCTGAAATATTTGTCAAAATGATTATTTTGATAAAATCTTGGATGAGTTTTAAAATGGGTCAACTGGGTTCAATATTTATAACTATGTCAATGGTCAAATCTTAAAAAGACAACTTGTATGCACTCTTTTTTCCCCCAATTCTATCGATCATCATGCCTATTAAAGATACACAATATGTAGCCTATATTTGGTGTTCTCTTTGATATTCATCTGCCATTCGGAACATCACTCGGCCATTTCAGTAAACTACAACATACCTCGGATGTATGTAAGGCGGATGGGTATGAAAGGAAATCGTGCATTTTGTTAGGCGGAAACAGTGTAAGAAAAACTAGCACTGTAGATTTATATTTTTACAGTAAATAACGGCTGAAAAATCTTAATTTTTGAGAATGACGAATCATTCTCAAAAATTAAGATTTTTTCAGCCGTTATTTAAGAATCTATAGATATTAATATAAGGATTCGATGAATTCACGTCAGTGACTTAAACGAGTAGCGTTGGCGATGTCGAATGTTTTAACTCACAGTTTCGAGGGCTAACGCCATTTTAACTGACGTCATCAAGTTTTTCCAAGGTTTTCCCGTAATTTTTAAAAAATAGTCCGTCTATGTACATCCGAGGTTGATCATGAGATTGGCCGAGTGGTGTTCCGAATGATTCATCTGCAAAGGTACAATACAAAGGTCAGGTCATTTGACTAGACCAATGTCATCTATCAGGGTCGAATTTATCAAAACATTAAAAAAAAACATAACATTTTCGAATTCAGACTTCAAGTTTAATGTAGAAGGATACTTATATTTAGATTTCCAATCGCTTAGATAGTAATGTCAAGGTCCAAAAATCCAGTCATCTATCAATATGAAACTGAGCTAAACTGAACTGAATAGTCAAATTAGACTTTTCAAGATTTAATATAGGTACAGATAAGAGGGGGAAATGCCTGCTTAAAACCTTTATTTCATAATGAAACACCATTTTGATGGATATTCATTTGAATCATCTCGCTGAGATGTTTCAAATGAGTACAAACAATATAGGACTAATGCAATCTTTTAAATTTGAAAACCAAAATACCCCTCTGTCTGTAGCTATAGATACAATACTTGTCAGGGTTTGACACTAACTACTTTTTGCCATGATTAGCCTTAAGGACCTGTTAGCCCTAAATATTACAGGTCCTCCATGATAACAACAGGTCCTGCATGTAAACCGTGTTTGATTTTAAGCAATATAGGGGATTAATTGCAAGGAAAACATTGTTGGAAATAAAGAAATTCTACAATGTTTTCCATTTGGTAATGCCAATTTTACTTTTGGAAAGGCAATTATTTTTCAAAGCATGATAGATTTGAAATACATGTACTTAATACTACCATTTACTACAGGCCTGAAGGCCCTGCAGCATTGATACATCTCCCAGTGTTCTCTAAAATCCACAGGTCTTTGGCCAGAGGACTGGAGTTAGTGTCGATCCCTGCCTTGTATTCAGCATGATGGTTAATCTTATTGATATTTATATAATAGATGAAATCAAGGTCAAGGTCATCGAACAAGTTCATGGTCATCTATCAAGGACCAACTTATAGAAAAGAATACTGTTTAAGGGACATTAGTGTTCTCAGAGGCACATCTTGTTTGCTTTACTTGATGAAACATGGGTTGAATAAATATGATATATTTCATTTGATTTTGACTTTCTTTCTTTCGGAGAATCCTTTGCAACTAATAAACGACTCACTAATTCAGTGTTTGTCTCTCACCATTGGGTAGATAATCGTAAACCTATGTGAGATAGCAGTCGGAGGCTAGGAAAGGGTGTAATGGTAGAACAGGTAAAAGAAATACCAGGAATCCATTGTTAGGTACTCCGGCCGCCGCGATATAACTGTGAAATTGTTGAAAGCGGCGTAAAACCCATTCAAACAAATAAACAAACACTAATTTTGTGACGGATCTAAAGAGAATTCGAGTGTCTCCCCCCCCCCCCCCGAGGCCTGTTTATTTCACGGTCATAGCGAAATTCAATAAAATTTGGCAGTAGCATGAAAACAAAACACTGGGCTTTGTACGGTGTAAACAATATTGGGTCTATAGCTATTTTCATATTTTGTGAAAATAAAATGAAATATTCTCTGGATTAGCTAGCTACACAATGTATTTGATAGATATGTAACTTTTGAGATCAACTTCAGAAAAGAATTGAAGACTGTTTTAACCCTTTGCTGTTAAATCCCTGCTTTTTACGTGCCTGTGATTTTATGATTGAGAAAACATTGTGAAAAAAGAAGAAATTGCTTCTGACAAGCAATTTCTTCTATTTCCACACTATTTTCTACCCTACTGAATGGTTATTTTTCAAATTAAATCCACTTAAAATTTTCGTCTGCAAAACCTTTGAATTTGGTCAAGTCCAAAATTTTGTAAAACAGGAAAGGGTCAAACAGTCTTCAAATCTATTATGAAGTTGATATTCAGACGGTTCTGCCGACTTTCACCAGGTTATGTCGAGAGTTATGATTACTGATTTTAAGCTCAGCTGTTTTCGGAGAAAACCCGAGGTATTGCTATAGCCTTCGTGTCGTCGTCGTTGTCGTCGTGCGAAAACTTTGACATTTTGTTATATCTCTGGTTCTACTGAAGGCATTCACTTGAAACTTGGCACACACGTTCACCATCAAAAGAGCAACCATACTATCAAGGGGGATAACTCTAGATGCATTTTGTGCAAATTATGCCCCTTTTTCGACTTACATTTTTTCCCACCATCCAGCACTCAACAGCCGAGCGTAGGCACCCGTGGGCGGTGCTCTTGTTGAGTTTTAGACGCGCAAGATGGGCGTCCCTTAAAATTCTGTCAAAATTTGAATGTCCAAACCCCCTTTACTGAAATCCTGGATCCGCCATTGGGTTTTCAACCAGAAGTGAAATGTTGACCTCTGCCACTTTCCACCATCATCTTTTAATATTTCCGATTATGCAACTTTTAACTCAAAGCTTCAGCTTATAGATGCTGTAGCTTAGACGATTAACTCATCCATCAACGTCCACAATCATATTTTTCGCAGAGAAATGAAGTATCAATATCTGAAAGAAATCTCATATCGATAGCTCAGGGCAAAACCGTTTAAACTGTCTATATTTTTATAAGCAGTTGCTACTGTTTGGGACTGAGCAATCGATGTGTCCCCCTAACACCCCCCCCCCCCGTTATTTTAAACTAATCTTCTATAGAACATCTGTGATATATTGCTATTACAATGTATTTGTGGATGTTACTTACGTCGCCCTCACCGAATAAGCCTTTGTTTGACATTTCCAACAATTTAATCGCTGCTTGATTGACAGACAATGAGCAGCCTGGAAAGCCATATATTGCAATTTAAATATTCTGTGATTGCAACCAGAGACTCTGTCATGTGTTCAGATTGACAAAACGCTGTATACTGTTTGCCAATTATACCCCGCTTTGCATTTGCACTCGCTTGCAAGGCAGGGTAAAATTTTCAAAAAGTTGGCATTGTTTTGTCATCCTGAACGCAGGGCTAGCTTCGCTGATATTTACATACATGTATAGCGCAGTGAAAACTCTTAACAGACAGCAAATACTAGTATACAGACTGCTCCGAGTCTAAACCTTGTACACTTGTGATTTTTTTAGAAATTGCAAACACAGGCTGAATTCCTTCAAGTTTGCCTGTGACTAGCCCTTGAGAGCAATTATTATACCCTCAGCGTTAACGTCGTTATGCATGTAGTGCAAAACTTGCCCGCTAAAAACGTTCTTAAATCATAGTAATTTGCATTGAATACGCTTCGTAAAACGTATCACTTTGTTGTGCAACGTTGTTTTCTGTATTCGATACTTTGTCGTAAAGGATATTTGGTGAAATAATCCGCCATGCTCTGTTCCAACACCGCACTCCGTAGTAGCTCTGTAAGTTTGGCATGTCAGTAGTAGTCCTTGATTTGTTAGCTATTGCATATGCTGCATTTATTTTTGAATGTGTGACCTAGGCATTTTTAAACATGACATTTTCTTTTGAATAGATGGTTTGTGAAAAAAATAATCTCCTGTTGTATGATGCTGGATGCCGCGTGCCTTTACACGCCGCCATAACGTTTGTCAGATTGAGAACTCTATCTTCTGGAAGCACGTGCTGAGTTTTGTCTAGCTTTACGAAGCAGTTCTGTACACGACGGTAGGAAACGTCTATCAAGCCAAGCGTATATGATCGGGTTGACAATGTGGTTGATGAAATATATACGAAACAAGAACATAAACGCGACAAGCTTTCCCGGTGACATCATGAACCTGCTTGTCATGACGTAAGATACGATGACGTATATAAAATAGGTTACGATGAAAATAATTGTAAGTATGAACCAGATTAAAGTTTGGGACGGGATCCGTCTAGATGGTTGGGTTGAAAGCCTTCTGACAAAAGCAGTTTGCGAAGTTGACGACCTCTTTCTCTGAATTTCTATACTAGCTTTAGGACTACTGACTAAAACAACGCTACATTCATCCCGGGTCCGTGTATCGTTGCCATGTTCAAAGGTGACACCGGCTTCATTTTGGCTTGTGGTATTACCTTCGGGTGGATTGGTCTCTTTTACCTTTCCAGAAACTTTTTCCGAATTAGTTGATTCCTTCCGAAATTGACCCAAGATTTGAACTTTGGAATGTCGAAAGACAACTTTACCAATCAGTACATACATAACTATGAGAGTCATTGAAATGGCAATGAGCAAAGACGTAAGACATCCTTCGTAGATCGTTCTAAGAATACTTTTTTCATACTTCTTCTCGGCTATACACCAATATACTGTCGTGTTTGTGTTGTAGATTTTGGTTTTATTTCCACTCTTAATGCCAGACATGATCGGTACAGGCACAGACATTAAAACAGAAAATGCTAACGCTAAGGCAACAATTTTTCAGCGCTAGCTTTGTGTCTATTTGCTTTTTCAGGGGCTGGCAAACTTTTCTGAATCTGTCAATGCATATTGTTAGAAGGGCAATCGCTGTCGACGTAATGAAGAAAACATTAAAGAAACATTTCACTTTACACGGTAAATGACTGGAGTAGTAAAAATAGCTTCGAAGACGGGCAATCTCACTTGGTATCATTGTTATACAAGAGAGTAAATCTAAAATTGCCAAATAGATCACGAATATTTTGAAATTTGTGTTCTTGTATTTCCTACCCAGACTAAATACCAGTAAAACCATTATATTGCCGATAACGCCGATCAAGGCCATTGTGAACAATACAGCAATGAATGGAATAAAGGCAGTCGTAAACCTTCCGTTCAAATGTTCCAAAGATTCCATCTGGCTTGCGCTATTTGTCGTAGTTTCCATGGTTTCGGATGTATGGGTGATTCTGAAAGGATACGGACTGTTTTAGTTTGCATATGTTTATTGATCAAATATTTTTCCGAACACGATATGTCAGATTGTAGATCTATCCTCTATCCAATCAAAGGGATTAGAACGAATTTAGTTCTTTTCCGTGGGGATTTCCAAAGATATGGTAACATGTATTTAATGTGATAAAGAAGTATTCGTCATCACATGACAATGAATATTTTGTCACGACGTAATGTAATCATTGCATCGTAATTGTCCTAAATACACATTTGATATGAGAAAAAATAACCACGCCGTTGGCCTGAAGATAGAAGACTCGTAATAGTTCCGCATCATTCCGGAAAGAATGATCTTTCACAATGTTGACCGAGGTTTCCTAATGAAAATCATTAGGAAAGCTCGGTAAACAATGTTAAAGTTCGTTACTTCCGAAACGTTTCGGAACTATTACGGGTCCACTGCCTTTACAAAAGTAATAAAAATGCCGAAGTTTCAGGACAAAAATTTGATTGATATTTATAGGCGAAATTTCTCTAGGATTATGGTTCAAGCATATTCCGAGTTGAGAATGGGCAAGAGCATTGTTCAAAGTTGAGACTAATGACATTAATAATAATAATAATTGTTCAAATAAAGAGCTAATAAACAAATCCACCACTTTATTATTTTTTACAAATGTTCTAACTTATAACTCCCCTCTGGTATAAAGGGTGTGACTACCATTTCGCAAGTGTGTATAACTTTGTTAATTTGACCCGCATTTGACCTTTGTGGAAAAAATGCTTAAATAACAATTATCGACATATTTTATCAATTAACATTATATATATTACATTCAATACCTTCTATTATTCATTCCTTTGAAAGCACGTGCAAAGCCGAGTAGGAGTAAAACGATTTTTATGCATCTACATAGCAGGGGTCAGATTCAAGTCAATAAAATCGCGCTATAATACAAATAAATCCTCTGTCGCCTAATGAATGATTATAGTATCATAACTACAGGTTTTTTTCAAGCGGTAGTTAAGAAGAATCGACCATTCATCAGTGTTGAAAACATTACAAATTTCCCCGAACGATCTTTTGCTCTGTCCTCCTCTTCTCTCCAAAAGTAGAGAGTGGACGCCAATTTTTTTTTAAGTATTTACCTTACGCCTATACATTTTCGGGTGGTCGCCAATTTTGTTCGTATGATTTATTTAAAATCCTCGAGACCCGCCAGACTCGCTTGGAGAGAGTTGAACATGGCAATTGTGATTATTCGTTGGTTATTGCATGAAAATGACTTTTTTTATTTCAGTAAATTAATGAAAAAAAAATGTCCAAAGCCTACCCGTATCTTGCCTCTTGTCACATGTTTTATCGCACGATTTAGGAGAAAGCAAAGATTATAAAATATCTTTTTTAAAAAAAAGAGCGCTTACCCCATGCAGTCAAAAAGCTGAAGTCAAACGTAAATTACATAATCAACAAGTCATTTCAAGTGGACTTGTACAAATCGAGGGGTCAGTGCAACACTATTGTAAGTGCCTACTAATACATAGGCACTTACAATAGTGTTGCGCTGACCCATCGAAATGCACGTATCCTGTTATCTGAGTTGGGCTCGTTAATTATGTACTTTAATGTAAATGAACATAAAAAATCTCCAAATATACTTATTTGATAAATAAACGAATACAACATCAACACAAAAGCACGCCTACGTGTGCCTACGCTCGGCTGTAAAGTGCTGGATGGTGAAAAATCCGAGTTTACCAATCTATCGCTTACCAATCCAACGTTTTCACAAAATTTCAAAGTTTTCGCACGACGACAACGACGACGACGGCACCAAGGCTATAGCAATAACTCGGATTTTCTCCGAATACATCCGAGCTAAAATGTGGCTAGAATCTGTAGTGTACATGATGTGTAGTACCCGTAGGTCCTGGGGTAAAAAAATGTTTGAACTTTAGAGTACACACACATGATCACGTGTATGGTTAAAATGTCTTGAAACTTTTCCAGAATGTTACTTTGCATGGTATCGCGGACCAGATTGAAATCGGAACAAGCCGGATGAAAAGCAATATGTCATGGGGTCTAATCTAAAAGACTGTTTGCACCAGAGACCACATGTTCGCCTCATTTGGATTGAAACTTAGTCAAAGCCCTTCACCACTTGAAAGCTTGGACTTGGTTTAAATAAGGAGCTTGGTATATTAAAAAGTAAATGTTGCTAACAATGTCACAGACAAGGGCAACTGATCCGTTGTTTTCACGTGTTTCTCCTTAATATGTTCAATATTGTTCCGAGACAATCGTATACAACCAATAGACGGATTCCATCCAAACTAGTCAGAATTGTACCTCTGGTGAACCATCTGTGAAGTTATTTGCAAAAGATTGATTGGTCACCAAAAATGGGCGTGGAAATTAAAGGTGGTGCTAATTTTGACTTTGAAATTTTCCAATCGACCAAGCGTAGCATGAATGTTCCTTGTGTGACCCTCCTGAAAAGTTGTATGTGAAATTTTGATTGGCTACCAAATATTGGTTTTGTGGGTGGGGGCTGATTTAGATTGAAAATTTCCTAAAAACGGTCGATCATTTGAACGAAAAATGGCACAGATGTTCATCGGATGGTCTTTCTGAAAGATTGTTTGTGAGCGATTCCAAAATATGAACGAGAAAGGACGTTAAAATCTTTAAACATGTTCTGGGCCAATTTCAATCAAACTTATCATAAAACTCTATTTCTTCTCATGTTTTCCTCATCTATGTTATTCAGGTGAGTGATCAAGGGCCATTAGAGACTTCTTTAGCTTCGGATGGTCCTTCGCTACGCTTGAAGAAAAACAAATTTGTTAAATGTTTTCCGATCGGCAATGGAGATTTTGGGCATATTGAATTTGATGAAAAAAAAAACCGCAGAAACTTTCGCGTTTTGTTAATCTGTTTTATATTGCCCGTTTTAATCTTTCGTTGTCTTTGTTTTACCCAACGTCATCTTCAGCGGGAACGAGTATTTTATAGGGTTAATTCACATTTTTGTGGGCGTTAACATTTGCAGAGACCCGAAAAAGGCGTTTGGAGGGTCTCTGGAAATGTGAACGCCTGAAAAACGTGATCTGACGATATTATTGCATAAAAATCAAGACTTAGATAATTATTCAAACAGAAATTTCAAATAAATCAAAGGAACGTTTAAAAACCAGATTCCAAAGTTATAGTGTGCCGGAAAATTTTGTAATGCATTGCGCCGTCACTTTTGTTTATACCGACGTTGCTTGGTAAATTAATGAGGTCTTAAAATTACGCGGGAATAGTCTTTATTCATGCTCTATATTAATGTACGTCAAAGGAACTGATAAAGTGTAAAGGCCCAGACTGAGGATATTTAATTGAAGAAAGCCGGGCGTTGACGGCAAGTGATATTACTTATTAATCCGCGTTTTCTCCCGTTAACGCCCGGATTTTGTCCATTAACGTATGGCGATAACGACCCGAACACGTAAGTTATATACAATAATACTTTTTATTATCCACATCCGAAACGACGCCCTCTGATGGCTGTGCCTCTATTAATCCCGGGGTCTATTTCTAGTTTCAAGGGACAAAAAAGATCTGACATTACCACTACATTGCTACTCATTATTATTTCATTCTTTCCCTTTTTCTATACAATGGCAACCAGGATCAATAATGCACATAAATCATACTAGTAGCTAGTTATCATAAAATGTCATTCTTTAAATGTCAAATACAGTTTTATGTAAAATTTAAACTTCACACTGAAGTTCATTTTGCAATTGATTACTTAATTGAATTTCGTTGTGTGGTTGATTACCGAATTGAATTTCAATTTGCTGTTTATTACCATATCATATCAAACTACTGCGTCTGAAAAGGACAGTGGCTAGGTTATTTGTTTTTAACAAAAACATTGGTTGTTTTTATTTAGACGATTCCTATATAAGACTGTCCAGAATATCGTTTTGCTCTGAGTAAATCATGCCCGCAAATTCTGCAGGCGCTTTTAGGACCAATTTATAAGATGATCGGGCTAAAAATGTAAAAAATGTCAGCCCGATTAGCTCAGTTGGTAGAGCACCGGACTTCAAAACGAATGACGATTGAAGTTCGACAACGTGGGTCCGATTCCACACCAACAAACTAATTGTCTTTCGGATGACACGTTAAACCGGTGAGACGGTGCTTTACACCGAGCACGTTAAAGAACCATGGCGGATCTCAGCAGTAGTTTCGTCATCTATCCTTGCACTATCCCCCGTAACGGTGACCGGTCAACTCGGCCCATTTTTAACTCGGCCAATCGGCAACTCGGCCAAATGTATAACTCGGCCCGGTCAACTCGGCCCCAATCTATGGTATATAGATATAACAATAAAGTTAAAAAAATTTGGTAATTTTTGTTTATCCTAGCTTTATCATCTTAAGGAAAGCGTATTTTATGTTCCAAATATTTTCTTCTGCCATATCTTTATATATATATTTAGAAATTACGAGACCATCGACACGTGCCGATAAGTGTAGGCATATAGGGAACTTCGGTATGACGTCATAGCCCAATAGCCAATAAAAATGGTTGGCGTTGAATCGCCTCGCTCTATTTAATTTATGTAAATATTGCCCAATCTAAATCACGTTTTTCGCTTTACTTGAGGAAAAGGGTATCAAAATAATACATTTTTGAAAAGTAAATCATTTGAACTTTTCAGAAAACATGTTTATAAAGAAAATAACACGAATTTAGAATTAATAACCATGCTTTGAAAGCACCACTATCAAAAAAGAATAACATCGATTTGGTTGATTTTTTGCAAACATTTATCATTTTTACCGCTGATTTATCTTGATTTTATCTGATCCTGATTTTTTTTCTTTAATATCTTATTATTATAAAAAATTAGGTTTATGTTTTGTTTGTTTATGCGAACAAAATCGTTCGGTAAATCGGCATTGATAGTCTTTCCCAATCACTCAAAATTTAGCCATTATATATCAAAACAATATCTGTCACACTATAACAAAATATTTCGGCATGTTACAATTTTCCTTAGATGCCTAATGACATTCCCTAATTAAGGAATATTGATTCTTGAATGACAAGTGGTGTCATTATTGATTATTTGTTAGACAAACCCTTTCACCTTGTTGAAAACAGTGAAAAGGTATTCGATTTGGGCTAATTGACCTGTTTAAATACAAAGTGTTCAAACTGAAGATTTTTTATGGTACTAAGAATGTTCCATGACCGACTGACGTATGAATTCAAAGTCGGCTAGTAAGACAGGAGGACGGACAGACGGACAAACAGACGGACGGTCGAACAAACTAACGAACGAAATTACAAACAAACGAATGGACGGACGGATGGACGGACAGATGGATGGATGGACGGATGGATTGATGTAAGGAAGGACGGATGGTAGATTGATTGATTGATTGCATGGAGTTTAACGCCGCTTTCAACATTATTTCAGTCAAGTTATATTGCGGCGGCTGGAGCACCTAACAATGGATTCCTGGTATTTCTCTCACCAGTACAACCATCACATTCTTTCCAAGCCTCCAGCTGCTATCACGCATAGGTCTACGATTTATAAACCCATTGGTGAGAGACAAATTGTCGGAAAGAATGAGTGCCGCCGTCGGGGATCGAACCCGGGACCTGTTAATTGACAGTCCGACGCGCTACCAACTGCGCTATGACGGCGGCGACGGACGGATGTATGGATGGACAGACGGACGGGCGGATGTATGGACGGATGTATGGATGAATGAATGAATGAATGAATGAATGAATGAATGAATGAATGAATGAATGAATGAATGAATGAATGAATGAATGAATGAATGAATGAATGAATGAATGAATGAATGAATGAATGAATGAATGAATGAATGAATGAATGAATGAATGAATGAATGAATGAATGAATGAATGAATGAATTTGATTTTATCATTTATATTTATCATTTATATCATTTGTAGTGGTGGATACAGGATTTCTGTAAAGAGGTTTGGAACTTAAAATATAGATGGTGCCTTTTCCTATAAGTGCCCAGTTTTAATTGAATTTCTCTATGATAATTTAATGACACATCTTCGACTCCTCACTGCAATCCCCCTCAGGATCCGTCAATAATTTGATTGGTTGAAATTCTACACTTCTGCTAATTATTACAAAGATTACAAAAAGTATGTGTTTGAGTGACTGTAATAGTTCTATAATAACAACGAGATGGCATTCGGAGGATTGTAATCAGTCAAATGTTGCAATTCTTTAGTTGCAATGTTTTGAAGCATGTGGAATATTTTGACTTTTTATAAGACAGCATGTTATTTCTATGTCTGATATATATAATCATAATATTTAATGTGTAAACCAAGCTTTCACACATTGGGTTCATAGACTAGTTGTGTCATACTGAAAGCAACCAATCAGATGATCAAATGACATGGCTTGATTGATGCAGATCAAAGAAAATTAGGAATGTGGTGTAAAACGTTGCGTAAGTAAGGGCGATCTTAATGACCCGTGCACGTGTGTGGGATTAGCGGCTACCGTTTTATGACATTGACAATATTGATTGGCGCATCCGGTTATGGTCAGATCAAAGAGATTCGCCGTGTAGTATAGATCATTGGGTTAGGAATGACAATCTGTATGACACATGTTTGTGTGATGAGTGCCGATAATGTTTTAAATGTCCCATAATGTAAACTCTCTGTTAGGGTTTTTGTCCCTAACAGTATGTGTTCGAGAGCCGTTTCATCCGAATATCTTGGATTTGCAACGTTCGCATATTATCTAACATGACCTTAATTTCTAAACGTGTGTGTGTTTTCATTTTTATCAATTTGGATTTAATATTTAGATAGCTTTGGACGATTCTCAATATTCCGAGGTTAAAATGACTGGATTTATGTTGTAAAGACCATTAAGGATAAATACAAAACTTAAATCTAAGTTTGGATGTTCTGAGACGGGATGAATATCGTTACTGAGATAAAAAAAAAAAAAAAAAAAAAAAAAGCATTGAAATTCAAACTAACATATTTCATTGCTGTGTGGCCAAAAATGACGTAATTACAGCTTTATTCGTGTCCCATTTCCGATACTTTGGTTGCTCAACTACGAAGCATTTGGATTCGTATGACTCTCCGGGTGGTTATATTTCGACACAAATTATTCGTTTTAAAGACATTGTCTCATGATGACAACTGCATAACCAGAAGAAGGGTGATTTATCTACATTTTGACACCTTCATCACTTGGAATAAATCATTACAAATGTATAATTTTACTACTTGAAAATTGGATTTTTTGCTCTTTGTGTATGTAAAAATGGTTGGAAACGCCAACCACTCATATTTTGATGACGTCATCACTACCTGTGCCGAAGTCCCCTATTAACAAAGGTGTGAAGAAATCAAGTGGTCTTCATTTTTCACAATATTGCATTCAGTTATCAATTTTTTCATGACGAAGTTAGGCGTGTATTTACAGCCAATCAATATGGATATAAAATATATTTAAAAGGACGATTCACTAATGATTAAACTAAACAAATTAAAAGAAGAAATTGTAGATGACAAATGATATGTTTTGCGGAGAAGTTAACTGTCTTGGGATGAAATAATATTGTGGGAAATTAGGAAATTGTTTTTTTTTTTTCATTGAAACAATTTATTCATTTTGCACTATATATTCTTCAAATCTTTTTTTATGAAGTTTGTACAGAAATGTACTATCCGTCTTTTTGGGGCGTCGCTCATATGGGCCTGTGCTACGGTAGCGATGATAAATAAACGGATATACACACAATGTAAAGGTAAAATGTTGGCGACACACGACGTCCGACGTACATCCACATTACCACAAAAGCTCACCTTAAACACTTCGTGCTCAGGTGAGCTAAATATTAGGCAAAAATACTGGAATAAGCAAATAGTGTTTTGTCTTGCATACATGTAACCTTCGCATTTTTTCTGAAGTATTTATATAAACAACAACATGAAATCTATAGAACTGAGTTTTTTTCTAATTTCAAGAACCTCTTATTCTTTGTATAACATGGAATCTTCAGCATCTATTGCAGTTCAATCTGAAACCGTCGATCAGACACCGATGCTTTTATACCACTAGTTATAATCTTGACCGTAATGGTAGAGGTTGGAGTTACATGCTATGTGGTCGATATATTTGTGTTCAGCCTAAGCTATTTACATCTTGTCGAACCAAGGGCTACGAACGTTTTACTTATCTAATCGAAAAGAAGCAATCAATTTGATACCCATTGACTCGTGAAGATGAGCTATTGATAGATCTCATCTATATCATTTAAAATTTTTCAAAAATATTCAATGAGTGTAAGGTGTGTAAATTTGAGCCCCCACATATGCAATCAATAGGAATGAAAAAAGTCTCGTCTGAATTCGATGAAGTTTAATTTCATTTAAATTGTCCGAGATGTTGAGAGACAACCATACTATAAATTTCTCCATGACAGCAGCACATACAGCAGGACTCTTGATAATTGTGGTTGAAAGAAAGTGGTTTCTAACCAAAGGTTATCATTTTAAGGACGATTCTTCAAACAACATAAGATTCAGTCAATATGTTTTACATCCATAGTAGCATCTTGTCGAGCCAAGGGTTACGAACGTTTTACTTATCTTAATATTCGAGAAGATCTTATCGATTCGATACCCCTTGACTCGTGAAGATGCCATAGTAGATACTTCTTGTTGTTAATTGTAGATCTTTCTGCCTTTCAACACCACTATAAGGGTGTTACTTTACAATAACTGTTGGTTGCCAAAACAAAATTCTATCTAATGATAATAAGAAGTAAAATTTAATTCCAATATTTTTATTCTGCCCAATGCCTTAGAAAGCAGTCAACTCAGCTTTTTCTTCCCCACTCTGAACCTCAGTAGGCCACTTTACACCACTTGACCTCTTTGTGCAGAGTCACCCTTTGTTCAACTAAACTGACCAATTCTAAGGGGGTATCTCAGGCTCCCTATTTCAACTAATGTTTCTACACATTTGGATTCTAACAAAGCTTACGTTCCATCTAACCTACAATCTTTACACCAGTTAAATTTAATGAGTCGAAACAAATTCATCATTTAGGTGATACCAAAAGGGTGGTCAAATATTAACTTTATATGTTGAAATGTCCTCTGCCAATATAGAGCATGCTGTTCATCTAATCAAATAATTTTTGCAGCCTGATACAACTTCACAGAAATAAAATTCCTATGATATTTGTTTGAATTTAATCTGTTTGAAATTTGAAAAAAGTTTGTTTTACCCCATATTGGATATTACACCATATAACATATCAAAAGAAATGATCTCTGACAATAAAATACATATTTTGCATCTGATCACAATAATTTTTTGCAGACTGATAAAGTTTCACTAAAGAATCATTCCAGTGAAATTCGGTTGATTTTCCATCAGTTAGATTCTGAGAAAATGATTTTCAAAGTTTTCACTATATAACATATAGAGAAATAACCTCTGCCCATAAAAACACTTATTTTTCATCTGATCACAATATATATTTACAGACTTGTAAAGGATCATTAAAGAATCATTCAAATGAAATTTGGTTGATTTTCCATCAGTTACATTCTGAGAAAATGATTTTCAAAGTTTCCACTATATAACATATAGAGAAATGACCTCCGCCCATAAAATACACATTTTTCATCTGATCACAATAATTTTTGGTAGGCTGATACAGGGTCACTCAAGAATCATTCCAGTGAAATTTGGTTGATATCCATATATTACATTCTGAGAAATTAATTTTCAAAGTTTCCACTATATAACATATAGGGAAATGACCTCCGCCCATAAAATACATATTTTCCATCTGATCACAATAATTTTTGGTAGACTGATAAAGGGTCACTCAAGGATCATTCATGTAAAATTTTATTGGTATCCATCTATTAGAATCTGAGAAAACTCACCTATTACCATATATGGAAATTAGCCACGCCCACTACAGCCATGATTTTCAACCGATTAGAATTCTTTTAAGTAATCTGATAGAGGGTCACCCAAGGAACATTCCTGTGAAATTTGATTGAAATAGATCCAGTACTTAAGGAGGAGAAGATTTTTAAAGTAAAAGTTTGCGGACGGACGGACACCACGCCATGACAATAGCCTGCTGGCCTTTCGGCCAGTGGAGCTAAAAACTCTTTTAACATTTTTTTTCAGTCTGATGCCAGCAAACTAGACACTGTTTCTGTTAATTCTCGAACCAGTACAATGATTACATCCTTTCCTAGCCTCCAGCTGCAATCCCACATGGTTTTGCATTTTTCCATCCATTGGTAGGAAACAAATGTCAAATCCAAGACCCAATAATTGATAGTCTGATGGTCTATTGAATTATCTATGAGAGCAGCAGGACTTTTGATGATTGTTGTTAATGAAAGTGGTTGCTAAATTTAGATGGTCGGTCAAGATCAACTGTACATGTATACAACAGTCATCAATCTTAAGTCAATTTTCATTTTGTTTGTGATTATGAAGGAGTGAAATGATGAGGATACCTCCAGGTTTCTTAAAACCATCTAATTTAAAACATTTTTTCAATAAATACAACCAAAAGATTTCTTTTACATGGTAAAATTATCAACAATACAAAAGCCAAAATAACTTAACAATTTAAGATCCAAAGAAAACTGTACCAATCATCTACTGGGCCCAAGGTTATAAAACTTTTTCTCAGTCTCAACTGAGAATTTTTTCAAATTTTAAATTTAAATAAATGGAAAATAATTGATAATATTAATAAGTTGTTATTCATAACATCTTATTTAAATAACAACTTATAAATACTATCTATTTTATGTCAATTCATTAAAATGAGCATTAAAACAGAGTTACGGCTTTAATCTCAACTTGAATTTTGAGAAAATTTTGAATAGAGAATGAGAAAAGTTTTAGAACCTTGGGCCCAAATGTCAAACAACAACAAAAAAAAAGAGTCCTATATTTTTTCACCTGTGAATTAGTTAACCTAAGGGGTAATTTCAAAAATCTGTGAAAAGGGATCATCTTGATACTCAAAAGAACAGAAAGCTGAAATTAAATGCAGTAAAGGCTTACAGGAGATCAGAAAGAATAGGGCCTGAGGTTATGTCTATTTTTGTGCTCAATTGAGAATTTTCTCAAATTTAGAATTCAAATAAATAAGATAATATTAATAAGTTTTCATTTATAACAAGAGGACCTTTGGCCCTGGTCCGCACACCTGAGTCAAAGCACCTAAGGGTAACTTGCAATACTTTTGAAAAAGTTATTGAACTGTAACAAATTTATGTGTAAAGGAAAATAATCTTATGGTCAGACCAATAAGATTCCACAGTCCCAGTTTTTCTATTTCTGTTTGAAAATACAAGATCCAAAATGGAACTGTTATCAGATGTTGGTTTTTGCATGATCATTTTACAAGAGAATATCTGGGATAACTTTAGTAATGCGCAGCTGGTGGCCTAACAGTTATAGTTTTAGCTATCATAATTAAGGTCTGTGAACTGATCATCCAAGGCAAATTCCAAAGCTGTAAGGCTCTTGTTCATCAGAAGAAGAATTTTTAAGATTTTCTTAAATTTCAACTTTGGTTGCCACAGCAACCAAAGTTTTTAATAGTTTTCAATTCTTTAAGCTATCTTGGAGGGGACCACCTATGAAACATTTCGGTAAAATTTGGTGTAAATTGGCCCAGTAGTTTAGGACAAGATGTCATTTAAAGAAATTGTTGATGGATGCAAGACGACAACCAAAAGACGGAAGCTTGACTTTGTGCTCAGGTGAGCTTAAAAAAAAGTTCAAATGTTAAAATTGACCTGAAGTTCTACCCTCTCCCCCCTGTTGCTCCGCACCTCATGGCCCAACAATCATAATAGCTTTTTAAATTAAGTTCTATGAGCTGATTATTCTATATCAAATAAAAAAGCTGTAGGAATTCTGGTTCAGTAGAATTTTTAACAAGTGTTAAATTTACCACAAAGCACTACCCCCTCCCCTTGGGTCTCTGCCTCTGGTGACAAAACAATCATGACTATATCTATTTTGATTAAAGTATATGAGCTGATGACTCATGCCAAAATAAGAGCCTGTAAGATTACTACTTCATCATCAGAAGGTTTAAAATTTCAAAATTGACCCGAAATACTACCCTCTCCCCCAATACTCTTTACATGGTAGCCAAACATTCATGGTTATAGCTATGTAAAATAGGGTCTATGAGCTGATCATCTGTGTCAAATATAAAGGTTGAAGGGATTCTGGTTCAGAAGAAGAAAAAGGTCATGGATTTAAATTTTTTTAACAAAGTACTATCCCTCCCCCCCCCCACCCCCGTGGCTCCGCACCTGGTGGCCCAACAGTTATGATTTTAAATATTCTAATTATGGTCCATATGCTGATCAGCCTTGCCATGTTTGAAGTCTATAGGGCACATGGTTTTATCAGAAGAAGAAGGTTAAGAATTGCTCTGAAAGCTACCCTCCCGCCCCATGGTGCTCTGCACCTGGTGACCAAACATTCATGATTTTAGCTATTTCAGATATGGTCTATGAGCTGATCATTCATGTCAAAAATAAAGGCTGTAGGGATTCTGGTTCATCAGAAGAAGACAGTCAAAGATTTCAAAATTTTCAACCAGATGATCTGCACCTGGTGATCCAACAGTCATGATTTTAGCTATTTTAATTAAGGTTTACAAGCTGATCATCCGTGCCAATTTTCAAGTCTGTAGGGCTCCTGGTTCTGAAGAAGAAGAAGGTTAAAGATTTCAAAATTTCCCCAAAGTACTACCCCCCTCCCCCTGGTGTTCCGCACCTGATAGCCCAACAGTAATGATTTTAGCTATTTTAATTCAGGTCTATGGATTGATCATCCATGCCAATTTTCAAGTCTGTAGGGCTCCTGGTTCCGAAGAAGAAAAAGGTTTAAGATATCAATATTTACCAAAAGTACTACCCCCTCCCCCCTGAT
This sequence comes from Fragum whitleyi, assembly GCA_948146395.1. Lineage (NCBI taxonomy): Eukaryota > Metazoa > Mollusca > Bivalvia > Cardiida > Cardiidae > Fragum > Fragum whitleyi. The sequence goes on along the minus strand of OX411555.1, from coordinate 24,328,089 downwards.
GCTCAGCACCTGGTGGCCCAACAGATATGATTTTAGCTATTTTAATTCAGGTCTATGAACTGATCATCCATGCCAATTTTCAAGTCTGTAGGGCTCCTGGTTCCAAAGAAGAAGAAGGTTAAAGATTACAAAATTTACCCAAAGTTCTACCCCCTCCCCCCTGGTGCTCCACACCTAATGGTGGAACAGATATGATTTTAGCAATTCTAATTAAGGTCTATATACTGATCATCCATGCCAAATTTTAAGTTTCTAGGACTCCTGGTAAAGGAGAAGAAGAATATTTAAGATTTTCTTAAAATTTCACCTTTGGTTGCCATAGCAACCAGGGTTTTTCATGGATTTCAATTCTTTTAGCTATTTTTGAAGGGGGCCACCTAAGCAACATTTCTGTAAAATTTGGTGTTAATTGGCCCACTAGTTTAGGAGGAGATGTCCTTTAAAGAAATTGTTGACAGACGCCGGATGACGGACGACGACTGACGACCGACGGACGGACGCCGGAGGAAAGGTGATCACAATAGTTCACATGAGCACTTCGTGCTCAGGTGAGCTAAAAAGTAAATACTTAATAATATTACCTTTTTAGTTTGTATATCTATATCATTATTTAAACAGAATTAAAGCAGTAGTCTCAGGCTCAAATTTGAGATAATTTAGAGATGAGAACGAGGACAGTTTTATAATCTAGGGCACAAAAGTGATGAGGACTCTACACAAGAATCACTTGTATCCTAGAGTGAATCCCAGGGAAAAGATAATTCCTAAGAGAATAGGTTAAACAATATGGTTGCAAATGAAGTAAATGGGAAAGACATCTAGTTAGAAAAAAGGTTTAGAAAGCAAAAGAAGAGAAGATTTTAGTGACAAATTGTATGCTGAAGTCACAGCTGGACTTGAATTTGCTGTAGATAAAACCAATCATGGGGACACTCTAAAGTCCTTACATGAGAGAAGAGATTGATGGCTCAGGGCAAAAAAGTTTTAACTTTCTATATGTTTATTGGGAGTTACAACTATTTTGCCCTGAAGCAACGAGATTAAGACTGTGCAGAGAAGGGATTGCTCACAGAAAATTCCTTAGGAGGAGATGACAAAGTAGAAGAGACTGTAGGAGATGATGGTAATGAAAGAGTAGACGATGATGAAGATAGATTGATTGAATGGAATTTAAAGCCGCTTTCAACATTGTTTCCGTTATATTGCGGCAGCTGGAGCACCTAACAATGGTTTCCTGGTATTTCTCACACCAGTACAACCACCACATCCTTTCCTAGCCTCAAGCTGCTATCCCACATAGGTCTACGATTATCAACCAATTGGTGAGAGACAAAGAAGTCGTAAAGAATGAGTGCCGCCATTGGGGATCGAACCCGGGACCTTTAGATTGACAGTCTGATGCGCTACCAACTGCGCTATGACGACGGTTACGATGAAGATAGACAAATGGATAAGGCTCAGACAAAATAGCTTGCAGACGTTTGATTGAAGAGAACAAAGAAGAATTAACAGGAAAAGAGTGATAATTTGTAATTTAGAAAAATGTATAAATAGCAAAATGTTTTAACCACCATCAGCCTGGACAGATTGCATAGTTTGACTTTGGTCAATTTTTTTTCCAACTTCCCAAATGGTCCCTTTGTACTTAATGGGTTGCATAAATCAAAATGCTACCTGACACCTTTTTGAATTTCGACTAGTCTTAAATGTCTAAAAACTGAAATGACTTCTTAGTATCAATGCCCTAATAAACACCCATCCCCTACTGTATTTTGACTTGAATCAACAAAGTGAATTATTGAGCAGTTAGAGACAGAGACATTTTTCACTACATTACAACATTTTGTTCATGGAGGTATGCAATGAATTTTTCAGCTAATAAGTTAAAAAAATCTTGATCTTGATGCTAGAATTAATAATTATGAACAATAGGGTTTTGTTTGTGAAAAATTAAGTAAAAAACATACCACGATACTTTTTCCTATTATAGAAACAACACAATATGACCCAACAACAACAAACCATCCCTTCCTATAAGCTAAAAATAACACCATTGATTAGCCAATATATGAAGCATTGAAACACTGGTAAGATAGATAAACTAAAAGCAAGCCTTTCTGATTCCAGCCATTCACAATTAAAATCAATGATCAATACATTAATAAATCTGAAATACAATCTACAAGATTTACAATATTGTCTATCATGTACATGTACCATATTTCCTCTAATTATAACGCCCTCCCTAATCTTAGCACCCCTCATTTTTTACTAAGAAAACCCACTTCAAATACCTTAATTTTAGGAACTTTTTGAGACTTCTTCTCTAATTTGAGATGAATTTCCTCTAAACAATCATATACAATTATTGTTAAGAGGAAATTCACCCTAAATTGAAAGGAAAAGGGCCCAAAAGACATCAATTTTAATGATTTTTTAAATCAGAAAAAATGCACACTAAATAACAGCTCCCTCAATATGTTATGTATAGACCCTGTTTATTAGGAGAAATACTTTATGTTAAATATTGTTGACTGTGATGTACTTTAGATGGTTTAGTTAAATAAGGGAGGAGTGTCAAGCAAAACAATTAAAGGGGTGTATATACTATCTCTTTATAGTCAATCTTGCTGGAGTAACCAAGACTTTTTTTAAATGACAAATTCATTCTGCCACCATTTTCAAAAGTCCCTTTCCTTAAATCAAAGTATCTTACACAAGACGGCCAGAATGGCCCTGAACCACTCATCTGAATTTTCTTGGTCCAGTGAAATTCATCCAAGTAACTTTTTGACAAAGTTTCATTCACATATACCTAATTGATGAACAGGAAATGTAATCCCAAGAATTTAAAGTGAAAATAGAACCTGCCTACCCATTCATTACTATGAAGACTCAAAATAAGCTCCGCCCGGTCATGCCCATATCTATGGGCCAATCAAATTTTGCAATAAAATTTGGAGAGGGTTATTAAAGGAAGATTCTGGTAAAGTTTCAATGAAATCGGCCTTGTGGTTCAGGAGGAGATGTCGTTAAAAGATTTCGAGCTCAAAATAAGCCCCGCCCTGCCACCCACATATTTATGGGCAAATCAAGTTTCACATACAATTTCTAAAAAGGGTCACCCAAGGAACACTCTGGTAAAGTTTCATTGAAATCGGCGCAGTGGTTCAGGAGGAGATTTGGTTCAAAGATTTGAAAGTGAACAAGATGTGTTTGTGAAACACGAATGCCCCCATAACGGCATTTTTTTTCAAAGTTTGACCTTGACAGATGACCTTGACCTTGTCACATGACCTTGACTTTGGTACCAGCGGATGCAGATCATTGAGATCTATCATCATGCCAAATATTAGCTTTGTATCTTGAATAGGCTTGAAGATATTGGCAAGGTTAAGTTTTCGGGTTAAGTTTTCCGACAGGCGGACGGACAGACAGACAGACAGACGGACATGAGTAAAACAATATGCCCCCGATCTCTTGATGCGGGGGCATAAGAAAAGCCATGCCCTGCCACGCCAAAATTTATGGGCCAATCATAATTTTGGGAACATTTCTTATAGAGGGTCACCCAAGGAACATTCTGGCAAAGTTTCATTGAAATAGGCCCAGTGGTTTAGGTAAAGAAGAAGCTTTTGAGATTGTTGATGATGCACAACGGACAACAGACTAGGGCTGATCCTAAAAGCTCCCCTTGAGCATGTTGTGCTCAAGTGAGCTAAACAGAGAAAGTACTGGTCTAAAAACTATCGCTAATAACCCTATGTTGTTGAAACTCAATAGAAACATCTGATTCTCATTGAGAAGATTCTAATGAGTTTGTACAACATAAGATTATTGAGACAGTCACAATAATATACATGTCCAATGAAAATTGCATTTCCCATTTGTAAACATTACATGTACTTAGCAACCACTCACTTTAGTGACTGCTGTTTGGTGGTCCTGTTGGTGGTCCTGTAATACATTATTATACTGCAAAGAAAATTCTAGCATTTTCATTGGTTAATGCTGACCTGACAAACATTGATAGCTACGGTCGCTCCGGTATTACCTCTAATGTTTCCTTAAGGCACCTCGATGTGAACATAGACAAAAAATAGAAAGGGTAATGGCAGCCATATTTCTCTCGCTTCGCTGATAACACGACCCGAATATACACACTAGAATACAGTTGACAGGGATGTCAGTTAATAATGTGCAAATAAAAAATGATATAGATGTCAATAAATACCGTAAATTTGTACAAATCTGTCCATTTAAAGTGCCAAGTTTCTCGCAGTTTCAGCCAACAAACGCTTCCATATCACAATAGTGCAGTGTAGTAGTGTGACGTCACAACTATATATGACGTCACTTTGTACATGTTTACTTTTCATAGGGGTGTATTAGGGGATATTGGTGGTTTAAAAGAAATCGGTTTATACGAACGCCTAAAAAAGGCTAAAGACAGATATTTAGCCCTTAAACTTTGTAGTATAATAAATTCCTAATACGGTTTCTTGTCTGGGTATATGACGATTTATTCCCGGCAGTAAAAATGATGTCAACCCTCGCCTACGGCTCGGGTGACATCATATTTCCACCCGGGAATAAATTGTCATATACCCCGGCAAGAAAACGTATAACTAATAAAGTTTACTGTATACAAGTATATATGGCCTGTCACACAAATAGGACCTTAGGGGAACAATCTACTGGTGCCAAGACTCGGTTACACATGCTGGAAAATGCAAAGAATTCAAGTAACAAGTTGGCCATTCAGGCCCTAAATTTGTCATCTGAAATATTTGCAAAGTTTTGTTCCAATCCCGCAGTACTGAAAAGATGATGTTACAAGATTTCACGGTCAGGTTTCGGCCCTTGTCCTGCCAAGCCAATATTTGGGGGCAATCACATCTAATTCAATTATTTATTTAATTGGGTTCACAAATGGTCCCTTATTGTGTGATGAGTCATTTTATTTGAGCAATTATTCTACTGTAAAACACTGACATATAAATTAGTTAAAATTTTCATACCAGGTCTTCTGATATTTACCCTTCTTCAGCTATTCATGGAATACTATGTGTTGTTCACAAAGCTTTGGTGGACAGTAAAGAATAAGTTCAGCCTGCACAGCATTGCAGTCTGATCTTAGCAAATACTACCAACATGTTGTTTAAATTTTTTGTGAAAAATCTGAGCCAGTCTGGCTGAGATGTAAAATAAAAGGGCTTTTTGTTTTTTGTTGTTGTTTTTTACCAACAATAACATAAACACCAAGAATTTTTTAACAATGTAAATCCTTTCAACCTTATCCATATTAATAATTTCTGGGCCAAATATGAATTTCTGGCTCTTAATTGGACTAGTCCAATTTTTTCTGCAAAGAATTCTGTGGACTAATTGAGACCTTATTGGAAAGTATTAAAGCTGCTCTTTCACAGTTCTTCATCGAAAAAATACAAAACTGGATCTTATATTTGGAATGTTTCGCATTTTCTGATGATTAAGAACCGCACATAGGTATGGCACTTACAACAACTCATTTGAAAAAAATGAATTTTTAATGTTCGAAGCCACAAGGTCAGTGACGGAACCAGTCTATTTATATCCAGTCTATAAACTACGAAATAGGTTTTTTTTAATGTATAATATTTCATTTTTGCATGTATTGATATGAAATTTCCCAATTGACAAATACTTCAACCTTAGCCTTTGATAGAATGGGACAAACAGGCAGAATTGCATGTGTAAATAGTTGGTTCCAAATTTTATCTTTTAGGTGTTAGTAGTTGCTTTATTATTTTTTTTTTTTTCATGAAATTCCACTAAATTCAGAAGTATCTGTCTTTTTTCTTTGCCTACTAGATTGAATCTTATGATTGTACAGATTTCTACACGATGAAGTAATAATTTCCGATTAATTTTACAAAAAAATAAAACATCGCATTTTCCAAATCTGTGAAAGAGCAGCTTAAAAGTGTTTAAACTTATATAGACAATTATCACTTATTAGGATTAACCCCTTCTAAAACCTTCTATTTATATTTTTTTGAATTATGAATTCAGTTGGTATCTTAAATTCAAGAAAACATATTTTTCAGCATGCATTTAACATATATTCACTCAATATATATGCAATTTATTTCTTGTTATGCTAAAAAAAACATCAGAAAATTTCTTTGAAATCAAACTTTTTAAAGTACTTGATTCACCCATACCAAATCAGTATTTACTTTGAAATATGATTTTAAAACTTTCCTGGATTAAAAGTGAAATTCAGGTGGTATAGACTAGGACGGCATATAATGTGCAGGCTGATCTTTGTCTATTCCTCCAGCCAAACCAACAATATTCTGTTTTCAGTATGACTAGGGTTAACAATTTATTTAACTGAAGCTATAAGATTTTAAGAGTCCAGAATAGTTTTTATAAGCATTGTTAAAAATTTATTTAAATGTACAAATGCTCTATAATTCTACATGACATATTACAAACATGTAACACAAAAATATGACTATTCCAATGCTGGTTATACACAAAAATGATTTTGTTAAAACAAAGGAAAAGTATTGACCCTTATAATGCTGAATAAATTGTCGGAATTGAATTAAAATCAAAGGATTGGAACCATTGGGCGACTTGATGAGGTAGGACTAATCGAATTCAACAATTTCTTAAGAATGCAAAATTAAGATATCAATGTTATCAGGTCGAGGTTGGGAGGATTTATCATAACGAAGCTGTGCCAAGCTATGATAAATTCTCACAGTCAAGACCAGATTAGTTTGATAATACAGTGTTCAGTACTAGTGCAAGACTGTACTAAGTGTATATACATTGTATATACACTTAATAGTCTTGCACTAAACCTATAAAATATGTGTAAAGCTGATTTTAATCAATACCTCCCATCAAAATGGGTATATTCCAGATTCAGCATGAAATGGTTAAATAATACAAAAAACAAACAGAGTGCGTCTATCTTAAAGAGAGAAAAACAGTGCAACACTACATGAAAATCTGTTTGTTTCCAGTTTCATTGCATGAACCCTATCCTGTACTGTCTCAGGGTTGTATGCCCCTGTAATTTAATGCTTAACAAAATATTGTGGAAAAAGAAGAAATTGCTTTATATGAAAAAAAATCCTTTCTCATAATATTTGTCCTCGTTATACAATTCAGCTTTTTTTGAAAATACACCAACTTTTAATTATTGTTTGCATTCTCTTTCAATTGGATCAGTCTATAATTTTGAAAAACCAGGAAACCAAGAAGTGTTTAATCTATTTACAACCTTAATTGATTGCTCGGCGCAAAACTGTTGTAACAGCCTATATGTTTAAAGACTTTTACAACTCTTTAGTGCTTAGCCATCACACTGGAATAAATTTAATAATAGACACTAAACAATATATATCACGATGAACAAAAACTGCAGAATTTGGATCTAAAACTACTGTTGGTACTTGATAAATTGATTCCATCTTGTGTTTCTGAAACGAGAAAATTTTCATCATGCAATGATATCACCTGTCTGATAACACAACACCAGACCGTCTATTTTTAAAAACAATTGGTAAACACTTTCACAAGAGTTTCTATGATTGTTTAGGGTTTATTATCTTTAAGTGCGAAAAAAGGATTCATAATAAATAGAATAACATGAAAGTGTGTTAAAATATCTGGTCTCGCAGTGAGAAATTATCTTGACTCGGCAAAGCCTCGTTCTGATAAATTCTCACAACCTTGACCAGATAAAATCAATACTTTAAGACACTTATATGTTATTCTCTATATAAACATTATAACAGGATCTCAAAATCAACAAAACTGTTGCCTTACATAACAACTTCCCTAGCAGAAAATCACACATATTTTTATGTAAAGACTAAGACTCAGATCAGTCAGTGAACTGGCATTGAATTGTAGTCTTTGTTTAAGATCATTGAATATTATTGAAGCGATGTGAGGCTGTCCAGGCAGCTCTGTGTCTCTCCATCACACACACACACACACATAAAATTGTTGGAAACGTTTAGCATAAGCTTAAACACCCAAATATTGGAGAATATGTAATTATTCTCATGATAAGTTATGTTCCTGATAAATATGAACTGATGCCATGGGTATGGAAGTATGAGGAATGGAATTTTCTCAACTTGTCCCTGGACAATTAAAAGATGATTTTCAACTATTCTAGCATCTAAATGAACTTGTTAGCAAAAGGGAAAAAATATGTTTTGAGAATGCATTGTTTTTAAATAAGATTGCTTGATAGGCATCTTCTTAATTAAACAAGAGGCCCAAGAGGGCCTGTATCGCTCCACTGGATTAAAAATCTCAAGATTTGAAAGAGAGATATTGAAAATAGAAGGTAATGATGTGAACAGCATTCAGAAGGAATTCCGACCTCTTCTAAGTTGAAACTGACTTATGAAGGAATGAACTTATTTAACTAATATGAAAAATTACATGGAAGAAAACTATTTAGATATCACTTTGAAACAAGAGGACCAGAATGGCCCTAAACGGCTCATCTGAATTTTATTGATCCAATCCAAATTTCTTAAACAACTTTAGAAGAGGGTCCCCAAAGGAACATTCAAGTAAAGTTTCATTTAAATCAGCCTAATGTTTCAGGAGGAGATGTTGTTCAAAGATTTCGGGGTCAAAATAAGCCCCGCCCTGCCATGCCCATATTTGGGGGCTCAATCGAAACTTCTAGAACAACTTAAGATGATGGTCAACCAAAAACCATTCTTGTAAAGTTTCATTGAAATCGGCCAAATGGTTCAGGAGGAGATATCGTTCATCGATTTTGGGGTCAAAATAAACCCCGCCCTGCCACGCCAATATTTGGGGGTCAATCCAAATTTCTTGAACAACTTTAAAAGATGGTCACCCAAGGAACATTCTGGTAAAGTTTCATTGAAATCGGCCCAATGGTTCAGGAGGAGATATCGTTCATCGATTTTGGGGTCAAAATAAGCCCCGCCCTGCCACGCCCATATTTGGGGGCTCAATCCAAATTTCATGAACAACTCTAAAAGATGGTCACCCAAGGAACATTCTGATAAAGTTTCATTGAAATCGGCCCAATGGTTCAGGAGGAGATGTCATTCAAAGATTTCGGGGTCAAAATAAGCCCCGCCCTGCCACCCCCATATTTGGGGGTCAATCCAAATTTCTTGAACAACTTTAAAAGATGGTCACCCAAGAAACATTTTGGTAAAGTTTCATGGAAATGGGCCCAATGGTTCAGGAGGAGATGTCATTCAAATATTTTGGGGTCAAAGTATGCCCCATCCTGCAACACCAATATTTAGGGGTCAATCCAAATTTCTTGAACAACTTTAGAAGAGGGTCACCCAAGGAAAATTCTGGTAAAGTGTCATTAAAAATGGCCCAATGGTTCAGGAGGAGATGACATTCAAAGATTTTGGGGTCAAAATATGCCCGCCCTGCCCATATTTTGGGGTCAATCCAAATTTCTTGAACAACTTTAAAAGAGGGTCACCCAAGGAACATTCTTGCCAAGTTTCGTCAAAATCCACCCATTGGTTTAGGAGGAGAAGATGTTTAAAGAAAAGTTTACGCACGCATGCACGCACGCACGGACGCACAAGGGACACCTCGCCATGACAATAGCTCGCTGGCCTTCGGCCAGTGGAGCTAAAAACATTCCTACTATTAGATAAGAACATTAAGGTGATTTATTCTTTTAGACTTATTCAGTACCATCCCAAGTTTTGCTCTAGGACTTACTTACTAGGGCAAGTGGGAAAAAAAAATACTTGTCTGCTGGTAGAATTGCCCATGTTGGATAAGTCATGTATCCCTCACCCCTGGATGAACACACTTTATGTTATAACAGTAACACACATAAACTATCTTGTAAAAGTGACGACTATATCTCAACCTTGTAACCCGGCTCTACAATAGGAACAATCTTACCTTGGTGTCCTGCTGAGCCCAGCTAGCTCTTTGTTAATGCATTGTGCTGTCAATCCTGGGACCATAAATTTGAACCCTGACTCTACCACATTTCATATGACAATTGACAAAAGTTTAACAAAAGTTAGTCTCCTACCAATAGGCATATGATGAGTAGTAAACATAAGTTAGATGAGCAGCTGGGGCCTGTTTTACTAAACATCTTAAGATAATTTTTTGCGTAAGCCACTAAATATGGAATTCTACCATGCATCATCTCATTGGAATCGTCTTCTAAAGACGATTCCGATGAAATATTGCAAGGCAGAATCTATCTATGAATGAAAACACCAGGCACGATTTGTGATTTTGACTAAAAGTCATTTTTTTCATAAGACGTTTAGTAAAACGGACCCCTGGTGTATTGAAGAAAATGTTGTTGTTGTACAGGTGTGACAAATGACAGGAAAGCATAGATAGGTGCACTAACATCCACAATATAACTGTAACAATGTTCAAAGTGGCATTACACACAAACTAACAAACAAACAAACAACCACACCTTGATGTTCCTGTTTTTCTTGTTCTTTTTTCTGTATCAAATCACTAGCAATTCTTTTAAAAAGTTCCTCTGAAATGGCAAAGTTATCACCAAATAAAATATATGTATATGCTTGTGATGAGAATCCAATTTTTTTCTGATACATGTACATGAATTCAAACTAGATACTGAATTCAACCAAAATATATGTTTACTAACTTTACTAGGCTTGTATTGCAACTTGAATTTGGAGTAAACATTATCTTTTTGATATTTTACATAATTAGGGTAAAATCTTTTAAGTGTATGACATTGCATCTCAATAGGCGATATACTTATTAAGGCTTTATCTTGACAAGTTTCACATCATAACTTAGCTCTCCATTCTGAACCATGACCTAAAACTTTAACATGAAAATGAAAAAAAAAGGGGTTTTTGACGTACTTAGCCTTACATGAAAATGTTGTTTGCACTTTCATCAAAATTGGAAGAACACTTTAAGAGATTTGAACCAGAGATAAAATGAACAATGGGACAGATAGTATGACAAAAATACATTGTACACAGAGGGGGGACACTTTCTCATGTATTTTATGGCAACTTTTGCAGAGCACAAAGCTTTAGAAGAAAGTATAGACTAAAATAAGTCTGCACAAACATGGGTCTGATTTTGGCCTAACTACCTGCTTTTTACTTGATCACCTTAGCAAAATTAAGGAAGTGGACCCTTTATAGTTCTGCAAAGTTACGGAAGTAATGAACTTTAACAGTGTTAACGTAGGTTTCCTAATGAATGTCATTAGAAAACCTCGGACAACATTGTGAAAGATCATGAGTTCCAAAATGTTGCAGAACTTTTACGGGTCCACTACCTTAAAATTCAGTATGATAAGAGTTAAGTATTCTGAAACTGAAAGAATGGAGATGAAGAATGATCATTCATTCAATACACATAATTCTAAATGTGACTAAAGCATATCTTAAAGAGATTTCAAAGAAGATAAAGAGTTTAAGTTGTATGAAATTTTCATAAAACATTTAATTATCCCTTATATATGTATTAATTTCTTACTTACCTATATTTTCCCCAGTTTTTGCAGATGTTTCAAATAATTCTGAATGGAAATCTGCAATTAAAGAATTCAGACATAATCTACCATAGACATCACATTTTTAGACTTTGAAAATAGATAGAGCTTACAGATTACAAATTTTACCCTTTCTTATGATGTTTGCAGCATATTCCAGCTGTAAACACATGTTTGGTTGGCAGATGTGTTTGTGAAAAAACATCCCTGTGAAAAGATTTTTTTAAAGTTTGGTAAATGACCTTGAACTTGCAAAAAGCAGATACATACCAATGAGCTTCTTACCAACACCTGGGCCCCAGGTTATAAAACTTTTCTCAGACTCAGGCTCAATTTTCTCAAATTTCAAATTAAAACAAGAGGACCATGATGGTCCTATATCGCTACCCTGAGTAAGTCACTCATAACTTGTCAACCATGTTATGAATACCAGAATTTGTTTGATATACAATAAGGTTGGTTAAATTTCATCCTACTGCAACTTGTTTTTTTTAATTTTTGTAAATTTCAACTTTTCTCTTACCATGGAGTATTCTTTTAACAACTTGAGTAACCCTACACGTTAAGAATATCCGTGCTAAGTTTAAAACTGATTGGCTTCGTGGTTAAGGAGGAAAAGAATTTGTTCTAAGATATTTGGCAATTTTTCAGTCTTTCTGTAACCAGGGAAACAAGAGTTTTTCAGAAATTAAATTCTTTTAACAACTTTTGAAGAGCTTCACCCAAAGATCATCCCTGCAAAATTTTAGCATGCTTGGCTTAGTGGTTTGGGAGAAAAAGAATTTTTTCTAATATTTTCAGCCATTTTCGACCATTTTTGAGATTTTCGTTACCATGGAAACTAGAGTTTTTGATGAAATTAAATTCTTTTATAAAGTTTTGAAGACCTTCACCCAAGACACATCCCTGCCAAGTTTCAGTTTGATTGGCCTAGTGGTGTAGGAAAAGAAGAATTTTTTCTTATATTTTCAGCCATTTTCAGCCTTTTTTCAGACTTTCTGTTACCATGGAAACAACATTTTTTGATGAAATAAAATTCTTTTAACAACTTTTGAAGAGCTTCACCCAAGGAACATCCCTGCCAAGTTTCAGCTTGATTGGCCCAGTGGTTAAGGAGGAGAAGAATTTTTTCTAATATTTTCAGCCATTTTCGGCCATTTTTAAGACTTTCCATTACCATGGAAACAAGAGTTTTTGATGAAATTGAATTCTTTTAACAACTTTTGAAGAGCTTCACCCAAGGAACATTCCTGCCAAGTTTCAGCTTGATTGGCCCAGTGGTTTAGGAAAAGAAGAATTTTTTCTTATATTTTCAGCCATTTTCGGCCTTTTTTCAGACTTTCTGTTACCATGGAAACAAGATTTTTTGATGAAATTAAATTCTTTTAACAACTTTTGAAGAGCTTCACCCAAGGAACATCCCTGCCAAGTTTCAGCTTGATTGGCCCTGTGGTTAAGGAGGAGAAGAATTTTTCTAATATTTTCGGCCATTTTGGCCTATTATGTAACCATGGCAACCAGAGTTTTTGATGAAATTAAATTCTTTTAACAACTTTTGAAGAGCTTCACCCAAGGAACATCCCTGCCAAGTTTCAGCTTGATTGGCCCGGTGGTTTAGGAGGAGAAGATGTTTAAAGAAATTGTTGACGGACGGACGGACAGACGGACGGACAGACGGACAGACGGACAGACGGACGGACGATGGACGGACGACGGACGGTGAGTGATCACAATAGCTCACCTTGAGCACTTTGTGCTCAGGTGAGCTAAAAAATGTATGAATATAAAAGATAAAATTAATAAGTTGTTATTTATAACAACTTATTAATATCATCTTTTATTTTAATACATTAAAATGAGTAATAAAACAAAATTGAGCCTGAGCCTGAGAAAATTTTAATAACATTGGGCCCTGATCATTTTACTTGAAACTGTTATAATCAAAATTCAGACTCCTTACTTTAGGCAAGGACTCCTTGACTTCAAAAGTTGGGACACAAATTGATGGCTCAGCGTGAAACAGTTGTAACTGCCTATATGTTTACAGGCAGTTACAACTGTTTTGTGCTGAGCAATCAAAATGGACTCCTTACTCACCAAAGTTTGTGTCAATCCCTGAGGTGCTTTTGTTAGAACAAGATGAAAAATCCATCTAATTGAGATTTTTAAGGCGTCGTCATGAACGATTTTCGATATTTTGAGTGAAAATATTTGACGTCGTCATGACTACTCGTTTTAAGCCAATGCAAAACCATCTTTGTTTCCTCAAAATCTTAAAAAGAATCTTAAAAATCCTGCTCTAACGAACGCACCTCTGGTTAATATATTTTTGCATCCTACCTTCTGCTAAAGGTTCTGCCATATCTTTGGTTACTTCTCTCTTGTTGGGATAATCATCTACAATATCCTTTTTTGTACCTACTAGATAGATTTTACAACCCTGAAATAACAAGACAAAGATTTTGTGAAACATGTGATAAATTTATAATACATTTAAAAAGTCAATACTTTGTCTTTTGATTCGCATATGTGAAATAGCCCTTTGCTCAGGATTGAAAAATGGTGCAACCTTGCAAATTTAACCCCACATTGTACATGTACTGGTGCATAAAGTGGGGTATAATTTTCAAACAGTTTGCACCGTTTTGTCATCCTGAATGCAAGGCTGGTCTTATTATTTGATATTATCTGCAGGGAAAAAACTATTACATTTTTTCTCATTTAGTCCATTTAAGTATTTTTTTAAAAAACTATGCCAAATCAGAATTTGCATGAGTCAATAAAATGCTAACACTCTATAGCGAGACCCCAACCCCCTTTGAAAATTTCTGAGAGAAACACAATAAACATACTGATTCCGTAGCCCTCAACTCTCCTGCCCAAAACCGTACTCGATCAAAGCTGTTTTTGTCTGTGATATCGTAACACAATATACTAGCTGCTGCGCCTCTATAGTACATCCTGGTCATTGATTCATAACGCTCATGACCTGCCGTATCCTGAAAAACAAATTGAGCCTGCGTAAGACATTTCCAAGAATTTGAAACATGCATGAGTTGCAAACATTAAGCAGCCTAGACAGTTTAACAGTGCAATAGGAAGATTGGATAACTGTCTGAATGTACTTCTAGACCAGGGGCCCGTTTTACTAAACGTCTAACGAAAAAACTAATCGTAAGTCAAAATCACAAATCGTACCTGGTGTTTTTATTCATTGTTAGATTCTGTCTTGCAATATCTCATTGGAATCGTCTGAAAGAGACGATTCCAATGTGATAATGCATGACAGAATTCCATGTTTAGTTACTACTGTAGAAGCAACTTTAAAAATTGACTTACGCAAAAAATGATCGTAAGATGTTTAGTAAAACGGGCCCCTGGTCTATCGACAAATTGCAAAGCGAAAACTCTGGTCAAACTGTGCAGAAGCTCATGCTGGCCAGAGTATTTGCTTGGCCAATATTTCAAATTATGTGAAATACAATGCACTGGCTCAATTATATTCAATTGCCCTTTTTTCTCTTTGTCTTGTACAACGTTACATATTGAAATTACCAATATATTTATGATGATATGCCCTTTCAAAGAAATCAGTGCAAAACTATTATAAATGCCTACATATTCTCTAAACAAATACCTCCAAGACAATGCAATACCATACCATTATCAGGCTGAATTTAATCCATATTACTTCATTTATTTATATTTTAATTGCAAACAAATTGCCAACTTTGGGGACTTTGAACAAATCTTGCTCAATTTTTTTTCCATAAATTATTAAATTGAATACACAACAATATATACTGAGACATGTTTGGACTGGCTGATCTAAGTCAACATGGTGTGACAAAGCTTTCGGCACAGTAGGAACACGCCGTGAACAGCACGAAAAGGCCTTACATTTTGAAAGGAGCCAATTTGGAAAGAAATCATTTGAGACCCGTCAGCCGAAAAGGGACCATCTGGAAACTTTGTTAAAACCATATTTCTAGACAGGATTGGGTCCAGCATAGGTCAACTAGACCGCATATTTGAGAAATAATTACATAGGAAGGTAGAATTATCATTCTAGATTCAGAAAACTTGATACTAAGTCATGCAAAATGTTTTGACCCTTGTCAGTCTGCGCAGAACACGCAGTCTGACTTGGATCAACGCTTTTTACACTTCCCAGATGATCACATTCAAAGACTCAAGTACATATGCACAATGCAAAACAACATTGGCCTTCACTTAGTGTTGCTAAAATGAGAAACTCCATACCCAAATGCCAAGCATAATGCTTTGTTTGCCAACCGTCTCTCTTTTAGACCCAAAAGCAGCACCAATTGTCTGAAAAAGATATAGAAGATTTTTTTTGTCCATGGTTGGTAAACCATGAAAAATATTAATAGAGCCCATGCTCTAATATACTCCCCTTATACTCTCATTGGACTTTAAAATTGACCACTTTTTATGTGATCTTTTTATCACAAAGCCTCTAATAGACCCCAATACCCCCACAAAATCAATGTCATAATCTTTTTCGACAGAGGGTCAATGTAACCAAAGGTCAAAGACCAAATGTTTAAGCTTTTGTGTTAATTCAGTTCTTAAATACATAATTGGCATCAAATATTTTCTTTGATTTTCTGTGTGTACTGTTCCTTAGACTAGCCAAAATGTATTTTAAACCTCACTCAAATGCTATGGCATTAAATTGTTTTCACTTATGTATCACCTTTGGTTCTGATTTCCAAGTTGCCGTATTTGGCATTTTGGCCTTTTTTCCATGTCATATATAACAACTGTAACTTCTAATAAAGTCCCACCACTTACTAATAGATATGCTATAAATAAACCACCAGTGCTGTATTAGAACTTTTACGGTATCTCCCGTTTTGGGGGGTGTGTTTTTAGAAGTAATCTAGTACATTAACTCACATTTTTGTTTGGAAGTGTGGGAGCAAATCTGGCATGACTACTGTATATTGTTTGACAAAGCAAATTTTTCCTGCAAAAAACTTTCCCAATAATACCACCTTTGCATCTATTCTACTCATGGTTAAACTTAACAGTTGTCACCAGTTTTTTGGTTAATTTAGATTTGTTTCCTCTAAACAATCATGATTGCTTGAAGGAAACTAACCTCAAATTAAATGGGAAAAGGCTAAAAGTCAACATATATATATATCGATGGCTCAGCCCGAAACAGTTGTAACTGCCTATATGTTTATAGGCAGTTACAAATGTTTCGTGCTGAGCCATTGATAAGCATTTATTTTGCTTCGTGAAATGAGAACTAAACACTGTTAAAGCTCACTGCCCATGTTTTTTGTATAGCTCCCAGAAGTGTCTGTGTGTGTGTGTTTCTCTTTTTTTTTTAACAGGTAACATGGTACTCACATTTTGGTATGGAAGTGTGGAATCAAATCTAGCATGACAATATCGGTTGACCAAACAAGTCTTTCCTGCATAGGACTTGCCCAGCAAGACCACCTTTGCATCTATTCTACTCATGTTGAAAGTTGACAGGTGTCCCCAATTTGGCTTACATTACAAGATATTCACTTCATGCATCACATTTTTCTCTGAAATACAGAAATAATTCTAATAAAGAAAAAGTCTGTTTCAAGCTAATAAAAATAAGTGGAACAACTAAACATATAAATAGTGTCATTTTAATGTAAATTGTGAGATGTGCTTTAATGTAGTGGACCCGTAATAGTTCTGCAATGTTTCGGAAGTAATCACTTTAACAGTGTTAACCAAGGTTTTCTAATGATTTTCATTAGAAAACCTCGGTCAACATTGCGAAAATTCATGAGTTCCAAAATGTTGCTGAACTATCACAGCTCTACTACCTTGTTACTTGTTAGTCAACCATCTTTAGTAATTTTCAAAAAAAAAAACAACAGTATATCCATCAGAATTTATCCATTTGAAAAAATACCAGTAATATAAAAATCTAAGCGGTCAGAGGACATTTTTTTATATATTTGGAACACCCCTTTCATTCAAGTCTACCCCCTATAGATGTATGTGAACACAACTGTTCACAAGATGCAGAATGTATATGATGATGTACATAATGTATGAGCTTATGTACGTATATACAGACAGATAGACGGAGGGTCACCTATTGAGGGCGAATTTAACATGAAGCACAATTTATGTAAAGCTTCTCCTCTGATCGTATTTCCTCTAATAATAGTGCCCTCGCTAGTAGTAGCACCACTACATTTTTTACAGAGAAAACCCACTTCAAATGCCTAAATTTGAGGAACTTTCTGAGACTTCTTCTCTAATATGAGATGAATATCCCCTAAATAATCATTTATATGATTGTTTAGAGGAATTTCACATCAATTAAACGGATAAGGGCCTAAGACATCAATTTTAATGATTTTTCAAATCAGAAAATGCATACTAAATAATATCTCCCTGACCATCTTATGTATAGCTTCTGGGAGCGTTTATTAGGAGAAATATGGTATCTTAAATTAGTATCAAGAAAAACACTGAACTATACTGTGGGTAGAGTTTAAGTGTATAAATTAATATAAGACCTACAATTTTTCTTATCCTTACATATATGATCATCATAATAGCTCAAAATAGCTAGAGTAAATAAAATCTAAACAAACATTAAATTATTTTAATTCTACCAATCAAAACTATGAACACTTGCATGAATAATAGGGGTATAAATTAGGATCATTTATATTCGGTAGCACAAGCCATATTAATTATTAATCCAATGGCCCTTTACATTATTAGACAATCAATGATATTTTCGAATTGCATGGTTTGAAGCAAATTATCAGACAAGAGGACCATCATGGACCTATATCACTTATCTCAATCTCATGATTTAAATCATTAAGATAGGCAGATGTTCACTAGAAGATAATTTGTACTGTCTTCAGAGAACTTATTGAAGTAAAGTACAGTACAAATTCCTTCTTTGTTAGTATGTAAAATGGGAAACACCCCAGCAGAACTCAAATGTGACCTGAGGAAATGATATGAAAAAATCTGATAAAGGTCATCAAAATGACACTACTGGTAACCACCAAATATGAAAGTCATATGCCTTCTGGTTTCAAAGAACAAGATTTTTGTGATTTCCTTCTTTGGTTTTTTTTTGTAAAATGGGATCAACCTACAAGCTCAATATGATATGAATAAACATGATTTATATAAAGGTCAACAAAACAGTACGTACCACAATCATATCAAATATTCAAAGATGTCTTCCTTCTGGTTTCAGAGAAGAAGAGTTTAGAAGATGTCTGTCTTTGTTAATCAATTTTAAGTAAAATAGAATATATGGTTGGAACCCAAATTTGACCCAAGCTTTAAGGCCAGCATTATATGAACAATGTTGGTAGAGGTCAAAATTTTGATCTTACATACAGTACATACCAAATATGTAAGCTGTCTGTCCTCAGGACTAAACCCATTTGACCCATGGGGTATAACATGAAGTTGAACAAACTTGATAAAGGTCCTCTAGGTGATGATGCATACCTAATATTTGAGATGCATGTCTTCCCAATGGTATCAGAAAGATTTTTAAAGATTTTTCCGTCCCCCTTTTGTTCCTGTTGCAATCAGGGTTGAGGGTGGATTCAATCAAAATAACGTTTCTTATTTGTAAACAAAACGACCGCTTTTTTGTGGTCCCATTGGTGGATGCTTAATACAAAGTACACTGCAACTCCATTAAAATGCTGTGGTCTGGGTCAAAGAAATGAAACAGCGGAAGAAGTGGATGTATCTGGTATAATGCCGTACGCCACCCCCCCCTTCCGGCTGCCGCCAATTCCCCCCTCCCGCGGTGAACAATAACACACCGCGGAAACGTAACAGACACGGGGTCAATATTGATAATGATATCAGATATCTAAATACACATGTACATATTTACGCCATCGTATTTTATATTTTTAAACTCGGCAATGAATTGAAGAACAAACGCGGTTTATTACTTTGGTATTTTTTATTTTAAGATCATTTTGTTGTCCCTAAGCTAAACAACACTATCTTTGATAAAGTAATCTAGTTTGTACGGTTAAACGATCGCAGACTCCTCTTAGTTCTCTGAATCCCTGTACATGTTTTTCTGTAATATGATATCTCTTGATTGTAGGCTTCTAGTATCAATAATATATGATAATCAATTGATTAATCAATCAACTATATCTTTTCAGTACTAAATTCAATATTGCTACAATAGAACTTTTTTTCAAGCAATAATTAGAAGCTGAGGGTCAAAATGATTTTAAAAATTAAAATATAATTTTTTATTAGGATAGAAAGCATAAGATGAAAGGAGAAATTGAATTTTACAGGGCATTGTGACTTTCAACTTTAAATCTTACTATTGTCATTGATAAGTTTGCAATTTTATTCTTGATTCTACTTGTCCAAGGAAAATCAACTTAGCTGGTTAAAAAAAGCACAAGTTGGACGAGTTGGCATGGGAACTCGCATGTGGCTCTGAACAGTTTATGGTTATGGGATCTATTTTAAAATCCTTATCCCTCACATAAATAATGAAAAATAGATTGATACACCCACTTAGTATGAGAGCATCCAAGGCAAATGGCCATTATATATCCTTGGGTGACCCAGATTCGACCATGGCAGCACCTATGCTCATTATGAAATACAAATCTTTGTTTTAAGGAAGAATGCAAAAGTTTAAAATTTTATCCCCTTTAAACAATTTTGCCAATCAATTCCTTTTCTTAAAGTTTGGTGATGATGATATTTACACATCAAAAGTTTGCAAGCTTGGAGCAAGTCCACCATTTTGAACTGCCCTACATTCAACCACCAGGTGATGTTATACTTCATGTCACACTGCAGCAAATAATAAAGGCTACTCATAAATATTGTTTTCTAAACAGATATAGAGAAAAAAAAAGATTTTTTCAGAATGTGTTTTGTTCATAAAGTTTATAATTTGTTACTTTCGAATTCTTTCGAATAAGAAAAATAGGTAAATATGTAATGTCGTATATATATGTCATCAAAACCCTTAAACTTAATTCAATACTTAATTGAATACTTAATTCAATACAGTTTGCTTGCTCTGGGTCTATCAATATTTTGGTGGTAATTGAATTATCATGGTTACTTGCATGCTGAATTTAAATTTTATGAGATTATAATAAAAACAAAACATATTGCAGAAGTAGGACATAGCCGGAACGATACTATATACATTTTCAACTGTTTTAAACTGATAAATGTAAAATCTTAAGTGTTCAATTAATATTTAAGTGCATTTATACAGATTAAGTTGAATGAGAAAATATCTTTCGGGGATTGAGTTGACTATTTAAATTTGTTGGGAACAAGTTGACTGAGGAATGAGTTGACTGGCATCCCCCAGCTAGAGCCCTGTGCTAGTGTTGCAGGAGTTTTGGGTTAGAGTCCCTTGTTGGGCACAGGTGTTCATAGGTGACAGAAGAAAATGTAGAAGGCTGAGTTTGGACATTTGGGAGTTGCATGGGACTGACTCCAATTGGTTTATTGTTAAATCTCAATTATGGTGCACATCTCTATAATCATGCATGACCCCAAAAGAGCCTCACAGAGCTTGAATGACCTAACTTTTTTCATAGAATGTTTTGCTATGATTCCCCCATAATGGTGCAGTAAGAAAAAAAAAACATATAGCACATAAAATCTAAAATCTAACAAAATGCAACATCTTGGATACAAAAGTATTTATTTCAAAGTTTCAATGCAAAGGCCAGTTTAACCTTGCATTAGAAAATTCAAAAATAGATTTTACCCAAACGAATGTATGGAATAAGTAGACTTAAACAGATGTTTGACCCAAAAAAATAAAGTTATAATTTTGCCTATTTTTAGTTGCCAAGGAGTTTTCTTTCAGATGCATTATAACTGAGGAGGCAATCCAAATTTTCTGTAAGGTATACTAGCAGTTGTTTTACGTGAATTTCATAATGATATTACTTAAGGAATTGAACCAAATTTTATAGAAATATTAATGAAATTTTAATTGAAAGAAAATTGACATTAATTGTTATGATAGCCTAACTTTAGGTCTTCAGAGTACAGGGAGAGTCAAAAGGCTTACATGTGCATTAATCAGGGTGAACAGGATTATGAAGAGGTAGGCGTTTAGTGATTGACAGTTGGTAGAGTCATGACCAGGTGCTCAGCTAGCTGAGTTTGTAGGGTCTCGTGATAATGTCCCAGGATGTCGTGAGTTGGAGTACCATGTCGGGCACATCTTTTCTGCCCTTATTTATCCTTTTGTACCCTATTTCCGTGAGTGACCATATTTCCATGAATTGTCAATTAGTGTTTAAATACTTACTGTAATTTCAGTAATGCTTTCACTATATTTTGATAAAAGATCTAGAATAATGAACATCTATGAAAGAAATTATTTTTAAATTACCAGAAATCACATGAAATCAGTTAAACTCTAAAATCCTCTAAAATCCCTTAATTCTAAGTACTTGTGTTGTGTTGGTAAATCGTCAATCTTAAAATAAAGACCCATTGTGTCTGTTATTTTCATATCCCAATGAGAAATGATTATGTGACATATGACAAAAATTTTGAGGCCATACATAATTCCAGTAGTGTATAAGGGACTGCTTTATTTAGAATTCACAGAGCTAGAAAGATCCTTAAATTGTGGAAAACAGCATGACCTTGCTGTATAAGATTTCAGCAAAGCCTTCGACCATGTCCCACATGAGCGTCTGTTAACTAAACTCAACCACTATGGCATTAGAGGCAAGACCCTGGATTGGATTAGAGTGTTTCTGTCTGATAGAACACAGAGAGTAACCGTAGATGGAGCGACATCAGACCCAGCACCAGTAGTTAGCAAAGTAACTCAAGGTAGTGTATTGGGTCCCATCCTCTTCTTAGTGTTCATCAAGGACCTACCACAAACTGTAAAATCAAAGACAAAGCTGTTGCAGACGACTGTGTTTTATGTAGGCAGATCAACTCAACAGAGGTATGCCACCTTCTACAACAAGATCTGAACTGTCTAGCCTCATGGGAGAAGAAATGGGGCATGTCTTTCCACCCAGAGCAGTGCAGCATTTTCCGCATCCACAGGAAGCGCAAACCTATCTTGCACAACTACTCACTCAAAGGACACACACTCATCACAGAGGACTCAACAAAGAACCTTGGAGTTGAGATATTCACGAACTCTTGGAAACTGCACATAGACAAGACTGCCAAACAGGGTTACAGTACACTCGGTTTCCTCGACACAACTTCAGGATCAAGAATGAGCACACAAAAGCAGCTGCCTACTTCTCCCTTGTACGCCCCAGCCTTGAATACTGCTTGACTGTCTGGAGCACTTACCAGCAGGATCTGATCAGGAAACTGGAAATGGTACAGCGTCGTGCAGCCAGATACACAACAAACAGGTACCACAATACCAGTAGTGTCACGTCAATGATAGATCATCTGCAATGGGAGTTTCTCGAATCATGGAGGACCAAGCCTAAGTCACGATGATCTTCAAAATCACAAATGACCTGGTGGACATTCCTGCAAACCAGTATCTGACATCATCCTCAAGAAGAACCAGATCTTCACATGACAGGTAGAACAGACAGCTAACAGCCACGACAAGCTACTTTAAACACAATTTTTTTCCCCCGGACTATATCTAACTGGAACAGATTGCCAGCATGCACTGCTGAGGCCCCTGACATAGTATCTTTCTAGCAGGGGTTACCAGTACTTCAATTGTAACTGCAACACTCAGCTACAAGGTAAAAGCTAGTGATTCCTTTCACTTATTCTGTCTTTAATCTATCCAACTACTCTATCTTTCTTTTTTCCACTTTACCTGGCTGCGCACCACCGGTCACGTAATATTCATGTGTGACTGTGATGACGTAAACTGTAGATATAGATAGATGTAGATGGAAATATGAGCAGTGTGGGTTTTAATAAGTGTTTTATGAATGTTCAGATTACTTTGACAAAGAGGATTATTCTGGCTAAATTAACAATTGTCTGACGATTTAAAAACTACAAGTTTGGAACAAGGTCTCCTCTTGATTTTAAAATTGTGACAGTTCTTATCAACATTCACGATAATAAAGGTGCGTTTGTTGGAGCAAGATGAAAAATCCCGCTTAATAAGATTATTAAGACGTCATTAGAAACGATTTTCAATATTTTGAGTGAAAACATTTGACGTCGTCAAGGCTACTCGTTTTAAGCCAATGCAAAAGCACCTTCATTTCCTCATTAAGATATCTTAAGATTCTTATTAAGCCGCTTAAAAATCTTAATCTAAAAAACGCTACATCTTAAAAATCTTAATGAGATTCTTAAGAATCTTAATCCAGGGGTGTGGAAATGCGAGTTTTCTCCACTTGTCCCTGGACAAGTAAAAGCCAATTTTCTACTCGTCCAGAATCAAAATGAACTTGTCCGCTAAAGAGTAAATAGAAAAATTTGAGAAAAAACATTGAATTTTGATGAAGAAAATGCTGGTATGCAGCATTTTCTTCATTAAAAACAATGTTTTCTACCCTATGATATAAACATTAGCATGATTTCTCTCTTAATTCTTTTGAGAAACATTCCAAGATTTGCTCTGGTATTTACTTGTCCTTGGACAAGTGGCTTAGAAAAATTTACTTGTCCTCAAGTACAAAAGCCCGAGTCGGACAAGTCGGGCATGGGAATTCCACACCCATGCTTAATCTAAGAAACGCACCTCAGGATACTTCGGTACGTTCCAAATTGAGTACGAAATTGATATGATTTCGAAACTGCGTTCATTGATTGTTTGTTGAACCGACAGTTCTTTAAGAATTTGACATATATATCGTTAAGATAATCTATTAGCTTTGTTTTTCAATTTGATTTGTTCATTAAGAACGATTCAAACTTACTTCGGAGAAAAAAATCGCTTTCGATTTCGTCTCGGATGTTTACAAAGTTATCTCCCTTGTGACCTTCTTTTCGAGATGAACTCTGCAAAGTTTCTCACGCGATTTGCTGGTAAGACAAAAGAAAAATATTTAAGGATTTTGCCGTGTTATAAAAAAATATCAAAAGACAAATTGCATTTTCAAATCGCTTGGTTTATTCTGAAGATGGTCTGAAAATTGCAAATAGTCATGGGTTTTCGCGAACTGATATTTCTTGCAATCTTGGTTTTGTTACTTACACTGGTCCTGATCTGGATCAAGTGCAGCTTAACTTTACAGGAATAATCCTTGGAACATGCTCTTTCTGATTTGTTCGTAAAATTCTGAATAGGCTAATGACATAGGCTCTATGGGGCTGTAGATGCAATAAAAGATATAAAGTCACTCGTGAACCT
Source organism: Fragum whitleyi (assembly GCA_948146395.1). NCBI lineage: Eukaryota > Metazoa > Mollusca > Bivalvia > Cardiida > Cardiidae > Fragum > Fragum whitleyi. The sequence goes on along the minus strand of OX411555.1, from coordinate 24,303,190 downwards.
CACACATATAACAAATACAAAGAAGCAGAGCGCAGTGTTAAGGAACTGATTAAAAATTCTATACACAGCTTCGAGCAAAAGTTGGCGGACAACATTAAGCATGACTCTAAATCATTCTACAAATATGTAAGAAGTAAACAGCAAGTTAGAGAAAGTATCGGTCCTCTGAAAGGGCAAAATGGTGAAATAAGTGCTGATGCAAAATTTATGGCTGAGGAGCTGAACTCGTTTTTTGCCAAGTCATTTACTCGTGAAAATGTGTCAAACACTACAGAGCCAGATTTTTCATTTAATGGAAAAGACAAACTAAAGGAAATTAACATTACCCCCGGATTAGTCCAAAAGCATTTACTAAAATTGAAAAGACATAAATCACCTGGACCTGACAATATTGGATCATCATTACTGCTTGATATTTGTGATTTTGTGACGCAACCACTTAGCATTATCTTTAATCGTAGTCTCAAAACCAGCGAAGTACCAATGGATTGGAAACAAGCTAACGTTACACCCATATTTAAAAAAGGAGATAAATCTGACCCTGGAAATTATCGACCCATTAGTCTTACATCACAGGTTTGCAAAGTTCTGGAGTCTATTATACGGGAAGAAATTGTTTCTCACCTGAATGAACATGCATTGCTACTACAGTCTCAACATGGTTTCACCAAAGGAAAATCTTGCCTTACTAATTTACTCACATTCCTTGAGGATATTACAAAAATAATTGACGAGGGGAAACCAATGGATATTATATACCTTGACTTTAGTAAGGCCTTTGATAAAGTGCCTCATCAAAGACTTATCAATAAAATTCTACGACATGGAATCTCTGGTGATGTAACCTCGTGGATTGCTGAGTGGCTGAGGGGTCGACAACAGCGAGTTGTTTTAAATGGCGAAGAATCTTGTCTTGAAGAAGTCCTTTCTGGTGTACCCCAGGGATCGGTCCTGGGACCTACTTTATTCCTGATTTTCGTGAATGACATTGACAATGTCATTAACAGCTTTATTCAGAAATTCGCTGATGACTGCAAGGTGTATCGCTCAGTACCATCTGATAGTTAAATCTCTATTTTGCAAGATGATGTGGACAACCTCTGTAAATGGTCCGAGGAATGGCAAATGGTTTTTAATGTTAACAAATGCAAGACTGTACACATAGGTCACAATAATAGTAACCATGTGTATACCATGAACAATCAACAACTAGAAAATGTAACAGAAGAAACCGATTTAGGAATTATAATTTCAAACGACTTAAAGCCATCAAAGCAATGCGTAAGTGCAGCTAAAAAGGCAAATATGACTCTCGGAATGATTAAACGCCACATAGTATCAAGAGACAAGCACACTATTTTAAGACTGTATAAGGGACTTGTTAGACCAAAGCTTGAATATTGTATACAAGCCTGGAATCCTTCATTGAAAAAAGATATTGAACTTTTGGAACAAGTACAACACAGAGCAACTAAACTCATACCAGAACTTTCCCATCTAACATATCATGACAGACTTAAAGAACTACATTTAACCACTCTTGAACTAAGAAGACACAGAGGAGATTTAATTAAAACATTCAAAATCCTTAAAGGTAAAGAAGGCATCAACTGTGACCATCTCTTCACATATAATGTATCATCAACTAGAGGAAATTCTTTAAAACTAGCCAAACCACGTGCAATGTTTAATATCAGACAGCACTTCTTCAGCCAGAGAGTTATCAATGCCTGGAACAGACTTCCAGATTGTATTATTGAAAAAGAGACAGTTAACGGTTTTAAAAATGCTTTGGACCCTTATCTTCAAGACGTTTATGGGGTTTCAATGACTAGGTCGATTAACCCCTAGGCCGCACTCAATGGGTGTGGCTGCAGGTATAACAGGTATAACAGGTATAACATATATCCTTCCTTTGATTTTCTGATGTGGGCAGAGTTTGACACTAACCACTTTTTCCATCAGCCTGAAGGACCTGTTACCAAAAATATAAAGGTCCTCCATGATAAGAACAGGTCCTGCATGAAAACCGTTTTTATTTTATAGCAATTTAAGGGATTAATTGCAAGAAAAACATTGTTGGAAAAGAAGAAGCCTTGAGTTTCCCGTATTCGAGCAGGCTCCCACATTCGATCATTTTGATTAAGGGGGATATTCTGATGTCTCAATTTTTTTAACAATTTGCAAATTGTAAGATATCATTGTCAAAAATCTTTAATGCAAAGTGGATGATAAAAGAGTGCTAAACTTTCCAAATATAAGGATATTTCTTTCAAACTATTTTTTAATCAGCCATATTTAAAATTTTCCAGACCCTTCAATTGAAATTCTTGTTGCTTGACAGGTGTCATGTGAATGACTTTTGAAATAATTCTAGGTTGAAAGAAAGCAGTCTTTTTGATTTTGTAAGTCTGTTTCAAAAGTGTGTGGTAAGTGATTTTGACCTTGGGATGAAAAGTGCCAAGGTGCTCGAATATTGGAGACTGTTTTGGGGCCTTTCAAGTCAGTGTATGAGCTTGCAACCATTTTACCATGTTACTTACATATGTAACCTATCTATTTTTTCTTCACATTGACATATCACAATTAAGTTTATGCTCCTTTTGGTGTAGTTTTCAGGGAAAATTTGCTTTGTACAAGTGTGCCAGTGTAAATTTCAAAGCTTAAGGTGCTCGAATATGGGAGACTACAGGCAAATTGCTTTTGACAAGCAATTTCTTCTATTTCTACAATGTTTGCCATTTGGTATTGCAAATTTTAGTTTTGGAAAAGCAATTATTTTCAAAACATGATAGACATGAAATACTAAGCGCTGCCATTAAGTATAGGCCTGAAGGACCTGCAGCATGGTAACATCTACCAGTCCTCCCTAAAATCCACAGGTCTCGGGCCCAAGGACTGGTGTTAGTGTCGATCCCTGATGGGTCAATATATCAGAGAGAGGAGTATATTATTGCAGCTACATGGGCTGCTGTGTCACTGAAAAAGGGTCCATCATCACATCACATCCATTTCAGACTTCTGGAAAGTTGAAAAATTTTGATAGTCATTTGGTCAGGCATTTTCTTAAAAATGCCTGACCGAATAAATATTTGCCGGACAAAAAAAGAACCTGAAAAATGAGCCAATAATTAAATGAAAACTTGATGAACAGTATATACTTTATTCTCTTGTGAATTCAAGAAATCTATTAAAATTTAACGTAGTTAGAGGGCGCAGTAGCAATTCTGGGTAGACAGATTACGTTTTATTCATAGAAATTTTATTTATAAAGGTTTGGAAGTAACAACAACAACTAAGTTTGTATCTTTAATTAGACAAAATTCGTTCACATAGAATTACTTTTCACTTTAAATTTTCCACCTGGGAAAAATTATCGTCGGACATTTGGACAGACAAGATATTTTTTATGCCTGCCCAGCATTGTTTTTGTCGGTCAGGTGCGAAGGACTGGCACATTTCCAGAAGTCTGCAATTTATAGTCTGTTTTCCTCTATCTGCTTCTCACATCCTTGTACATGGACTGCACCAGACACACCAAACATTTGTGAACTCCTAGTTAAGTTTGCGCATTGCCCACGAGATAACATCCTGTGGGACACAATCGAATGCCTTCTCCAGGTCAACGAAGGCCATGTACAATGGCTTATTAGCAAGCAAATGCTTCTCTTGTAGCCGACTCACTATTTAAATTGCAGCAGTTGTGCCACGACAAGACATGAAACTGCACTGCATCTCATCTATCTCAACTCTTTGCCGGATGAATCTATCTGCTACAAACTCCAATATCTTCATCACTTGCTCAATCAGCTTCTGTCCTCTGTAGTTGCCTCTGTTCAGAGCATCCCCTTTACCCTTGTACAGATTGACAATGAAGCTCTCTGTGATGATATCCTCAATTAGGTCACGCACCTCGACCGCACCAGCCTCTCCAAGGGCCTTCAGCATCTCAGCGACAATACCTGATGGGCCGGCTGCTTTTCCAGATGCCATCTTGCCAATGGCTATAGTGACCATTTCTAAGGTGATAGGCTCACTTGGGCCTTCAATTGGGCTTTCCTCTGACAGATCCTCTGGATTTCAAGGGAATTCAACATTTAGAAGATGCTTGTAATGCTCTTTCTAAGCTCCTTTATTTGCCTCCTCATTCAATGACAATTGGCCTGCATCATTCTTAAGGTAGCAATGGACACATGGTGTCATTTTTTTTCCGCCAGATGAATTTTTTTCTTGTTCACATATGTTGTAGATTAACATTGTCTAGTCTTTATATCAAAATATTAAGGTACCTTTCCATGCTCGTTTTCATGCTAGAGTTCTCTGCCCTTGAGTGGTATAGGCCATTTTTCAGTAAAACGGTTATATTCGTTTAAGTCTAGTATAAACCCTGTACTGAGTTCAAGCTATAAAACACACACATTTTGATAGACCTTATACATGTACACAATGGCTATTGACAAGATAATTTCTCTTTGATCAATTACATTTGCACAATTTGCTTTCAAAAGTTAAAAATGCACTAATTTTTCGCTCACCTGAGCATGAAGTGCTCAAGGTGAGCTATTGTGATCGTAAAATGTCTGTCGTCAGTCGTGTGACGTGCGTCGTCCGTCGTCCACAATTTCTTTAAACATCTTCTCCTCCTAAACCACTGGGCCAATCTTGATGAAACTTGGCAGGGACGTTCCTTGGGTCAAGCTCTACCAAAGTTGTTCAAATAATTGAAATCCACCCTTAACTTTCCCTTTACCCTTAACAAAAAGGGTGAAAATATGAAAATCTTTTAAAATCTTCTTCTCTGAAACCAGAAGGCAGACAGCTTTCATATTTGGTATGTAGCATCATCTAGTAGACTTCTACAAAGTTTGTTCATATCAAGACCCTTGGGTCATATTTGGGCTTTGCCCTGGCCCAACCCTTTTTACATAGAATCAAAGAGCGAAAATCTTTAAAAATCTTCTTCTCTGAAACCAGATGGCAGGCAGCTTTCATATTTGGTATGTAGCATCACCTAGTGGGCCTCTACCAAGTTTGTTCATATCAAGACCCTTTGGTCATATTTGGGCTTTGCACGGGTGCATCCCTTTATCTCTTAAGAGAACGAGGGTAAAAAATTGAAAATCTTCAAAAATCTTCTTCTATGAAACCAGAAGGCAGACAGCTTTCATATTTGGTATGTAGCATCATCTAGTGGACCTCTACCAAGTTTGTTCATATCAAGAACCTGGGATCATATTTGGGCTCCAGCCGGGCGCAACCCTTTTTACATAGAATCAAAGAGCGAAAATCTTTTAAAATCTTCTTTAATCGAAACCAGAGGGCACACTGCTTTCTTTTTTGGTATGTAGCATCATCTAGTGGGCCCTACCAAGTTTGTTCATATCAAGACCCTTCGGTCATATTTGGGCTCCACCCGGGCGCATCTGTTTAAGCTCATCTGAGCACGATGGGTGAAAATAGGAAAAAACGTCAAAAATCATCTTCTGTGAAACCAGAAGGCAGACACCTTTCATATTTAGTATGTAGCATCATCTTATGAACCTCTTCCAAGTTTTTCATATCAAGACCAGGGGTCACATTTGGGGTCCAACAGTGTGCATCCCTTTTTACATAGAATCAAAGAGCAAACGGGCATATCTGTCTTGCTCTTCGCTGAAAACGTTCCATGGTATTGATCTAAGGCAATTATCTTCTTTTTGACATCTGCCTATCTAATTAGTGTGTTGTCCCAGGGGTTAAAGAGACTCAGGTGAGCGATCTAGGACCATCTTGGTCCTCTTGTTGTAATTTTACTAGGTAAAAATGCCACAAAAACCTATTTTTAGCTCCACTGGCTGAAAGCCACTGGGGCTATTGTCATGGCATTGTGTCCGTCGTGCGTGCGTCCGTCCGTCCGTCCGTGCGTGGGTGCGTGCGGTCGTAAACTTTTCTTTAAAAATCTTCTCCTCAGAAACTACTGGATCGATTTCAACCAAACTTCACAGGAATGATCCTTGGGTGACCCTCTTTCAAAGTTGTTCAAGAAATTTTGATCCAATGATAAACATGGATTTTATGGGTGTGGCTAATTTCCAAATATGGTAAAAAGTGAGTTTTCTCAGATTCTAATTGATGGATACCAATGAAATTTTACATAAATGATCCTTAGGTGACCCTTTATCAGTCTACAAAAAATCATTGTGATCGGATGGAAAATATGCATTTTATGGGCAGAGGTCATTTCTCTCTATGTTATATAGTGGAAACTTTGAAAATCATTTTCTCAGAATGTTAGTGATGAATATGGACCAAATTTCACTGGAATGATCCTTGAGTGACCCTTTATCAGTCTACAAAAGATCATTGTGATCGGATGGAAAATATGCATTTTATGGGCAGAGGTCATTTCTCTATATGTTATACAGTGGAAACTATGAAAAACATTTTCTTAGAATCTAATATTTGGATATCAACCAAATTTCACTGGAATGATGCTTGAGTGACCCTTTATCAGTCTACAAAAGATCATTGTGATTGGATGGCAAATATGCATTTTATGGGCAGAGGTCATTTCTCTATATGGTATATAGTGGAAACTTTGAAAATCATTTTCTCAGAATGTAAGTGATGGATATCAACCAAATTTCACTGGAATGATCCTTGAGTGACCCTTTATCAGTCTACAAAAAATAATTTTGAGCAGATGAAAAATATGGATTTTATGGGCGGAGGTCATTTCTCTGTATGTTATTAAGTGGAGACTATGAAAATCATTTTCTCAGAATCTAATTTTAGGATATCAACCAAATTTCACTGAAAAAATCCTTGTGTGACCCTTTATCAGTGTACAAAAATTATTTTGATTGGATGAAAAAATGCATTTTATCGGTAGAGGTAATTTCTCAATATGTTAAATAGTGGAGACTATGAAAATTATTTTCTCAGAATGTAACTGATGGATATCAATCAAACATTTTTGGTATGATCTTTGGATGACCCATTATCATGCAGCCAAAAATTATTTTGATTTGATGAAAAATATGTCTTTTAAGAGCAGAGGTCATTTCTCAATCTGTTATATAGTTGAACTTTGAAAATCATTTTCAACATCAGTAGAACCCCAAATATCTAAAGATCTTATCAAAACATTTAATTGCTTTTGCAAAAATTTCAAGCCTGTGGAGCGACTCAAGCCATTCATGGCTTTCTAGTTTGAAGAAATTACCCAATGAATTTTTCTTATTTTCCGATATGTTTATAATCCCTATTTTTCCTTTATTTGGTAAAAAATTCAGCATACCTTTCCATGCAACTAAGAAAGTTTTTCGTTATTTTTCAGTGTTCCCCCCTAATTGAATGACAATTTTAACGCATTCTTATTGGCAAATTTAATGATCCAGTCATTCAATTAATATCAAATGTTGAAAAGAAGCTAAATTATGAAGTTTTACCATGATTATTCTATGTTATTTCCATATGTAGAATCTTACGAAAACCGGTCTTTTTAAACAACGCGCAAAAAGAGCCGTAAAATAAATGAAAATCCACTTCCGGTATATAGAGTCGGGAGGCCACTGTCCATTGCTACCTTAACAGGTTTCTCTCCCATGACATCTGAGTTCGAGTTTATAAAACTTTTCTCATGCTCAACTGATAGTTTTCTCAAATTTTAAATTCAAATAAATGTATGAAATTTAAAGAAAATATTAATAAGTTGTTATCAATATTAAGTTAAGTTGTTATACATATTAAAATGAGTATTTAAAACAGAAATTGTTTGAGAAAATTTCGAATTGAGAATGAGAAAAGTTTTATAACCTCGGGCCCAGGATGTCACTTCGCATTTGCTTGCAACTGCAGACTTAAGATCTGTTTTCCCATATGATGAAATATAAAAAAATCATCTTCTCTTATACTACTGTTCAGAATTCAACCAAACTTCACAGGAAAGATGCCTAGAACAAACTCTCTCAGATTTGTTCCTAATGTAGTGGTCCTATAATACTTCCGCAACGTTTCAGAACTTATGAACTTTTACAATGTTGACCAAGGTTTCCAAATGAAAATCATTAGGAAACCTCAGTTAACACTGTTAAAGTTCATTACTTCTGAAATGTTTGGGAACTATTACGGGTCCACGACCTTAATATTATGATCAGGCTAATGTCATGGGCTCTATGGGCTGCTGCATCACTGAAGAATGGTCTATATGGTGACATGTAAAAAAATCTTCTCTAAAACTACTGTTCAGAATTCAACCAAACTTCACAGGAATGATGTTTGGAACATGTATTTTCAGATTTGTTTGTAAAATTCTCATCGGGCTGATGACATGGGCTCTCTAGGCTTTGTGCCACTGAAAAATGGTGCCATATGATGAAATCTAAAAAATCTTCTTCTCTGTCTAGAATTTAGGTTAAACTTTCACAGAATTGATTACCATCATTATTTTACCCTTTCAAAAAATTATCTTGGTTTTATGATATGCCTAAGCTTTCACTTGTAAGGATTTCCCTACAAATAAACTAGATCGTAGCTTACGACATTCTAAAGCAATCTAATCTAATTTGTCATAGATTTTTCTGAGCAGAAATTGCCAATGGAATGATACAGGCCCTCCAGGGCCTCTTTTTTCAACCCATTCTTTATAAAAATTTGTCTTATAGGCATAAGCCAGCATGGTATGAGAACGATTTACACCAAGACAAGACCTAATTTGATGTTAAGCAAGGAGACCAAAGTGATCTGTCAAGGTTTTACAGGAAAGCAGGCAAGTCTTCTCAACCATCAAATTTATGCAGTTGCAATATTTTCTGACATGACAGGGGTGTGGAATTCCCACTACATTTGTGAGACTTGAGTTATTTTCAATTATCTTGAAGTTTCCACTTTTCCTAGTTTTCAAAACTCGCTGAAAATATCATGAAATTGTAAAATATCAGTAGTTTATTGATATTTAAAATTTTTAACTCACCTGAGCACATCGTGATGTGCTCAAGGTGAGCTTTTGTGATTGTTGAATGTCCGTCGTCCGTCGTCCTCCGTCAACAATTTAAGTGTTTACGCTCTAGAGGCCACAAATATGATCCAATCTTCATGAAACTTGGTCAGAATGTTGGTTAGGTCACAAGGATGAACCCTATTGAAAATGGAAAGGATCCATGCCATATCACGGGAAAAGGGGCCTTAAAGACAATTTTCTTGTTTACACTCTAGAGGCCACAAATATGGTCAAATCTTCATGAAACTTGGTCAGAATGATTGTCAGGTCACAAGGATGACCCCTTTCGAAAATGGGAAGGAACCATTCCATATCACTGGAAAAGCGGCTTTAATGACAATTTTCTTGTTTACACTCTAGAGGCCACAAATATGGTCCAATCTTCATGAAACTTGGTCAGAATGATTGACAGGTCACAAGGATGAACTCTATTGAAAATGGAAATGATCCATGCCATATCACGGGAAAAGGGGCCTTAATGACAATTTTCTTGTTTACACTCTAGAGGCCACAAATATGGTCCAATCTTCATGAAACTTGGTCAGAATGATTGTCAGGTCGCAAGGATGAACCCTATCGAAAATGGGAAGGATCCGTTCCATATCACAGGAAAAGGGGCCTTAATGACAATTTTCTTGTTTACACTCTAGAGGCCACAAGTATGGTCCAATCTTTGTGAAACTTGGTCAGAATGTTGGTCATGTCACAAGGATGAACTCTATTGAAAATGGAAATGATCCATGCCATATCACGGGAAAAGGGGCCTTAATGACAATTTTCTTGTTTACACTCTAGAGGCCACCACTCTAGAGGCCACAAATATGGTCCAATCTTTGTGAAACTTGGTCAGAATGTTTGTCAGGTCACAAGGATGAACTCTATTGAAAATGGAAATGATCCATGCCATATCACGGGAAAAGGGGCCTTAATGACAATTTTCTTGTTTACACTCTAGAGGCCACAAATATGGTCCAATCTTCATGAAACTTGGTCAGAATGATTGTCAGGTCGCAAGGATGAACCCTATCGAAAATGGGAAGGATCCGTTCCATATCACAGGAAAAGGGGCCTTAATGACAATTTTCTTGTTTACACTCTAGAGGCCACAAATATGGTCCAATCTTTGTGAAACTTGGTCAGAATGTTGGTCAGGTCACAAGGATGAACCCTATTGAAAATGGGAAGGAACCATGCCATATCACGGGAAAAGGGGCCTTAATGACAATTTTCTTGTTTTCATTCTAGAGGCCACAAATATAGCTCAATCTTCATGAAACTTTGACAGAATGTTTGTCTGGTCACAAGGATGATCCCTTGTGAAAATGGGAAGGATCAATGCCATATATTCGGTAAAGGGGCCTTAATGACAATTTTCTTGTTTACTCTCTGGAGGCCACAAATACTGTCCAATCTTCACGAAACTTGGTCAGAATGTTTGTCAGGTTACAAGGATGAACCCTATCGAAAATGGGAAGGATCTGTGCTATGTCACTGGAAAAGGGACCTTAATGACAAATTTCTTGTTTTCACTCTAGAGGCTACAAATATGGTCCAATCTTCATGGAACTTGGTCAGAATGTTTGTCTGGTCACAATGATGAACCCTATTGAAAATGGGAAGGATCAGTGCCATATCACAGAAAAAAGATTATGAACTTTGCTTGAAATTTGCTTATTAAATGAGAAAAAGATACGAAGGTGAGAGATATAGGACCATCATGGTCCTCTTGTTGGCAATTAACATCAATATGACATCTTAAAGTCAATGCATCATTTCAAAGGAATCCTTGTCTGATGCTATCCACAATATTTTACCTATCAACAGTTAGATTAAAGGTGTGAAGGATTATTTCTCATGACAGGCAGTAAATTGTTCTAGTCACCTGACTCGAAAACCTGGTTTGATTTCACTTGTATATAATTATGGATATTGCAAAATGATATTCGCATCTTTAGACAGCAATTTTGCAAATTTATTTTTTTGTTGCCATTTTCTCGAAATATTAGCCATTGGCAAAATAGGCAATTGCCAGCATAAACCCTTCTCTGTTTCTAAGCAATGATGATCTCTATATTCTTTTCAACAGGGAACATTTCACAGTCAACAAGCTATTGAATATGGTACAAAGATGGTTGGGGGTGTATCCCCAGGAAAAGGGGGCAACAAACATTTAGGTCTACCAGTCTTCAACTCTGTAAAAGAGGTAAGTGTAACCTGCTCATTGTGGGATTCAAACACCAGACCTCTGTAACTCAACATGTGTGCACTCCCAAGTTGCTGTAAAAGCTAGCTTGTACATTAAGGCAGTATTAGATTTTCTAACTTCTTTCGTAAAAGCTAATTTGTTAAGCTTTTTCTGCTTAACAGGTTTCCTTCTCCTTTTGTAAAAGCTAATTGTAAAGTGCATCTGCTTGAAAGGTTTTTGAAATATTTTTTTAAAAAAAGCTCATTTGTTACAGCCTTAGAATGCTTTTCCAAGCACATTCTTTCTCAAAGTACATGTATAATCAGAAAGATTATCAAGTACATGTAATCTTAAGTAAAACAAAGTATTTTCCAATGTTTCTAGGCCAGAGATGCGACAGGCTGTGACGCAACAGCAATCTATGTACCACCCAGGTTTGCTGCAGCTGCCATAGAGGAAGCCATTGATGCTGAAGTTCCTTTAATAGTCACTATCACTGAAGGTAGGTTAGTCCAGAGGTACAGATAGGATGGGGTAAAGCCAGCCTCAAATCTTTTTATCTCAATGAAACCCTATGTTTCAGGTACTCATTTGAATTGTCTCAAGAGACAATTCTAACGAGTACATTCTGTACCAATTACATTGGTTTTGTGCTAAAACATTAATTTTTTATCAAACTGCTAAATACCCCCTCTATCTGTAGCTCAGGTTACATACTAATTAAGCTTTCATCTGGATGAGCAATCTATGTCCTCTTGATAGAACTACAAATCTCCATTAGATATTCATACTACACCAATATATTACAGGTATTCCACAACAAGATATGGTGCGAGTGAAACACAAACTAATCAGGCAAGGAAAGAGTAGATTGATTGGGCCTAACTGTCCTGGAATTATCAAGGTATGTTTCTAAGTATTCCAGCAGATTGATAGTTTTATCTGAATATTGCAATAGAAATATAAATGCATTATTGATTTAACTTAAAATACAAAACTCCTAATCTAAGCTTAGCATTTTAAAGGCAGATAAAAACAAGATATAGCTTTTGGGACCCCAATACCATTCAAATTGTAGCAGCACCGTATGAAAACTTTAACCTAATATCCAATTAACCCAACAAGTATTTAGCTCTGACTGATAGGATCAAATTAGTGCAATCTGAGATAGGTCTGTATTTTCCTGTCATTATTTTGGTTCACTATTAAGTTCAAAAATAAACTTTTAACACGTAAGTTTTCATGGGAATTTAACTAAGTCTATTTTGCAAAAGGAAAGTAGAAATGAAATATTCTTTACTGTAAATCAATATATATTATAGAATTGAGAAATAATTGGTTTACACTAAACATATTTATTTGAAAAGAAAAAAAAAATACAATGTTAATTTACTTCACTATTCTTGCTTTGTTTTTAGCTCACCTGAGCACGAAGTGCTCAAGGTGAGCTTTTGTGGTCGAGTGATGTCCGTCGTGTGTCGTCCGTCGTCCGTCGTCAACATTTACCTTGTAGACACTCTAGAGGCCATATTTTTTGTCCAATCAACCTGAAATTTGGTAAGAATGATTGTCTTGATGAAATCTCGGACAAGTTCGAAATTGGGTCAAGTGGGGTCAAAAATGGGGTCACGGGGTCAAATTTTAGAAAAACCTTGTAGACACTCTAGAAGCCATATTTTTTGTCCAATCAACCTGAAATTTGGCCAGAATGATTGTCTTGATGAAATCTCGGACAAGTTTGAAATTGGGTCAAGTGGGGTCAAAAATGAGGTCACGGGGTCAAATCTTAGAAAAACCTTGTAGACACTCTGGAAGCCATATTTTTTGCCCAATCAACCTGGAATTTGGTCAGAATGATTGTCTTGATCAAATCTCAGACAAGTTCGAAATTGGGTCAAGTGGGGTCAAAAATGGGGTCACGGGGTCAAATTAAAGAAAAACCTTGTAGACACTCTAGAAGCCATATTTTTTGCCCTATCAACCTGAAATTTGGTCAGAATGATTGTCTTGATAAAATCTCGGACAAGTTTGAAATTGGGTCAAGTGGGGTCACAAATGAGGTCACAGGGTCAAATCTTAAGAAAAACCTTGTAGACACTATAGAAGCCATATTTTTTGTCCAATCAACCTGAAATTTGGTCAGAATGATTGTCTTGATGAAATCTCGGACAGATTCGAAATTGGGTCAAGTGGGGTCAAAAATGAGGTCACGGGGTCAAATCTTAGAAAAACCTTTTAGACACTCTGGAAGCCATATTTATTGCCCAATCAACCTGAAATTTGGTCAGAATAATTGTCTTGATGAAATCTCGGACAAGTGTGGAATTGGGTCAAGTGGGGTCAAAAATGAGGTCCAGGGTCAAATCTTAGAAAATTCTTTTAGACTCTCTGGAAGCCATATTTATTGCCCAATTAACCTGAAATTTGGTCAGAATGATTGTCATGATCAAATCTCATACAAGTTCAAAATTGGGTCAAGTAGGGTCAAAATGGGGTCACGGGGTCAAATTTTAGAAAAACCTTGTAGACACTCTAGAAGCCATATTTTTTGTCCAATCAACCTGAAATTTGGTCAGAATGATTGTCTTGGTGAAATCTCGGACAAGTTTGAAATTGGGTCAAGTGGGGTCAAAAATGAGGTCACAGGTCTAATCTTAGAAAAACTTTGTAGACACTCTAGAAGCCAAATTTTTTGCCCAATCAATCTGAAATTTGGTCAGAATGATTGTCTTGATGAAATCTCAGAAAAGTTCAAAATTGGGAAAAACCTTGTAAGCAGTGTAGAGGCATCATTTTCTGCCCAATCGACCTGAAATTTGGTCAGAATTCTTCATCCTTTCTAAACCACTGTAAACAATTTTTGACAGTTCATTCAGGTGAGCGATTTAGGGCCACTATGGCCCTCTTGTTTTAATCACTCAACAGGTCTATGATGTAGATAAAATTTTGTAACATTTCAGCCTGTCCAAGACATTCCCAACAATTTCATATATCGATGGCTCAGGGCAAAACGGTTGTAACTGCCTATAAACATATAAGCAGTTACAACTGTTTCGCACTGAGCCATCGATATGTGACCTGTCAAGCGATAAAGAGACCATATTTGTAGTGCGTTTAGTGTTAACCATAGTCAAACTGCATGAACTCTGCAAACTGACTAGGATCTAAACTTTTCGAATTTTATTAATATTCTGAATCTAGAATAATAAATCTTCCTTCCTTTGAAAGAAATTTTAAAATGCTACCTCTGGTTGACCTCTACTAGAAACAATCTCTTTTTCAAATGTTTATTTTACAGACTTCCAATAAGGTCCCTTTTTCATGATGGGTCACATATGTGAAATTGAAAGTCTCAGATCAGCCTTTGCATCTGCTCAGGCATCTGCTCAGGCTTATCAGAATCTTAAAAAAATCGTTTTCTCAATCAAGGAATATTTTAGATGAACTGTATGCAGAGCTACAGATAGGGGGGGGGTAGTTTGGGGGGTATGGATTTCAATTTGAAATATTTCCATAATACCTGCATAAATCCTAAGTTGTAGGTACCCATTTGAATCGTCTTGTCAAGATGATTCAAATGAGTACCCACAACATAGGGTTTAAACAAGAAAGAAAGATTTTAGACTGGGACCCCTTCTTATCTGTTTCTCTGTGTATGGATGTCTGTTCAGCTGAAATGCATGGCCATCACACAAACATGATGTTGAAATGTCTGGCTCGTTGGCCGGTTGGTTAGCGCACTGGACTCGTAACCTGGTGGTTGCAGGTTCGAGCCCCAGCGGAGGCGGGTAGTGTATTTGGACACTTTACAGACAGGGCCCCTGTCCACCCAGCTGTAAAAGTGGGTAGCAATGGTTTAAACCCATTGCCTCTCTTTCAATGTGTAGGATTAGAGTAAAAAAAAAATGAAAAAAAATGAAATGTCAAACACGGACCCATTTATGCTCTATTTTCATTTCAGCCCGGTGAATGCAAAATAGGCATTATGCCTGGACATATCCACAAGAAAGGAAAAATAGGTAAAGCAATTTAAATTCAATATAATTTGCATTTAGAATCCAAATAATTGCCAATCTTGCTAAACAAAACGGATTATTACCTTGTCTCTGATATAAATATACTTTAGCCATCTTGAACTGTTTGATAGTTTACTATAATATCCCCCACATGACAAGTCAACAGAATGAACAGTTTCATCCATGCGCACTAAGCCCAAACAGTTACCCCCATTGCCCTTATAATATTGCACATGTAATAAACATACAGTGTCGCACTCCCATGAATTTTAGTCTAAAATCCACTTTTCTTCTTTGTATGTCACTTTTTGAAACATATTTCTGCTTAAAAAAATTTGCCAAAAAAATAATCAGGTAATTAACCCTTTGCTGTTTAATCCCTGCTTTTAATGTGTCTGTGATTTTATGATTGAGAAAACATTGTGAAAAGAGAAGCAATTGCTTCTGACAAGCAATTTCTTCTTTTTCCAAACTATTTTCTACCCTACTGAATGGTTATTTTTCAAATTAAATCCACTTGAAATTTTCATCTGCAAAACCTTTGAATTTGGACAGGTCAAAAATTTTGTAAAACAGGAAAGTGTTAAACAGTTACTGTATCGTGATTGGTTTAAAATGAAAAACTGTTGTCCTATGGTTAGGGATGACATTCTGAACAGTTGCACTCTGCCTTCAGCATCGTCCACCTTGGAACAAAAGTTTTCACAGCAACACTGTTCACTATAAAAAAAGGAAGTTATAACTGTCTTGCATTGAGCCATTAGATCATGCTGTATATAGAGGATATTGAATGAGTGGTCATGGAATACCGAATTTATTAAACGAGTCATCTATAAACAGATAAAAACGAGGCTGTGCAGAGTTTTTATCTGTTTAAGATGACAAATTTGATAAATTCTGTATTTTATGAGCACAAATTTTATATTCTGTTTATAATATGACCCGAATTCTTTGCGAAAAATCGTCAAAATTCTTGAAATTCAATGTTTCATTTTTTCGCGAAACTTACAACGCCGTTTCAAAATGACGTCACAATATGTACATTATGACGTCATTTTCGCAGTTATGAAATAGCGTTGCGATTCGCTCTGGGCTCATTTGCATAGTTATTCCACTAGTGTTATAACACCCATGTAATATCAAAAATATTCAACGGGGTTATTTCACTCCCGCGACACAGTTCATATTATAATAAAAAATACCTTTCACTTCCATACTTATAACTATATTCCAGGTATTGTATCTAGATCTGGGACTCTAACCTATGAAGCAGTACATCAAACTACACAGGTGGGTCTTGGACAGACTCTCTGTGTCGGGATTGGTGGAGATCCATTCAATGGAACTAACTTTATTGACTGTTTAGAAGTGTTCTTGGCTGATCCAAACACAGAAGGTATGGGTTAAAATTCTTTTCTATTTCTGGATAAATGTTACTTATCTGAGAAGAGCAAAAAATTGCCTACCCTGGTCAGATTGAGGAAGTGAGCTGGTGCCTGAGCCATGATCTTATTGGTTGGCTCTCAGAATCAACAATGTTTACTTTGCAAATCAGTTAAGGCCTAACCTGAAGTTTTATGTTGGTAGTTCTTAATTATAGGCTGAAGTTAGTCTGATATTTCAGCTTTTCTTCACTTTGCAAGTGTACTAAAATGATTATAAATGGCAAATAAAAAGAAACAGTTATAGGGCTATTAATGGAGGTTGGTCAGAGAACGGCATTTCTGTATTGTCAATTTTTAATATGACGTTAATGATTTAAAACTCGATCAAATTGGCTCATGAACCTTTCCATTATCTTTTCAATTTGATATGATCATTTGTAATCTGCCATGTTAGCTATACTTTCAGAAATTTTGGAGACGTTTATTACGTAATGTTAACCAAACATTTGCTTGAAGCCAATTCCATAGATAGCATTTCCTTAAATGCTTGCCACTCTAGACTGCGTGATATTGAACACAAAGCTGAAATCTAGAGAAAAAAATGATAGGTTGTGACTTTTAAATTTCCTCCTCCTGCTGTTTAGGCAATGTAGAGACACCATAGGAACATTAGAAAAGTATAAATATGTTTCTTAGAGATTGAATTCAATATTTTGCTTTGTTTGACTACAATATTTTTTATATGAAAAAGTATTTAGTGAAAAATATTATGTGTTGCTAACGTTTTTGACTTAGTAAATTACTTTTTCTGACATACAACCTCTAGTTGACCTATGCTTAATCCAAACTTTTTTTTTTAAATATTCATTTTATGCAGTCTTTTGTTAATATATGTACCTCTTTGTGTTAACTGGCCAAAAATTTTAGACTCTTTTTGATTTCAAATTGTTTTAAGATTACATGTTACAGTGTGCTTGAAATTTAAATTAAATTCCACAAAATCTTGAAGCAATAGGTTTATTCTATACATTCAAGGAGAAGATATTTTCTAGGCAACATGAATTTCATCATTTGACCTTGTGTGTATTTAAACAATTATTTGCACTACATAAGCCCTCATCCAGGAACATTGTTGCTTGCCAAGATAATTCATAAAAGTAATTCATAAATGGTGTTTTCGGCAAAAAAAAACACACAAAAAACCAACTATTGTAAGTGCCTTTGAATATAACATGCTTACCCATGATAATAAGCACTAACAATAGTTATGCACTGGTCAGTCAAAATATTGATATACTGAGCGACTTTAAAAACGCAATACTTAAAAATATCACTAAAATGCTTATATAAGTGAACAGACTTGGACTAATACATACTTATTTTGTTACCTTTACAAGTTACCTTTAATCTAACATCAATGTCATTTTGAAACATTCTCTTGTATTCCAAATACAGTGACAATTCTGAACATTCCGACGTAAGTTGAATTTTCTCCATAGCCCTAATGTTAGGACGATATTTTCTTTTCAATTGAAACAAAAGCCATGCAAATTTCAGAGCTAAGTTGAATGAATCAAGAGATGAAACAAATCATCAATACTGCCTTTAAGCACGTTTGGTCCAAAGACGACACCAAAACGTCGCCTTTTTGACCATAAATGACGTCACTTACATGCTTTTCCATTCCTTTCGTAGAACCACGCACATTGTTCATGTGAATGCGGTTTAGGCAAACGAAGCATTATAGTGGTTTTTAACCCTAAGCAGACGTGTCGTTTAGAAGGGAGATGGCATTTTGAGCGTGTTTACAGCATGACACCAACGTCATTTTAACACGTAAATTCTTCTAAAACTTCTTATTGGTAAGGCCCTACCTTAAAGATGTTAAAATAGTGATGGAATAAATCAAAACTTTCTTAGTCTAAGCGAGGTTCACGACGTTCCGATTCTAAGGAACAATTGCCCTTTCGATATACTCGATTCAGAGTACAGTCTTTGCAAAGTGAGTTAGTTGATTACATTTCTTTAAGTGGTCTTTGATACCTCTATCGTTAATTTCCTTCCACACTTCTGATTTGTTAAATCAATTAACCATGAAAAGTGCAATGACAAAGAAAGAGTGGACAGTAGATTGCTATGCTGAAACTAACCAAAGCGCCAGATCAAATTAGGATTAAGTCGATTCAACAAGGTATCTTCTTTATAAGATTTTAGCTAAATTCATTTTTAGCTAAATTCATTTGAAACAAATCTTCTTTTCCGTGCTCAAATTTCAAATTTACTTTGTTGCGTTTTTAAAGTCGCTCAGTATATATCCGTACACAAACACTCCCAAAGTTATCTCTATTTGCCTTTTCCCTTGTTTCAAGGCAGAGGCATAAAAAGAAGAATGTGCTTCTAACAAGCAATTTTTCTGAAGCATTTTGTTATGGCATGTCAAAAATAAAGGCTTTATGTAAAGAGATTTATTGGTTTATTTCAGGTATTGTTTTGATTGGTGAAATTGGTGGTCAAGCAGAGGAAAAAGCTGCCGAGTATTTGAGAAATTATAACTCTGTAAGTACTAGAAAAGAGTAGTTTGATATAGACAGGAGCCGTCATGAGATTTTGTTTGACACAGACTGATCTTTATCTTGGCAAGTTTAATATCTTTTCTTTTCTAGATGAGGTTAAGATTAGCTTGTCTCAAACAAAATCATGAAAAGATTCTTTTTCTTAAGTTAACATTTTGTTCAAAGCTAATTTTTGAAACACTCTGATGACAGAAATACTGCAAAAATGTGTGCTTGATGCATTGTGATGAAGTCATTTTCCTACATGATCTTACATGCTAAGGACAATGATATTTCTGATGGCTATTTGTTTTAGAAAACAAGGCAAATTTTGTTCTGAAGCCCTTATCCTGCTGCATATAGGTTTTATTATGCCCCAACATTTATAAGATCAGTGGCATAGAGGATATTGAATGAGTGGCCATTGAATACTGAATTTATTAAACAAGTCATCTATGAACAGATAAAAACGAGGCTAGAGTTATGGCGAGGTTTTTAGCTCCACTGGCCAAAAGGCCAGCGTGCTATTGTCATGGCGGGGTGTCCGTCGTCCGTAAACTTTTACTTTAAAAATCTTCTCCTCATAAAGTACTGGATGAATTCCAATCAAATTTCAAAGGAATGTTCCTTGGGTGACCCTCCATCAGATTCCTTCAAAGATTTTTAATCGGGTGAAAATCATGGCTGTGGTGGGCGTGGCTAATTTCCATATATGGTAAATGGTGGCTTTCCTCAGAAACTAATTGATGGATATAAACCAAACTTCACATGAATTATCCTTGAGTGGCCCTCTATCAGCCTACAAAAAATCATTGTGATCAGATAAAAAAATATGTGTTTTATGAGCGGAGGTCATTTCTCTATATGTTATATAGTGAAATCTTTAAAAATCATTTTCTCAGATTCTAACCAATGGATATCAAACAAATTTTCCTGGAATGATTCTTGAGTGACCATCAACAAGTTTATAAGAAAATACTGTGATCAGATGGAAAATGTGTATTTAATGGGCGGAGGTCATTTCTCTATATGTTATATAGTGAAAACTTTGAAAATCATTTTCTCAGAATCTAATTGATAGATATCAACCGGATTTTACATGAATGATACTTGAGTGACCCTTGATCAGTCTAGCAAAAATTATTGTGATCGGATGAAAAATATATATTTTATGGGCGGAGGTCATTTCCCTATATGTTATATAGTGTAAACTTTGTAAATCATTTTCTCAGAATCTAATCAATGGATTTCAACCAAATTTTACTAGAATGATTCTTTAGTGATACTTTATCAGTCTATGAAAAAATATTGTGACCAGATCAAAACTATGTCTTTTATGGGCAGAGGTCATTTCTTCAGATAGGTTATATGGTGGAATATCCAATATAGGGTAAAACAAACTATCCTGAAAGGTTAAAAAGATGGATTAGATATCATGGATATTTTATTTCTGTGAAGTTGTATCAGTCTGCAAAAAAATATTTTGATTAGATGAACAGCATATTTTTTTTATTGGCAGAGGGTAATATAACATATAAAATGAATATTTGATCACCCTTTTGGTATAATCTCAATGATGAATTTTTCTAGACTTCTTCAATTTATAGGTGTAATGATTATAGATTAGAAGGAACAAAACCTTTGTTGAAATTCAAATGTATAGAAACATTATTTGAAATAAGTAACCCGAGAATACCCCCTCAGAATTGGTGAGTTTTGTGGAACGAAGGGTGAATCTTCACAGAGTGTAAAATGATGTTCTGACCTCCTGACATTATGAGTGGGGTAGAAAGAGTTGAGTTGACTGCAATCTAAGGAATTGGGCAGAATAAAATAAATTTGTTGGATTGAATATTTTACTTCTTACTATCATTAGTTAGAATTTTGTTTCGATGACAAACGATTGTTGTGAAGTAACATCTTTTAGTAGTGTTTAACTAAAAGTGGAAAGATCTACAATCAAAATTTTGCAGACAAAGTACCAGTATATTGTACAGTGAAATTCTGTTAGTGTTGAAATTCTTATTTTAACCAAATTTCACTAGAATGATTCTTGGGTGACCCATTATCAGACTGCACAAAATTATTGTGATTAATTGATAAATATTTGTGTAACAGGTAGAGGTCAATTTATTCACTGGTCATGAGTTTTTTATGCAGAAATATTTCAGCATATGACCCTTATTTACTTGAAATAAACATTCACTCATTCATTCACTTCAATTCGCATTTAAACCGCTTTGTCATCCTCTAATAGTCATTATCAGGATATTCAGGCCTGTGGAGCGAATCAGGCGCTCAAGCGCCTCTAGTTTTATCCGGTTTTGATGACGAGTTTAATAAATTCCGTATTTTATGAGCACAAATTTGATATTCTATTTATAATATGACCCGAGTTTTTGCAAAAATTGCACTACTGCAAGATCAACCATGAATCAGCCATGAAAAATTCATGGCTTGAGCCATTAACCTCACCCATTAAAAGCGACATTGTGCTGGGCATTAATAAACCATCAAGATGCCATGAATTTAACATTAAATTATTTTAATGGGAGAGTTATGGCCATTAATGAAGTCATTCATGGCCATAAATGGAGAAAGGACACCATTTTTTTTTCAGGAGTAATTACTGGGTAAATAATGACCATTACAAAAATGAGTTATTGATGGGCATTGATTTTTTAATGGTAGCCATTATTAATATTAATGGTAGCCATGAATTTGTATAATTGCTAAATTCATGACCCATTAATATTTTTCATGGCACATTTTAATGGGAAGTGGCAATTAAAAGCGACATTGTGCTGGGCATGAATTTAAATTAATGGGCAAGAATTTTATTTTCACTGCTATACCATGCCCATTATCCATAAACCCTGAAATAAATGTAATGGGCATTAAAAATAAAATGACAAATTAATGGTCAAAATATCTGCCAAGTAATGGCCATGAAAAAGTACTTAACTTTTTTTAATAGACAAATTATGACCATTAAAATTTACCCATTAAATGTTGTAAATGGGCATTAATTTTTCTAATGGCCAAACAATGGGGAGAAAATACCAGACATGGACCAAAAATGATGGCCATGGAAAATTTTTATGCCTATTATTTTAATGGCCATCAATACAAATCATGCCCATTATTGTTTCCCCTTCAATGTTGGTAATCTTTAGTTTCCTAGGGTTGAAAATTCATAAGTACGAATCTACAAACATTAAACAACTTGACAGATCTTATTCATACAATTCTTCTATAAAATTGATGCAATAATGTTTAATTGGGGTTTGAGAATATTTGCACAAATGATTTATTGCTAAAATCTTAAAAAAAAAATAAAATCTTATTTTCTTCAAATTTTGCAAATTCAAAGGCTTCATTTAAAATTTGTCTTATATTTTGTTAATCAATTGTTTTAAGTCCAACAGTACAAGATTCTATTTAAAATAATCAAATTTCAGCTTTTTAAATACCTTCTGCTTGCTATTCTTCCCAATGTACAAGAGAATAAGGCAAAAAACATATTAACTGGAAATTTTGTTTGAAAACAGCAGCCATGTTGGATTTCCATAGACTGGATTCACGGTCACTTTTAGACTGGTACTCTTGGCCATGACTTTGTATAACGACTTATTCATGGTTTGTGTCATGGGCATGAATCAAAATGAAAGTAGTTAAAACTTTAATTCTGTATTTAATTTCTCATTAATTAATACCCATTTCAAATAATATAAAGGGCCATGAATAAACTGATTTAGAATTCAACAGCATATGAATGGCCAGAATTAATTGTCAGAATTTTTTTTTCAATGCCAATTAATGACTTGATTTTTTTTATTATGGCTATTATTTATCATATTTGGTATTTAATTATCGTCATTTATATGGGTGATAACCTTTAATAAATGTTCATGATAGTAACTGGGCATGAATAAAAAGAAAAAAAGTTAAAACTTTTCTGTATTCCTTTCATCCCCATTAAATAAAGTTAATGATCATGGATTATCTGATTCATAATTGTATGATATATTAATGGCCATAAGTAATAGTCAAGATTTTTGTCATGCCAATGAGTTTTTAAGTTGGAATGCGTAGCAATTCCAACTTAGATTTAACA
This sequence comes from Fragum whitleyi, assembly GCA_948146395.1. Classification (NCBI taxonomy): domain Eukaryota; kingdom Metazoa; phylum Mollusca; class Bivalvia; order Cardiida; family Cardiidae; genus Fragum; species Fragum whitleyi. The sequence continues at coordinate 24,279,955 of OX411555.1, read as the reverse complement.
AAACCGCAAAATGAACACAAGATAATTTCATTTCGGGTTTTTTGAGAACACATATCACGTGAACAGGATGTGAATACACTTCGGCCTATTTTGTACATCTCAACTTGACAGACCTACAGTTTATTTCATCGAATTGTAATAATGCTGTACAATTACACAACTATCACTTCGCGTATATTATTAACACGCTAATTTATGTTTTAAACGATATTTATTAAAAGTTGCGTACGAATATATTAGTGTCACATGTTTGCATTACTATATTTGGAAATCATGTGATAAGCCAAGTCCAATAAAGTCAGCAGTTGACAATTAGCACTAGCCTATCACGTGATCTGCTTATTTGGTAAGGTCGCGACCTGTTTTTCGTAGAATTATGTTATAGTTTCTTTTAAAGGTATAGTTTCTCTTTCTGAACGACGTTATTACACATTTAACTTTTGACAAGGTGTTATATTGTAAATTTCTGTTTAAGCTACGAAATAAATACCTTTTCTTAAAGTGATGATACACTTTTAAAGTTAAAAAATATTTTTGCAACATATTGTCGTTTGTTTTCCGTCATATTGCAGTTATCTACATGAATGTTTTATTGTAAAACCCCAATACTCATCCAATAAAGCCCTTGCCCCCACATCTTTAATTGAATTATGAATATATTTGCCCAATTGCATTCCAACACCAAGACAATTTGCCATGTGAAACAAACCAACTAGTTCAACATGTTTTCGTCACATTCTTACACATCAACACGTTTAAGAGCACCATCAAACAGTTAGTTACATCGTTAAATTGACATTAATCTCAATAAAAAACATTCTTAATCGCTTACTCAGCACTCCATTCATTTATTCCAAACACTCACTAAAACAATTCAAAAACACTCAAAGTTATTAAAAAAACAAGATGTGTTTGTGAAACACGAATGCCCCCGGAACAGCATTTTTTTTAAAGTTTGACCTTGACAGTTGACCTAGACCTTGTCACATGACCTTGACTTTGGTACCAGCAGATGCGGATCATTGAGATCAATCGTTATGCCAAATATAAGCCTTGTATGTCAAATACTTTCGGAGAAAAGGCAAATGTTAAGTTTGGTTAAGTTTTCGGACAGACGGACAGACAGACGGACGGACGGACAGACAGACAGACGGACATGAGTAAAACAATATGCCCCCGATCTCTCGATACGGGGGCATAATAAGATCAACATGTACATTCAAAATGAATTAAGCAAGAACCAAATGGCGATTTCACTGACATAAATGAAATTTAAAGCGTCTGATTGATTCTTGGCGAAATAGAAAGCTTTTGATTTAACTTTTATACATTTTTTCATCCTGAACAAAATAAGCGACATTGGATTTCCTCCCTTAAACTCGCTCCGCTCACTCATGCAACATCATGCTTATATCATTCCAAAATTGTTCACCTTATCAACTTCCCGATGTTATCAACTTTACCCCCAACTCAGAAGAAGAGGAGTATAATTATATTGATTTCATTATGTCTGTCTCTCATTCCATTGACCTTTTGCTTTCCGCTAGATGAACGGAGAAGCAATTGACCTACAATAACGAAACTTTACACAAATATTGCCCATGACCCAAGGAAATGCGCTATTATTTCGGGGTCATAAATGTCACGGGTATCAGTAAACAGTTTCCACTCTATCTGAACAACCAATTGACCCAAAGCATAAAACTTGACACAAATATTGTCGTTGACCCGAGAAAGTGCAAAATATTGGAGTCACAAAGGTCGAAATCACAATTGAACTTCGTCCAAAAATTTTCTTGAGATTCCAACTCATGAAGAAAAAGACTTCCCTGCGAAAATAGTTTTTTACCATGGAAAAATCACTTGTTGAGGTCCACTTTACGATACTTCTAATTAAAATGTACTTGATAACTCAAATGGAGCAGAAGTTTATTGAAATAATAATATTAAAATTGTTTTGAGTGTATAAGGTCGCCTGTGCGTCCATTAGTCGGCTGTATGGTCCGTATCATTTTTTCCTTATTAGCTCACCTTACCACAACGTGCTGGAGGGGAGCTTTAGGATCATCCTGACTCCGTCGTCCGTCGTGTGTCGTCACCTTTCTTAAAACTTCTTCTTCTCCTAAACCGCTGGGCAAATTTCAATGAAATTTTGCCAGAATGTTCCCTGGGTGACCCTTTTCAAAATTGTCGCTATATTGTAATTGGCCAATAAATATGGGTATGGCAGGGCGGGGCTTATTTTGAGCCCAAAATCTTTGAAAATCTTCAAATATTGTTGGCATAATTTTCATTTGCCCATAGATATGGGCGTGGCAATGTAGGGCTAATTTTGAATCTCCTCTGTAATGAATGGGTTGTTCAGGATCTATTATGACTGCTTATAATTCGAATAATGTCTCCTCTTCAACAATTAGGCAAGTTTGAATGAATCTTTGCCAGAAAGTTTCTTGGATAAGATCCACTGGACCAATCGAATTCAGGTGAGCGGTTTAGGGCCATTCTGGCCCTCTTGGTATAATTTTTCTTTCATCAGATTCGGGCCTGTATAGCGATTAAGGGGTTTAAGCGTCTCTCGTTGTTGAAATACATTGATTTATATACGCCCGTCAAATGACGAGACGTATTATGTGATCACCTGTGGTGGGCGGGAGACGTCAGCTTCGCTAGTTTCTTGAGGTCACCGTCTCTCGAACGCATTCCAACTTATCAGTAATTTCAGTACTTTGATTTTTATAATGGCCATTATTGTTTATCATGTTTTGTACTTAATTGTCATCTTCAATGGTTGATTGATGGGCATGAATAAATGTTCATGGTTGTTAATGGGCATGATTCAAAATTAAAAGAGCAAATGTTTTTTAGGAATTTTTATAATGGCCATTATTTGTTACTGTTTGGCATCTAATGGCCATCTTCAGTGGAAAATGATGGGCATGAATAAATGTTCATGGTAGTTAATGGGCATGAATCAAAATAAAAGAACTTTAAAAAATTTCAGTATTTCTTTGATCTTATTACAATCAAAGTTAATGCCCATGAATGGTCTGATTCAGATTCAATAATATATTAATGGCCATGATTCATTGTCATAATTTATTTTAATGTTAGTGACTTTTAGCAATCTGTATCATGGCCATTATTTGGCCTTTTTTTATTTAATGGCCATCATTCATGGGTGATTGATGGGCATGAAAAAAATATTCATAGTAGTTGATGGGCATGAATAAAGCTAAAACAAGAAGTAATGACCCATTACTTTTTTAATGCCAATACTTTTATGCCGGCCTATTATATTAATCTGCATTTCATGGTTTTTTAATGGTCAAATCATGAATTAATGGCCATTAGTTAGCATTTTAATGGCTAAAAGTGTTACCCATTATTATTTTTTTACAAGGACTAATGGCTCATTTTCATGGTTTTCCTCGTTTTCATGGGCCATTAATGGTCTTTTAATGTAATTTTAATGGGACCCTTTTGCAGTAGTGTTGGTCAAAATTGTTGAAATTTAACGTTTCAATTAAACATTATGACATCATTTACGCGGTTATAAAATAGCGTTGCTATTCCCTCTGAGTTCATTTGCATAGGTATTCCACTAGTACAATAACACCCGTATAATATCAAAAATATTCAACTGGGTTATTTCACTCACGCAAGGTAGGTCATTTTACAAATATTGTTCTACCATCCATTGTCTATCGGTGTGTCTTCAAAACTTAACAAGATCAATCTTCATCCTTTTATAAATGAACATTTTTATTGGTTTATCAATTAAATGATGCACAAAACTGTTAGTTTGGAATGAATGAAGTAAAAGACTTTAATACGCAAGTATAAACGTTTATTTTTACTAAATACTTACGCTGAAAGAAACTATAAATTATTCATGATTTTCAGGGCCCCAATGCCATACCCGTTGTGTCATTTATCGCTGGACTGACAGCTCCCCCTGGTAGACGTATGGGTCATGCTGGTGCCATCATCGCCGGTGGTAAAGGAGGAGCAGAGGAGAAGATTGAGGCCCTACGACAAGCTAATGTACATGTGACAATGTCCCCAGCTCAAATAGGATCCACCATGATTGAGGTATTAATTATCTATGATAAAAATATGCGTTTAAAGTAACATGATTATAGAAGATGATGCAGAACATTATGTGAAGAAATGTATATTGAACTATAAATATTATAAAAATATACAGGCAAGTCTTGTCTGATACAGGTTTCTTGCTGAATACAGGTGACCTCTTAGACAGGTTTGACCGTACAGTTAAACTTCAGAAGCTCGAACACCTTGGGGACTCGATAATTTATTCGAGAGATCGGGTGTTCGACCAATCCAAATAACTATTAAGGTACCAGAAGATGGGATTGCGCTACATCGGGTAATACATCGTATCCCAATATACGTATACTTGTTTGGTTCTTCAATTTCACTTTTTAATTAACTGGTTTTTAGGTTTCTAACGATTGATCCATTGGATTTGTGAAAAAAAATGAAATAAATTTCGACTTTCGTCTTATTGTTGCATTCCCTTTGTTTACAAAAAAGGCCACCGTATTATTATTCCTGTTACGAACGCGGCCTCAATTCCAAGTGAAAAATCAATTTAAGTCAAATTTAGACACCGTTCAAATGTTGAACTTTAAACGTTTGTCCAACATATAAATTTACATCAGTCTTTGAGAAAAATGTAGATCCATCTAAATTAAAAACCCCAATTTCTACACGCCGGAGTCACTCGTTCGGACACTTCTTGTCATACTTTCAAGCAGACGTTACGTATCTGTATATTTTTTTACCTCCTGAAGTTAACTAGTCGCCGAAAAACCAACAAGAGACAATAAATAGCAACAAGAGGCCCAAGATGGCCTGTATCGCTCCACTGGATTAAAAATCTCAAGATTTGAAAGAGAGATATTGAAAATAGAAGGTAATGAAAGTGAAAAGCATTCAAAAGGAATTCTGACTTTTTCTAAGTTGAAACTAACTTATGAAGAAATGAACTTATTTAACTAATATGTAAAATTACAAAGAAGAAAACTTTATAGATATCACTTCAAAATTAGAGGACCAGAATGGCCATAAACCACTGACCTGAATTTTATTGATTCAATGGATCTCATCCAATCCAAATTTCTTGAACAACTTTAGAAGAGGGTCATCCAAGGAACATTCTGGTAAAGTTTCATTGACATAAGCCTAATTGTTCAGGAGGAGATGTCATTCAAAGATTTTGGGTCAAAAAAAGCCCCGCCCTGCCACACCCATATTTGGGGGTCAATCCAAATTTCTTGAACAACTTTAGAAGAGGGTCACCCAAGGAACATTCTGGTAAAGTTTCATTGAAATCGGCTCAATGGTTCAGGAGGAGATGTTGTTCAAAGAATTTGGGGTCAAAATAAGCCCCGCCCTGCTACGCCCAAATTTGGGTGTCAATCCAAATTTATTGAATATCTTTTGAAAAGGGTCACCCAAGGAACATTCTGGTAAAGTTTCATTAAAATTGGCGTAATGGTTCAGGAGGAGATGAGGTTCAAAGATTTCGGGGTCAAAATAAGCCCCGTCCTGCCAAGCCCATTTTTGGGGGGCAATCCAAATTTCTTGGACAACTTTAGAAGAGGGTCACCCATGGAACATTCTGGTAAAGTTTCATTTAAATTGGCGTAATGGTTCAGGAGGAGATGTCTTTCAAAGATTTCGGGGTCAAAATAAGCCCCGCCCTGCCACACCCATATTTGGGGGTCAATCCAAATTTCTTGAACAACTTTAGAAGAGGGTCACCCAAGGAACATTCTGGTAAAGTTTCATTGAAATCGGCCACATGGTTCAGGAGGAGATTAGGTTAAAAGATTTCGGGGTCAAAATAAGCCCCGCCCTGACATGCCCATATTTGGGGGTCAATCCAAATTTCTTGAACAGCTTTAGAAGAGAGTCACGCAAGGAACATTCTGGTAAAGTTTCATTAAAATTGGCGTAATGGTTCAGGAGGAGATGAGGTTCAAAGATTTTGGGGTCAAAATAAGCACCGTCCTGCCACGACCATATTTGGAGGTCAATCCAAATTTCTTGGACAACTTTAGAAGAGGGTCACCTAAGGAACATTCTGGTAAAGTTTCATTAAAATTGGTGTAATGGTTCAGAAGGAGATGTCATTCAAAGATTTCTGGGTCAAAATAAGCCCTGCTCTGCCATGCCCATATTTGGGGGTCAATCCAAATTTCTTGAACAACTTTAGAAGAGGGTCACCCAAGGAACATTCTGGTAAAGTTTCATTGAGATCGGCTCAATGGTTCAGGAGGAGATGTCAATCAAAGATTTCGGGGTCAAAATATGCCCTGCCCTGCCACGCCCATATTTGGGGGTCAATCCAAATTTTTTGAACAACTTTACAAGAGGGTCACCCAAGGAACATTCTGGCCAAGTTTCATCAAAATCCACCCATTGGTTCAGGAGGAGAAGATGTATAAAGAAAAGTTTACGCATGCACGCACGGATGGACGCACAACGGACACCTTGCCATGACAATAGCTCGCTGGCCTTCGGCCAGTGGAGCTAATAAATGTAAACAGCAGATGGCCAAACAAAAACTTAATTCAATTAAATAAAACAGTGTATTTTCACGGAATGGGTAATTATGACGCACGGTGCATAATTGACAATAAGGTGTCAAAAAAAGGATTACGAGTTGAAAAGTTTGAAAATCACCTAAATGACATCTTGTTATTAGCGATAGACCCTTTGTTCAAATTTTGCCAGGTGAAATATAAAGCATTTTTAACTCCAGGACTGAAGAATGTGTTCGAGAGTTCGACTGTCCTGGTGTACGAGCTTTCCGAGGTCGAACACTATGAATATGAGCGAAATCTGCCGGGACTGAGATCCTTGTTTGAATTTTCCCTAGTGTTCGAGATTATCCCTGTTTCGAGAGACCGAAGTTTGACTGTATTTCAGATTATGGATTATTCAAACTAAGTAAACGTTTGATTCATAGTTGCTGAAAAAAGTGCAACAAAAGGGATTTTTTTATAGAGGGACAGAAGAACAAACAGGCAAAAAAGATAAACCAGTATACCACCCCCTTCTTTGAAGTGGGTGTTTAATAATGAAAAAAAGGAGAGAAATAGAATGGTCATTTTATCTAGCTTTGACTTCCTAGTTTATTATGATTTATCCATACTTTGCATGATAGGGTGCACAATATTTTACAATTGTTTGTCTGTCCATTGTCCAATGGTCTCAGCTGTTTATATTTAGAATTAAGTATTCATAAAATCTTAGCAAAAGATGTTATTTATGTAGTACAGTAATTACAAAACAATTAGTATCCTTGATAGCATAGAGTATTATTTAATAATTGAGAAGCATGCATTCTTCGGTTCAAGTGGATGTTTGAAGTATTAATAGATCAGATCAGTTAAAAATAAATGAGATATATTCAGTTTTAATTTTATCCATTTCAGGCAATGTTTAAAAGTGGGAGAGGCCAGGCTAAGGCATAGAGAAATCATCACGTCCTGATGCATAAATTTGAGGGAAATGTCTAAAATGTTGAGAAAAAAAAGACTATATGTGAAATTGTAAGAGCCATAGATACACATGTGTATTGACTTGTCAAAAAGGACCATCTGTAAATTCAATAAAATAAATATTTAAGAGATTGGTTTTGATAGATGGCAACCAGAGGTCAAATTTCAAAAATTCTTGTACAGGAAGTTTTACAGATTTAGAAATTCAGTCAAAAGAAAGCTTTGAGTCTTGTCAGCCTGACTAGGGGTCAAAAGTTTTGCTCAGATGGTCCTTTTTTGCTTGATTTGTCAAATATATATGTATTTAGAAAATCCCAACATGTATCTGTGATATTTCAATGTCAAGCAATGAAAGATAACACTGGGTTTAATAGTCCTAGATCTATTTCATTCAAGTTAAAGGAAAATTGATCAATTGATAAAAGGGTAAAAAATTGTTTCACAAGTTTATTTTGCAGTTCTTATTTGCAGTGAAATAACTTTTATGGCAAAGTCATTGCATGAGAAAAGTGTATATGGTCCATGTTGAAAGCATATATGTAGCTTTTGTCTTAACCCTTGTCATGCTGAATAAATTTTGGCAAAAATTGTCTTCAAAATCAAGGGGCAAAAAACACTGAAAGTTCCAACCCTAGGTCAATTTTTATTTGAAAAACTAAATTTATTGACAATTCTGGTTTGAAAGTGAGAAACAGGACAGGTGGTGTAGACTAACATCAGACTGCATATATGTGCAGGCTGATGCTTGTCTATAGCTCCTGCCAAAGCAGGAAAATTCCGGGTTCAGCATGACAAGGGTTAAGAACTTACCTTGTCAATAAATGCTGAATATGAACGTAAATTATATGTAGGTAAATCACCCTTATAAAAGAAATTAGTTGCAAGATCTATTTATATGAAATATTTTACTGTTCATATTTAAGCAACCACTACATTGATAGTGATATCCTGTTCTTATTAAAGATATAAAATAATCATAGTGTTGATTTTGTCATTGTCAGGTTGTTAGCCCATCTGATTGTGTCTGGACAATTACTCCCACATTTATGCATGGATTTCAAAATAACATGACACAGTTTCTCTCCGCCATACAAAGTAGATATGCTGTTTGAAAGAAATTGTCAGATAGCTCCAAGATAAAAGGTCAAGGTCAAACATTAAATATAGCCTATTCAGAGCATAGCTCCAACATTTATGGATAGATTTCAGAATATCTTGATTATTCTCTCTCACAAGTAGATGTGCTATTTGAAAGAAATTTAAAGATAGATCAAAGGTCACACCTCAAGATGAAATGTTTACAAAAGGCATATATGGAACAAAATTTTGTAGACTTGGAAAAAGTTGTCCTGGCACAAAATCCTACTAAAATCTATGCAAAGATTCTTAGAAGTCAAGATCCAATTAAGAATAGAATAGTTGCTCAGGAACAAAATTAATTTTGTTGAGCAGGAAAAAGTTTGACCTTGAATACAACCTTGACCTTTGACATACAGCCATGACTTGTTTACATGGCATTTCTACACCTTTAAGGAAACATCTCGATGGCTCAGCGTGAAACAGTTGTAACTGATTATATGTTTATAGGCAGTTACAACTGCTTTGCAATGAGCCATCTATCTGTGTAAATTTATCATGAAATCCAACCATAATTTTAGAAGATTCACTCTCTGGAAAAAAATTAATTTGACCTTGACCTTCAGTGTGCCCTTGTCTTTTCATAAACCGTAAACGGCACATCTACTAAATGGGAAGCAATTATTTGAAGTTAATTTGAAATCAACTGTTTCGCACTGAGCCATAGGTCTGTGCCAATTTATCGTGAAATCCAACCATAATTTTCAAAATTTCTTCTGGACAAAAATTTGACCTTGACCTTCAGTGTGCCCTTGTCTTTTCATCTACTCAATGGGAAGCAATTGTTTGAAGTTATTTTGAAATCAATCCATAAATGTTTAAAATGAGAAGAGTCTATTCGTTGATCTCATTGAGGTAAGAAACTAAAAACAAAATCAAACTATGAATCCCTGAAGAGGATTAATACATGAGTGTGATTAGGTTTTTAGTTCCATTATTCTAATATATCAACAAATGTTATCTTCATATCTTATAATTTAATATCATTTAGAAAAAATGTAAGAATTAGCCAAAATAAAACATATTTCCTCTCAGACTCCTTAGTGTGGAAGCCTACAGAATAAGTGCATATTCAAAATTGTTTTCATTAGGGAATAAAACAAATTTTTCTGCCAATCAGAATTCATGGATCTTGATAGACATAACTAGAATTACAAAGTTTTGCTCTGAACAAAATCAGAGGGACCATTTAATGCACATTTACCTTGTCATAGTGACAACTGTCTTTCTCACAGCAAGTTGGGTTGACAAAAATGGCATAGACCTTCAATGTGGCCTTGACCTATGGGCAATGCATACTTCAAATGGCAAATCTTGTGATTGTAGGGAGAAAATGATATTATTGTTTAAATGGGGTTAAATGCTGCTTTTAACATTATTTCAGTCATATCTCAGCGGCTGGAGCACCTAACAATGTTTTCCTGGCATTTCTCACACCAGTATAGTCCGTTTGACTTCTATATGGACCAACATTTTGCCGAAAAATCTCAGAATCGAATTAATTAATCGTTTTTTTTTCTTGGCATATCATATTTTCTATCTAATGCCATGAAGAATTTAGTTTTTTCAGAATTTTTTATCGTAAAATACCGATTTTGTCCGTCTGTCTTCATGTTAACTCTCAGTCTTTCATACCTTCTTGTGACTGTATTAAACGGAACAGCAAATTGTCTATCCAAAAATAGTTCTGATTTGCATAGGGACCGAGTCAAAAGTGTATGATTTAAGGTGATTCGTTTTGGTATAAAATCGAGTGTTTTTATAAGATTAATTTTATCCAAGATTTTCACTTCCCTCAGATATCAATTCTGGGTGTATATTCTCTTTGTTTAAAGACAGTTTGACCTGATAATTAGAAATTGTTTTTATCTATTCCGAGATGTGACCCATACTCCCTTGATTAGACCAATCAAAAAGCATAATTTTTACTAAGACCTTGGGATTTTCACGAGGAAAATTAGATAAGCAGGCGAGTAATAACGGTACAAATCATGTGATATTCAAGTTCAAGATGAAATAACCGTCGATATGCTAATTAGCATGTCCAAATAAGGAAAAATAGGCATTTCTTCTGTCAAATGTTTAGTATAAAGCCACGTGCTTTTACTATTTTCTTACTACTAAACAGCCTTCATCACCCCTCGTGTTTAAGAGCGAAAAATGCGAAAATATTAACATTAATCAGATAGGCAAAATCATTATTTTGAAATCATTTCATTTTCAAAAAATATTTTTTGGAATGGTATTAAGCTGAAATTAAGATTTTTCTACATAAAAATCTTTCATTCATACGCAATTTAATGTAATTGATGAAAAGGTTGGTCCATATAGAAGTCAAACGGACTATACTATCCTTACATCTTTTCTCCTCCTCCAGCTGCTATCCAACATAGGTCTACAATTATTAGCTATTGGTGGGAGACAAATAGTCGGAAAAATGCCACAATCAGGGATCGATTGCAGGATCTCTTGATTTATAGTCGGATGCACTACCAACTGTGCTACAACAGTGGCTCGAAGAGGGGAAATGATGATTATCAAATCCATCAATAAATGTAAGAAGAATACCCTTGGTGAAATCGGAGAGACCACTAACAAAATTTAATATTGAGTGCTTAACACTGAAGTAAGTGCCAATATAAAAACAGGCACTCACAACTTACTGTGTTAAGTTTAGCCCATGTAAAATCAAGAAATGCAATCAAAAAATGTGGTTGTTGCTACTATTTATTGTGCACAGAAAATGGGCTCGATGAAAAAAGATTGATCAAGTGTCAGTTATTGATTTTCACCTTTATTAGTAATACAACAAAGACAATAACAAAAATTATTAAAAGAAAATGTAAGCTATAAAAGTTATAGGTACGCAAGTTTGAGTGACCACTAGGCAATATTGTCTATAACTGTATAGACAAATTGACCTTTGATCACTCATTCAAAATTGTGCATCTATAATTATAACAGTATTTACTATTGAAATCATTATTGCGAGACGTTTTTATTCAATTTTTTTTTTATCTTAACTTGTTTTAAAAGAAAAATCATGTGGTGTGGGCTAAGATCAGACTGCAGGCTGATATTTGTCATACCTCCAGCGAAAGCAGGAATATTCCGGGTTCAGCATGACAAGGTTTAATATTTACTTTACAAAAACATCCTTGGAGTTTTACCCTCGATTTCCAAAACCCTTATTCTTACTCTCTAAAATGATATTGCTATATAACCATTTAAAAGTAATACCAATTCTCTAAACCAACATTACTATAAAGAAGTGAAAAATTAAAATATAATCTGGGTTATAAAACATTTTTCGTGCTTTACTTAGAATTTTCTCATATTTATAGTTCAAATAAATTCATGAACATTACAGATAATATTAATAAGTTGTTACTTATACACAACTTATTATACCCCCCACCTACGAAGTAGAGGGGGGTATATTGGTTTCACCATGTCTGTCTGTCTGTCCATCCGTCCGTCCGTCCATCCATCCGTCCGTCTGTAGACCTTTTCGTTTCCGGACTCTAACTCAATAACCAAATGACCTACAATCATGAAACTTTATACAAATGTTCCTTATGACCCAAGGAGGTGCCCTATTGTTTTTGGGTCACATAGGTCAAAGGTCAAGGTCACAGTCAGCCTTTGTTCAATTTTCGTTTCCGGACTCTAACTCAAGAACCAAGTAGCCTACAACCATGAAACTTTATACAAATGTTCCTTATGACCCAAGGAAGTGCCCTATTGTTTTTGGGTCACATAGGTCAAAGGTCAAGGTCACAGTCAGCCTTTGTTCAATTTTCGTTTCCGGACTCTAACTCAAGAACCAAGTGACCTACAATCATAAAACTTTATGCAAATGTTGCTTATGATCCAAGGAAGTGCCCTATTGTTTTTGGGTCACATAGGTCAAAGGTCAAGGTCACAGTCAATTTTTGTTCAATTTTTATTTATGGACTCTTACTCAAAAACCAAGCGACCAAGAATACATTTGTATATAAGTCATGAAATTTGAAACTTAATGCAAATGTTGCCTATGACCCAAGGAAGTGCCCTATCGTTTTTGGGTCACACAGGTCAAATGTCAAGGTCATAGTCAGCCTTTGTTTAATTTTTGTTTTGGATCTAAGTCAGTGCCCTATTGTTTTTGTGCTCATAGGTCAAAAGCAAGGTCACAGTCAATTCTTTGGTTTCAAGACTCTTACTTAGTTCAAAGGTCAAGGTGACAGTCATTTTTTTCTAACTCAGGAAGCATTTGTATATAAGTCATAAAATTATAATGTCTTATTGATTTTCTACTTTCAGAATATTGATGTCATGCCCCCATGTTGCTGAAAAGGAAACAGACAGCCTACAGCATTCACCTTTATACAAATGACTTAATATCAGGAATAAAACATTCCCAAATTAATAAACTTGAATAGCATCAGCTTCTCTTTTCAAAAGGTTTTTAAGTACTATATAGATTTGCCTCTAATGGATAAGTTTAATTGCTGCAAATTTTACACTTTGAACATATTCATTATTGGTAAATTATGAGAGAAAAGCACCTTTTGGTAACCTTTTACACTAGGATGTTATGTCTTGAACATTCATTTGGGAATCCATGAATGGCAAAAAAATGTTATCTGGGTTAATGGTTTGTATGCAGATAGCTTTTTTTGTCATGTCAGCTTATTAGGAATTTTGCAGTTAACCTACATTATGTCTATTTTCAGATTTAGAGTAGTTTCAAAATGCCCAAAACAAAAAGAAAATCTCACAGAAAACTAAAGTTAGAAGACCGTGAGAGAAAAAGACTAGCTGATAAAGATTCTGGTCAGCATGAGATTCCTGAAAATGAACCTGTGGTTAAATTGTACTTGAACTGTGATGAAAATAGTGTTACAAAGTCAATAAATCAGTCTGTCATTTGTGAAGGACAATCAAAAGAACATTCAAATAACAATGAACAAAAAGCGAGAGGTGGTGAAAATACAGAATCAAGGTTAAATACAGACAAGCCTATAGAGCAAGAGACCTCTGTGATTCAAAACAATGAAAATTCCACAGAGAATAAAACAAAGATTCAGACAAAAGAAGTGATAAATCAGATAGACAAAAATTATCAAGCTAGCACCAGTGAAATAAAGTTAGGAGGAGAAAACCTAAAACATTCACATACAAATACAAATGAACTAGGTGAAAAAAGTGAAAGTTCAGAACTTATAAGTAATTACTTCAAGGATCAAAGGAAGAGAGAGAGAAAAGCTGCCTATGCAAGGGAAAAAAGACAACTCTTGACATATAGAGAAAGGGAGCAAGCATACAATACAAAATTGAAATCTGTGAAAATACAAAATCAAGATTATTCTTTGAAAGAAAAAGAATATAATACTAAATATAGACAGAAAAAAAGACAAGATCAATGTGTTAAAGAGAAAGAGAGAGCCTACAACACAAAATTTCGTGAAGTAAAGAAACAAGATCAAAATGTTCAAGAAAAGGAAAGAGTTTATAACACAAAATTTCGTGGAGAAAAAAGACAAGATCAAAGTCTTAAAGATAAGGAGAGAGCCTACAACACAAAATTGCGTGAAGAAAAAAGACAAGATCAAAGTGTTAAAGATAAAGAGAGATTCTACAACACAAAATTTCGTGAAGAAAAAAGACAAGATTAATGTTTTAAAGATAAGGAGAGAGCCTACAACACAAAATTGCGTGACAAAAAAAGACAAAATCAATGTGTTAAAGATAAGGAGAGAGCCTACAACACTAAATTGCGTGAAGAAAAAAGACAAAATCAATGTGTTAAAGATAAGGAGAGAGCCTACAACACAAAATTGCGTGAAGAAAAAAGGCAAAATCAATGTGTTAAAGATAAGGAAAGGGTTTATAACACAAAGTTTAGAGAAGGAAGGAGACTAGACAGAAGCTTTCAGGAAAGGGAAAGAACTTATAATACTTTGTATCGTTCAGAGAAAAAGCAAAATGAAACTGTCAAAGTAAATGAGAGACAGTATAATACTAGGGTACGCAAAGAGAAAAGAAATGACTTTTGGACTAGAGAAAGGGAATAGTGTGTTGATGCTCTCAAGCACAAAAGTAAAAGAACTGATTTGAATTTCAGAGAAAAGGAAAAAGAAAGTGATGTTACATCTAGAAAAAGAAAAAGACAATCATCTTTGGTCAGAGAAAAGGAGAATTACAGACAATCCATGCGAAAACGTTTGAGAAGGGAGGGTCCAGAAGAGGAAGAAAGTGCTATTCGAAAATTCAAAAATGATATTCAGGAAGGCCCTATATTTGTATGCACAGTATGCATGAGGCTTTTGAAATTCAGTACAGTAGTCAAATTCAAAGAAAGTGACTTTGATAAACAGAGACAGTTAATTGACAATTGTCGATCAAAATATGTATCAGTTGATGGCAGTGAATATATTTGCACTACATGCAAAAGTTATGTGCTAAAAGGAGAAATACCGTATCTAGCTTCTGCTAATGGATTACAAGTAGAGGAAGTTCCTCAGACACTGAAAGACCTGAATCAGCTTGAAGCAACTTTTATTTCTCGACGGATACAATTCATGAAACTAATTGCTTTACCACGTGGTAAACAAAAAGCAGTACATGGCTGTGTGGTCAATGTGCCAGTTGAACCAACAGAAATGTCTTCAGTTCTGCCAAGACTTCCCTCTCCTAGCAGTATGGTATGTGTAAAACTGAAAAGGAAGCTGCAGTATAGAGGACATAGCTTCATGCAGAATATTAAACCTAAAGCGATTGTTGAATCTCTACACCTTCTTAAAGACACCCTAAAAAACGAACTGTACAGTGATATACATATAAATGATAATTGGGATACTGAAAACAGTGGGCAAGAATCAGAGCTGTGGGATTCATTAGTTGGAAATGATAGAGACAGTGAAAATGAACATAATGATGATGAACACACTGATACTACAGACGAAAACAATAATAAAGAAGACCAGGAAGCAGAAGATGAGAGAAGTCGGCTAAGTGGAATACCTTTTGACACTTTCTTAATGCCCAAAGATTTCACAACAAACTCTAATTTCATCTTGAGTATAGCTCCCGGGGAAGGTAAAAAACCACAAGGAATGGAGAGTGATGTTCATTCAGAAGAATTGAGTTTTCCAACACTTTTTCCAAGTGGTCGATTCGGATATTCATACACAAGACAAAGTAAATTAAGTTTGAAGAAATACTTCCAGTCAAGATTATTACATTGTGATGGTCGTTTTGCCAAAAACATTGACTATCTATTTTATGCCCAGTTCAGGTGTGAAGCGAAAGATATTAAGGACAGTCTTTCTATAGCATTGCGTAAAGGAAAAGGTGATCCTCTGACTGCAAAGGATGTCAAAGAGAAATTATCTAACTTTGCCAGAAATGACTTAGGATATCACTTTCTTCAAAAAATACGTGGATCACCAGCATTTTTCAACAAGCTGCTGTATGATCTCCTAGGAATGATTTGTCAGCTGGGACCTTGTACTTGGTTTATAACATTATCAGCGGCCGACTTGAAATGGACTGATACCATTAGAGTGATATCTAAACAGCAAGGGTTAAATCTATCGGATGAGGAAATAGAAAAGTTATCTTGGGAAGAAAGATGTAAATTCTTGAGATCAAATCCTGTTACAGCTGCTACTCATTTTGAGGACAGGTTACAGCTTTTCATGAAACTAATTCTAATGAACAAAAAAATCAATCCTTTAGGGGACATTCTCGACTTTAAATATCGTATCGAGTTCCAGCAGCATGGATCCCCACATGTCCACATGCTGGCCTGGGTTAAAAATGCTCCAACCTTTGATGGTAACACAACAGAAGAGGTCAAGGATTTTGTAGACCAACATATTACCTGCTCCTTACCAAAGGATGACCCAACACTACATGATTTGTTGTGGACTGTTCAAAGACATACTCACTCAGTTGCTTGTAGGAAACATGGTACAACCTGTCGCTTTCATTTTCCTAGACCACCGCTCAGAGAGACAATCGTTGTGAAATCAGTTGAGACACCTAGTGAAACTTTAAAAGAGACTTATATAGAGGTATTAGAGTTGGTTCAAAAACAAATTGAATCAATTGATCTCACTGAAGAATTTAGTTTAGAAAGCATACTAAAGCAAGTCAATGTTAGTGAAGACATGTATTTGAATGCAGTAAAGTGGATCAAAACTAAAAGTGGACAGCCAGCTATACTTTTAAAAAGAGAAGAAGGAGAAGTATATGTAAATAATTATAACTCTTTACTAATGAAAGCTTGGGAGGCAAATCTGGATGTTCAATATGTGACCAATGTGTATTCCTGCATCATGTATGTCGCGTCTTATGTGTCCAAACCGGAGAAAACTCTGGGAGATATTCTAAAAGGTGTAAGTGCATCATCCCAGCATCTAGGAGCAAAAGCTTCAATGAAATCTATAGCTAAAAAGTTCCTCAATCACAGAGAGGTCAGTGCTCAAGAGGCAGTCTATAGAATCATGTCATTACCCCTAACAAAAGGATGAAGGGAGGTTGTATTTATACCTACAGATTTTCCAGAAAATAGAACACGATTATTCAAACCTATGAATATCATAAATCAGTTAGAGGATGATGATTCTGAAATATATCAAAGTGGATACCTAGAAAGATTGATTGATTGAATGGGGTTTTACGCCGCTTTCAACATTATTTCAGTTATATCGCGGCGGCTGGAGCACCTAACAATGGATTCCTGGTATTTCTCACGCCAGTACTACCATTACATCCTTTCCTAGCCTCCAGCTACTATCTCACATAGATCTACGATTATCGACCCATTGGTGAGAGACAAATAGTCGGAAAGAATGAGTGCCGCTGTCAGGGATCGAACCCGTGACCTGGATACCTAGAAAGATACCCAGTCAGACCAAATAGTTTGGAAAAAATATGTTTGGCAGAATTTGTTGCAAAATACAAGGTCTGCCCAAAGAAACTAGAAAAAGAGGAAAACAAATGCTCTGAAAATGACATACCAAAATATATCACGTTAAAACATGGGAAAGGACATATGACACAAAGGCAAGAACCTGCCATCATAAGAGCCCACCAGTGGTCTGTTAACAAACAACCAGAATAGTACTATCACAGTCTGTTGATACTCTATTATCCATGGAGGGACGAACTGAATGATTTGAAAGGAGAGTCTTATAGTGAAAGCTACAAGGAAAAATATGAAATCATTCAGGAGAATAGAAATAAATATGAGAAACATGCTGAAGATGTAGAGGAGGCCATAGAGAGGTTAGAGGAATGTGACTCCATGGAAGAAAACTGGATAGTTCTAGCACCACAAACAGAACAGGGAAGACTAGATGAGACAAGAGAGGGAGTTGAGGTAGAGGAAAGTATCAGCAATGCTTATGATACAACAAGGGAGAGCCATTCACTGAGAGATATAGGACTACTGGAATATCAGTATGAGCTAGATACAGAAACAATGACCAACAGAGACTGGTTTGAACTAATTTTATCTCTTAATTCTCGTCACTATGAACTTCATCAGTTTATTGTGGATTGGTGTACTAGGATGTTCCTCAGTCATCTGTTACCAAAACCAAAGTCATTCCATGTATTCTTGACAGGAGGAGCTGGTGTTGGGAAAAGCCACCTTGTACGTACCATAGTCCAGAGTGTACAGCGACTTTTATCTCGTGACAATCAGACAGATAACAACCATATTTTAGTCTGTGCCCCTACTGGAGCTGCAGCATACAATATATCTGGACACACCCTCCACTCTGCTTTTCTTTTACCTCTCCATACACGTAAAACTGATGACTATATACCTGTATCTGGAGAAAAACTAGCCGCATTAAAGGAAGCTATTGGGAACATCAAAGTTCTGGTAATTGATGAAATATCTATGGTAGGATGTGATATTCTTCTCACAATTCATAGACGACTATGTGATATCATGGGAAATGAGGAACCATTTAGTGGAATTTCCATTCTAGCTGTGGGTGATCTTCTACAGTTACCGCCTGTAACTCAAAGGCCTGTGTATGCAGAACCATCTGATGAAATGGCGGCTATATATGGTTCACTATGGCAAAATTTATTTCACATTGTAGAGCTTACCGAAATACAACGACAAAAAAACGATACCCTATTTGCTTCTCTACTGAACAGAGTAAGAGTTGGAGTCCATTCAGCAGAAGATCTAGAAGTCTTGAAAACTAGATACAAGTCCCAATCACATGACGTTCCAAATGAGGCCACACATATATTTGCATATAACAAACAGGTGGATGATCACAACAATACCAAATTAGAGCAAATGTCTTGCACACAATTTACATTAAATGCAATAGACTCTAAAAAAGATGATCAAACAGGCCAAATAGACACAGCTCCATTTGAAGCCAACTATGGAGGTTTACAAAAGACTCTAATATTATCAATAGGTGCAAAAGTTATGCTCATCAAAAACCTGGATGTGACAGATGGTCTTGTGAATTCTGCAACAGGTATTGTCACTGGTTTTCATCCTGCACCTCCTGATAGTGATAGTGAACAATATAAACCCAAATTTGTCCTTGTGAAATTTGATGAACAGAGAGTAGGGCAAAAGTGTCGAAGTCATCACAAACCACAATTTCCAGATTCTTCAACACCGATTCCAATGATAGAATCACAGATCCGAATCGGAAGATACTCAAAAATAACCAAGAAAAAAATTCAATTCCCTGTTACGCTATCATGGGCAGTGACAATTCATAAGGAGCAAGGCAAAACAGAAAACCAACTTGTAGTTTTTGTAAAGGGCATTTCCAGGCCGGACAGTTTTATACAGCAATTAGTAGAACTAAAACATTAGATGGCCTTTATCTAATAGATGAAGTAACAGATGCTAAAATCAAGGTAAACAAGAACTCTGTGTCGGAAATAAATCGAATGAAGTTGGAAAAACCTTTCAAGTTTGTCAGAAGTAAGACATTTGATGCCTTAACTCAAACCCACTTGAAAGTATTGTCTCATAATGTAAACTCAATATTGCCTCATTCTAAGTGCATAGAGAAAGAATTTGATATGAACAAATTCCATGTGATTCGTTTTCAAGAAACTTGGTTAAAACCTAATGATTCAGCACCTCAATTTAAGGACTTTCATTGTGAACGTGTGGATAGCTGTTCAAAAAACATAAGGGGACAGGGAGGACTTCTGACATATGTCCATCATGACTACATTGTTCTTCTATCAAAGACTTTACCAAATATAGACACGCAACATTTGATTTCCATCATTTCCCCCAGAGAAAATCGTGACATTCGTATTTGTGTTCTATCAATATATCGTAACCCAAAGATCTCTCACAAGTTATTCATGAAGGAATTAGAGACTATTCTCCAAAATATACCTGTTCACATACCTACTGTTGTTGTTGGTGACTTCAATATCAACCTGTTGAAAAAACAATCATCATCTACAGATGTAACCTACCTTCTCCAGTATTATGGACTGATCCAGTATGTAGAAACACCAACACACAGGAAAGGAGGACTATTAGACCACATATATACCAACCAACAGCCTGTTATTATAGATACAATAACCACCTACTACAGTGACCATTTTATAGTGTCGTTAGCAGTTCCTTGTCAGATGATACACTAACTTAGGTAGAGCTTCATTTTCTTATATAGAAAAAACAATATAGATCACAAAGTAAAATGACTATATTTAGATTGAATTTATTAAGCAAAACATTTATGACAAAAAATTTTACAAGTAATACTTGATATTCATTCCACCATAAAGAGATCAATATGTATTATGTCCCCCATCACAGGAAAAGAGACCATTATGGGAAAATAAATATTTGAAAAAGAGATTGGTTAACCAGATGTTGCATTTCGAAAATTCTTTCTCAGAAAGATAGATACTTAATTCAAGATTCATTGAATTAGTAAAGTGCACAAAACTTCAACCCGAGTAAGTCTGAACAATCCACACAGTCTGACAAGAGTTCAACTATTATGTACTGCCTAGATACTCCTTTTTCATGTGAACGTTCACAATTATTATTTCTTTTTGTGTGATGGGCACATCATACTAATCACAGGCATATAACTTGAATTCTCAATATTTGTTACAAACACGTCCTGCACTAATAGCACATATTTGGACAAAGCGCTGGTGGGGGGTATTAGTCCGCTTTGCGACAGTTCTAGTTGATATTATCTTTTTTGTTCATACACTTAAATTAATAAAACAACAAAATTTAAGGCTTTGATCTCAATTTTCAAAATTTGAGAAAATGCCAATTTTGAGCAAGAACATTTTTTTAAGACCTTGGATCCAAAAAAAATTTCAACAAACCTGTTTGCCAAATTAACAGCGAACAAAATTATTACCACATTGCCTAGAAAATCTCTTTGCTTTTTTCACTGGGGGGGTGCTTCACCTAATCATACAGTGTGATTAGGTTTTTAGTTTCATTCCTCCATGAAATTAATAAACCCTCTCTTCATCTCTTAACAGTTTTCTTTTACTATTGCTTATTTTTCAATGAACGCAATCATCAAGAGATACTCATACTTGAAAATAATATTCTTGTCAAAAATTTCTTGGACATTTTTATAACTTCTACATCTTTCCATTTGATAAATATTCTATTTTCTGGATGCACGTCACATTTTGTAACCACCACGGTTAGTTAAGTATATGTAATAATATGCTGAGCATATGCTTGTGTGTCATTAAAGATAATATACATAATTGGATTTGATGAACTATTGGTGGCAGTATCATACAGTACACCAGGTTGTCTTTCTGGTAGAACGGTCATTGCTCCAAAGCCATTTACTGCATGACCTACAAGAACTAAGGTTCTCAACATTCTCTTATGGTTGTTGGCATCTGGTTTTGCATATCCACCATCTGAATAGGATGAGTTCACAGCAAAATATACCCCAGCTCCATATGCACCACCTTGATATACAACAAAGAAGAATACACAAAGAAATAAGAGGTTTAACATCAGGGCCAGTTTTCACTTAACTTCTTACATAAAGAATCATGGTAAAACAAAATCATACCTGGTGTTTTCATTCATTGTTACATTCTATCTTACAAAATCTCATTCGAAGACAATGCAAATGAGATGCTGCATGGCAGAATTCCATATTTAGTTACTACTGTGGAAGCAACTTTAATTTTTGACTTACACAAAAAATGATCATAAGATGTTTAGTAAAACAGGCAAAAATCTTACATATGGTCAAAACAGAAAATGGGTCTTTTTTACCGTCTCTAAGATGATTGTGGTAAAATCAAACTCACAACAAGAAAGGCTTCTTTTGGGTTATCTTAAGAATTTTTATATTTTGTCCTAGATAATTCCTGCCTTGGTGGGTAACATGGACAAAGATCAGTTTACAATTATACTAGCTCCCACTGCACTTTTATCAATGAATTCCTGTTGCTTCTAACACCAGTTAAAACCACATTCCATCTCAACAAACCACTTGGACTTAATTCATATGACTGTAACTTATAGCCTGCCCATTCAGTGATAAGAGACA
Source organism: Fragum whitleyi (assembly GCA_948146395.1). Classification (NCBI taxonomy): domain Eukaryota; kingdom Metazoa; phylum Mollusca; class Bivalvia; order Cardiida; family Cardiidae; genus Fragum; species Fragum whitleyi. The sequence goes on along the minus strand of OX411555.1, from coordinate 24,257,721 downwards.
AATGACAGAAAGGTCTTGTCACAAGCAATGCACATGTGAAAATTATATCTTTAACCAATCAAAAGTTATGGCCAACATCAGTTTTTAGTTTCACTGGCAAAAAGGCCAGCGGGCTATTGTCATGGTGTGGTGTCCGTCGTCGGTGCGTCTGTCCGTAAACTTTTACTTTAAAAATCTTCTCCTCCTAAAGTACTTGATGGATTTCAGACAAATTTCACAGGAATATTCCTTTGGTGACCCTCTATCAGATTCCTTCAAAGAATTCTAATCGGTCGAAAATCATGGCTGTAGTGGGCGTGGCTAATTTCCATATATGGTAATAGGTGAGCTTTCTCAGATTCTAATTGATGGATACCAATTAAATTTTACATGAATGATCCTTGAGCGACCCTTTATCAGTCTACCAAAAATTATTGTGATCAGATCAAAAATGAGTATTGTATGGGCGGAGGTCATTTCTCTATATGTTATACAGTGGAAACTTTGAAAATTAATTTCTCAGAATGTAATTGATGGATAACAACCAAATTTTTCTGGAATGATCCTTGAGTGACCATTTATCAGTCTACCAAAAATTATTGTGATCAGATCAAAAATGTGTATTTTATGGGCGGAGGTCATTTCTCTATATGTTATATAGTGGAAACTTTGAAAATCATTTTCTCAGAACCTAACAAATGGATAACAACCAAATTTCATTTGAATGATTCTTTAATGATACTTTATCAGTCTGCAAAAAATTATTGTGATCAGATGCAAAATATGTATTTTATTGTCAGAGGTCATTTCTTTTGACATGTTATATGGTGTAAATACCCAATATGGGGTAAAACAAACTTTTTTCAAAGTTAAAACAGATGGATTTCAACCAAATATCATAGGAATTTTATTTCTGTGAAGTTGTATCAGGCTGCAAAAAAATATTTGATTAGATGAACAGCATGCTCTATATTGGCAGAGGACATTTCAACATATAAAGTGAACATTTGACCACCCTTTTGGTATCACTTAAATGATAAATTTTTTTAGACTCATTTTATTTAATGGGTGTAAAGATTGTAGGTTAGATGGAAAATAAGCTTTGTTAGAATCCAAATGTGTAGAAACATTAGGTGAAATAGGGAGCTCGAGATACCCCCTTAGAATTGGTCAGTTTAGTTGAATGAAGGGTGACTCTGCTCAAAGAGGTCAAGTGCTGTAAAGTGGCCTACTGAGGTTCAGAGTGGGGAAGAAAAGGCTCAGTTGACTGCACTCTTAGGCATTGGGCAGAATAAAAATAATGGATTTAATATTTTACTTCTTATTATCATTAGATAGAATTTTGTTTTGGTGACTAACAATTATTGGGAAGTAACAACCTTGTAGTGGTATTTAATGAAAAGCGGAAAGATCTACAATCAAAATTTTGTGGACAAAATACCAGTATATTATGCAGCAACATTCTGTTAGTATTGAAATTTTTATTTTTTGATTTCAAACAAATTTCACTGGAATGATCCTTATTTTTAACAGCCTTATCATCCTCTAATAATCATTATCAGGATATTCAGGCCTGTGGAGCGAATCAGGCGCTCAAGCGCCTCTAGTTAGAGGACAAACATAGAGCTAACATAAAGCTAGTATAATTTAGCTCCCTTTTTCCTTGACATGATATTTAAAAGCAAATTTCTAATAGCTTATGGTCAATGAATGGCATTTGATTTGCTACTCAAATATGAAATTTCTTTAAATTCTGACATAAGGTAAATTAGTAAAATTAAATTTATCTAAACAAAGGCCCCTTTTTCTGTGACCCTGTCTCGAATTCAGAAAAATTTAAAAAAGGCCACTTGGAAATTTCCTCAAAAGTTTATACATGAAGTTTGATTCAATTTGGCCATAGAGTAGTGGAGATATGTCTTCTTACAGACAGATGGAAGGACAGACTGACGCAGGCACAAGCAGGCAACTTTATGCTCCACCGAAAATTATTTCAAAGAGCATAAGCAGAGACTTACAACTCAAATAACTCCTATTGAACCCATTTGTAATGATGTTCTGTATAGCATTTACATCAGTCCCATGCCACAGAACCTTCTCATTCTGTATTGATGGATTCTTTCTCTTCATCTCTTGATGCTTCAGACAGTACTGCGCATGTAAATAGGGGTTCTGAATTCTTTCAACCTGTAAAAACAGTACTGGGCATGTAAATAGGGGTTTTGAATTCTTTCAACCTGTAAAAACAGTATTGGGCATGTAAATAGGGGTTCTGAATTCTTCCTACCTGTAAAAACAGTACTGGGCATGTAAATAGCGGTTCTGAATTCTTTCAACCTGTAAAAACAGTGTTGGGCATGTAAATAGGGGTTCTGAATTCTTTCTACCTGTAAAAACGGTACTGGGCATGTAAATAGGGCTTCTGAATTCTTTCAACCTGTTAAAACAGTCATGGGAATGTAAATAGGGGTTCTGAATTCTTTCAACCTGTTAAAGAACACGGGAATCATAGAAATGTGCTTCCAAACTGTGATGTTCAGAGCCTTTCAGACATGGCCATCCCCATCCTAAAAGCTTGATGAGATTGAAGGGAATTACTTTTAAAAAAATAATCATTGAACTTGAAACCAGTAATATTTTTCCACCTGCCTCAAACTTCTCCTCATTCAGTTGTTTTTTTTGTTTTTTTAAAAAAAATATATATATATATAAGTAGCCTTATATTTAAAGAGATATGCTCCAGAAAAAACTTAAAAATCTCTAAAACAGGGCAATATCTCCAAATCTTAGGCACTAAATTTCTCCTAAATCAGGACTTTCTACTCATGAAATTTCATGTTAATAGCTTTTATACTTTCAGAGATATGCTCCAGACAAAATTCAAGACTGAAAACCGACAAAGGGCAATAACCATAAAATAATGCATGCTAGAGTTGTGGTTCTTAAACACTGCATTTTTAACTTGACTATTAATCGGATAGAGGGACTATTGCGGTTACATGGGCGCTCTTGTTACCAAATGATTGAGATCTACTGATCCATGGAGTACCATGTTGATACCAATAACACTTTCAGAGATATGCCAAGGAGAAAATTGGAACTGGATGGATGGATGCTGATTATTACTTTTAAAATACCTGGAGCCCTTCCCAAAAATAGAGGAGGGACAATTCATGAGATTACAAGTTGCCACCATCATTATCAGTGATCTAATATTATGTCCTATCTTTGATCGGCAGATAAAAAATGGAGAACTTATGGCATTTCATGATTCTTTAAGGTAGTGAAACTGTAATAGTTCTGCAATATTTTGGAAATCATGATCTTTCACAGTGTTAGCCAAGGTTTCCTAATGAAAATCATTAGGATACCTCAGATAACTCTGTTAAAGTTCAATACTCCCGAAATGTTCGGGAAGTATAATGGGTCCACTAGCTTAACATAAGAAAAAAGAAATTTGAGATAAATAATCCATCAACACCTGCACAAATGTAAAGCTTACCTTTAGAATATTTGGTGTTCTCCCCAGAGTACTCGTAAATTCCCTGACAGCATTTTGATATTCCTGTGAGGACGCGGGTAAAGTGACCAGTTTGACCCTTTCTCCATCATTCATTGGATCCCAACCATTTGGTAGTTTAAACGAGGCTGAAATGAATAGATATGGTAAATGCCACTGCACAGAAATAAGTCTTTTAAAAAACAAATTTTAATATTACTTACTGGTCAGACTGAAAATAATTTAAGAGATGAAGGGAATATTTATTGATATCATGAAGGTATGAAACTAAAAGCCTACTAAGACTGTATGAATAGGCAAATTGGATTCATACATGAGTGTGATTTGGTTTTAAGTTCCATACCTCTTTGAAATAAACAAATATTATTTCCATAACTATGATTTGATATCATGAAGCAAAAATGTGAAGATTTGTCAATTAAGGAACAGATTTCTGACGGACTACTTCTTGCGGAAGCTAACAAAACAGCTGCATACTCAAAATTGTTTTCATTGGGGAACTAACTTTTCAGCCAATCAGATGTCATTAATATTAACCCTTTGCTGTTTAATCCCTGCTTTTTACGTGCCTCTCATTTTATAATTAAGAAAACATTGTGAAAAAAGAAGAAATTGCTTCTGACAAGCAATTTCTTCTTTTTCCACACTATTTTCTACCCTACTGAATAGTTATTTTTCAAATTAAATTCACTTGAAATTTTCGTCTGCAAAATCTTTGAATTTGGACAGGTCAAAATTTTGTAAAAAAGGAAAGGGTTAAAAGACACAACTAAAATTAAACTGTAACAAATGTGTAACATTTCACTCACTAGATATCATGTTCCTCCTAATCACTGTAAACTGTGTTGATGGATTACTCAAGAAATGCATTTTCATACTCATCAAGTCCACTTCATATTCCTGCCCATTTCTATTCATCAGCTTAACTTTTTGGGCCTTATTTTCTTGAGCAAGCTCAATTCTGTAACTGCTCAACTCAGAAAACTCTGTATTCTTTGTCCCATTTGAGTACGACCATCTGACAAGTTTTGCCTTTAATTGCGCATGTTGTTGTTCATGTTGGTTTCTATCGATGACTCTTAGTTCATTACAGATGACATCCATGACACCTGTAGCATCGTTTACGAGTCCTTCAATCGTAATTACCCCAACATCTTGATCAACACAAACATATACATTGTTGTCAGAAGCACATTTGTCTATTTTCTGAATCTGAAATAAAACAAGATATGAGCCTGTGCATGAGATTTTCTACAATTTCAAATATGTGCATATCAAAGACTCTGACCAGCCTGTGCTTCCGCACAGTCTGACCAGAGTCTTCACTATGCGCTTAGAAGACAGATAAGGTCTCAAAGTATCTGTAGACAATCAAGTAACTCTATATTTACAGTTTTTGACTGTCTGAGGCTTTCAATGTTTACACATCACTAACATTTCATATTGTTGGAAATGTCACGCACAGCCTCATATGCTGATATCTTGGTTTACAATGTGGGATATAATCTTCATCCATTGTTAAGTGTATAGAACCAATTTTGAATTTTTTCATATGTATTGGATTAATAATGTATTTGAGTTACCATAGGCATGTTTAAAGCTTTGTCATACTGAACCAGGAATATTCCTGCTTTGCCAGGATGTATAGACAAAGATCAGTCTGAAAATATTGACATGCACAAAAACATGAACTAACATTGTTTATTCATTGGCTCAACTACAAAGTCAGGTTCCATATAATGATACCGCATTTATCAAACAGTCAAAATACTAGTACAGTCATTCTTGTTTGAGTGACCACATCTGTTACACAAACAATTTTGCTATGTAACCTAATTCCAAATCCTTTCCTTAAATCAAATAACATACAAAGTACATGTAGATAGAATTGGATTGGAAGCTATCGAAATCTAATCCACTGTTGTTTAAACTAAATGGAATTGTCTAAATGAGATGACTCTAATGAGCTTACAAAATCAGATTAATGAAAAATTCCCAATAATATTCTAATCAAATAGAAATTATGTTTCTTATTTGTTAGCAAAAATGTATAATGTCTAAACTTTATTAAGCAAGCACTTAAGGGACATTCAAAAAGTGCTTGCTTAACAGAGGTTATTTATTGTGCATTTGGTTCATTTGGGAACTCAGTGGTTGCTTGCTTAATACAGGTTGCTTGCTGAATACAGGTAGCCACTAAGGCAGGTTTGACTGTACTAAGCAAATTCATTCGCTTAAAGGACCCCTTTGGGTGGTCCTGTAAGTGGTTGCTTAATACAAGTTTTCTGCACAATACCTGCGTTTGGTTAAGTTTCCACACAGCATTGTCTTCTATTTTCTGTGTGTACCATTCTGATTCTACAGCGCTTTTTATACTTCTCAACACACTCCTAATGATGTCTTTCTCTGTCGCATAAATTGTCAATGAACAGCTTCCCTTCATCGGTCTGGACTGGCCACTTCCAATATGTATTGTTTTCTTGTGAGACGGGTTTGATTGCTTTGAGGCTGCAAATAAATTGTAATAACATTTTTTCAAGGGTCAGGAGTGTGGAAATACGAATTTTCTCCACTTGTCCATGGAAAAGTTAAAGTCCATTGCTCACTTGTCCTGGATCAAAATGAACTTGTCATCAAAAAAAAGAATGGTAAATAATTAAGAAACATTTTTTTTTAATGAAGAAAATGCTGTAATCCAGCATTTTCTTCATTAAAGACAATGTTTTCTACCCTTTGATACAAACATTAGGATGACTGCTCTCCTAGATCTTTTTAGTACTGTTCCATGATTTGCTCTGGTGTTTACTTGCCCACGGACAAGTAGCCTATAAAAATGTACTTGCACGCAAGTGGAATAGCTTGTGTCGGACAAGTAGGGCATGGAAATAAATGCTTTTGTATTTAGCTTGCTGTGTAAAAGAATAACATGTTAATTAAAGCAGAGGGCCAAGACAGCCTTAGATCGATAGCCTGAGGTTTTATATGAGCTAAGAACATGATACCAATTTGTACAGAAGTATAATAATGGACTACTGTAACTTGTCAATATTGCTTAAAGACTACCCCAGTACTTCTTGAGTGCCTAACTTTGGAAAAGCCTAAAAATAAATAACTTCATAATTGGCAAAGATATAACAGAAAGTGTAGAAATAAGCAAAAGTGTGACTATGACCCCTTTTCCCATGTCTTTCAATGGATAGAGTCCCATTTTCAATAATGTTAATCATTGTAACCAGACAAATATTTTGACTAAATGTGTAGGAAATAGGACCAACGTTGTGTCCCCTACAGTGTTAACAAAGTGTCCCTAGGGCCTCTTTTCCTGTGTTTTAAACTGAAATGTTTTCATACAAATTTTATCCTGATGACTGGACAAACATACTAACCAAGTTTCAAGAGAGAGATGTACCAACAAAGAAATTTGTGATGACAGCTATGCATTACAGAAAACAACCATTCAATGATCTCAAAAGATTCCCTTGAGTATTTTTGCTAAAGTGAAATAAAAAGCACCTAAGATACGGCACTAGACAAGAGGACCATGATGGACCTAGATAACTCATCTGAGTCTCTTTGACCCCTGGGACATCACATCAATTAAATATGAAGATATGAACAAGGAGATAATCTCTATATAAGATCACTACCATGGAATGTTTTCAGCATTTTCAACGAATGTATCAAGAAAAGTCCCTGCCTTCTGGTTTTAGAGAACAAATTTATAAGAACCTCCTTTGTGTCTATATAAAATAGGTTGGGCCCATTCAGAGTCCAAATATGACTCCAGGAGTTTGACATCAAGACATTGGTAGATTGCCAATGTTGCATACAAATTTAAATATAAAAGGTGTCTGCCTTTTGGTTTCAGAGAAGATTTTCCGATATTTCCAACTATATTTCTATGTGAAATAGGATGCACCTGTGCTGAGCCCAAATCTGACCTTAGGGGTATGATATGAACAAATTTGATAAGGATTCACTAGATTATGCTACATATAAATGTATAAAGGCTCTCTACCTTATGGTTTCAGAGAAGATTTTTAAAGATTTTGCAGTTTGTAAAATGTATTACAAACCGATGGAGCCAAAATTTGACTCTAGGGCTTTGATTTGAACATACTTGATAAAGGTCCACTAGATACTGCTACCTACAACATATAAAGGCTTTCTGCCACCTGGTTTCAGAGAAAAAGATTTTTAAAGATTTTTTACTTCCATGTAAATCAGGATGTGCCCAAATGTGCATGACCGCAGGGTCATAATATGCTCAAACTTTGTAGAGGTCCACAAGATGATATGACATACTAATTATAAAAGCTGTCTGCCTTCTGGTTTACGAAAAGAAGATTTTCATTTATTTTTGCTCTTTGATTTCATGTGATATGACCCCAGCGTCTTGATATGAACAAACTTGGTAGAAGTCCAATAGATGATGCTACATAGCAAATATGTAAGATGTCTGCCTTCTGGTTTCAGAGAAGAATATTTTTGAAGATTTTCCTATTCCTAAACAAGAGCACCACCTATGGGTGCCTACACTTGGCTGTTGAATGCAGGGTGGTGGATGAAAATCTAAGTAAAAAAGGGAGAAAATTTGCTCAAATGCATCTTGTTATTCCACTTGATAGTATAGGTTGTTCTTTTGATGGTGAACATCATGTGTTAAGTTTCAAGTGCTAAGCAGCAAGGCTTAAGCAATGCTTCGAGTTTTCTTCAAAATAGTCAAGCTAAAACAATATACATGTACCTTGTTTGCCATCACTCTTAGGAGGATATTTCACAACATACTTCTTGAACTTAGAATCAAATGCCTGAAATAAACATAAATGCAAGAATTATTCCCTGTTGTTATTGCCCTATTGAGGATTTTTACCCTTTCTATTTTGAAAAAAACAACAATAAAAAAAAACAAGAGGGAAGAATGGCCCTAAGTCGCTCACCTGAATTTTATTGGTCCAGTATTGGTCACCTCATATTTGGGGGTCAATTAAAAATCCACTTACAAATTTTGAGAAGAGTCACCCAATGAACATTTCAACCAAGTTTGGTTGAAATCTACCAATTGGTTACAGAGGAGAATATATTTAAAGATTTTGGGCTCAATGGGGGTCAATCAAAAATCCATGAAGAAGTTTTTAGACCGGTCACCCAAGGAACATCTCTGCCGAGTTTGGTTAAAATCTGCTAATTGGTTACTGAGGAGAAGATGTTTTAAAAATTGTTGACAACTTCCGATGACCGATGTAAGACGTACAACAGACAAAAGGTGATCACAAATCAGCTCACCTTGAGCACTTGTGTTCAGGTGAGCTAAAAGCAAACAGTATGAAATGGCATATCAGAGTATAAATTCTCTCATACATATTGAGAGTTTGGTGCAAGACTGTAGTAAGTGTATATACATTGTATATACACTTACTACAGTTTTGCACCAAACCCATGATATCATAATTTTTCATGTACAAGAAAACAGATAACAAAAAGTTACAGACTTTAATTGATTGCCTAATAGTTAAAAAAGGTTTGAGCGCAGAATTAAACAGTTTTTTCTAAAAAAGGCCATTGTATAACAAAATGACAATATATTCAATTTCTATTACACTCTCTTCAAAAACAACAGAGATCTGGTCAAGGTTTAAGTTTCTCACACTGCCAATTATCTAATGTCTTAAGGTTATGACTGGGCCTACACAGACAACAGTAGGATGATGGCAACTACTCATTTTTTGTTTCAAAAGAGCCAAGCTAAAAATGTATTCTTCGATGCTTCAACAGTAGATAATCATTTACTGAACTCACTGCCTAACAAGTGAAATTATTTAAAACTTATACCCCTACCCCCTTGTTTATTTCACCTTATCTGACTTCAACTAAGCGGAGCCCAATAAGTGATGTCATAATAAACCTATTGCATAGCAATCACATTCAAAATGACACTCTTTAAAAAAGTCTGTCCTGAATTTTTCACATTTTGTCTCTTTTTGCATTACAGAAATATATAATAATTGTTTGTTTCTTGAGTAAGATTGATTGATAATTCATTTGTGAACAACAAAAGCTATATTTTCACTCATGGCTCCAACACCTCTAAAAATATAGGTTTTATTGTTCACTCAATAATATATAAATCGGTCTTACTGTGAAACAAACAATAATCCTCTATATATTGCTTTTCCATTGCTGCCATAGTGATGGGGTTCAGTGCAAAGCTATTGTACCAGATTTCCTCTAATAATAGCACCCTCCCTAATAGTAGCACCCCTACATCTTTTTACTAAGAAAACCAACTTCATATGCCTAAATTTTAAGCATTTTTTGAGACTTCTCTAAATTGAGATTAATTTCCTCTAAACAATCATATATATGATTGTTTAGAGGAAATTAACCTAAAATTAAAGGGAAAAGGGTCTAAAAGACATCAATTTTAACTATTTTTTGAATCAGAAAATGCATACCAAATAGCTCCCTACCATGTTATGTAAAGCTCCCGGGAGAGTTTAATAGGAGAAATATGGTAAGTGTCAGTATATCATTAGACACTTAAACTGGTTTGTGCTGAGCCCTATATACATAATTTCTGAAAATACATACATCATAAGTATCTGTGTCATGCTTGAAGACCACAACTCGAATTCGTCTCAAGGCTGTGTTTGGGTTACTGGTAAAATAGTTCACAAAGCATCCAAATAGGGTATCAGCAGCAATGTCCTTTGGAAATCCCTGGGCCCCTGTCCCTATTGCAGGAAAGGCAATTGATGCTCTATGTAGGGTGTCAGCATTTGTCAGGCAGTTGTTTATAGCAGTCTGCGAATATGAATATAAAAGATTAACCCTTGTAATGTTACAAAAAATCTTGACAAATTTGCTTTCTTTTCAAAAAGCTAAATGGCACTGGATGTGCTTAATATTAGTCAGTATAAATAATCTGGGCATGAGGTTATAAAACTTTTCTCAGGCTCAACTGAGAATTTTGTCAAATTTTAAATTTAAATAAATGTATGAAAATAAAAGATAATATTAATAAGTTGTTATTTATAACATCTTATCAATATCATCTTTTATGGTAATATATTAAAATGAGTATTAAAAAAGAATTAAGGCTTTAATCTCGAACTGAAATTTTAGAAAATTTTGAATTCAGAATGAGTAAAGTTTTATAACCTCGGGCCCTGGTCTTCCAGCTTTGTAGATTTGCTTCATTGGCCATCAGACAAGATTTATTTGAATAATTGCTCTTTAATCAAATTAAGCCCGATATGGTAGAATCCTAAATGTACTTTTAATAAAGAAAGAAAAGTGCTCTACTCCAAGATCATTACTTGTAGAGCTTAAGTTACTTTCATATTCTGTAAAAGTGGTCTTCCTAAAGTATTTCTAAACATTTCTCTATGGTTACGTTTAGTCTTGTGTAACTGTTACAGGTTTCAAAACATCATTTTCAAAATTACCTTATTCCAAATTTTAAAGCCAAGAACTACAAAATTCAGTTGAGCAAAATAGACCCATTAGAGTCCTCTTGTTCTAGTTGATCCATCACTGACTTGAAGTTGAACTGGTCACTTTTTAAATCATTCTTGTAAAACTCTTTTTATGTGACAGAACATACTTGCTAAACACTTTCAAATTTAAGAGTATTACATATATTCCACATCCATTAACTAATCAAAAATTAAAAAATGCCAAACCTGCATAATTTGAACACTGTTTTGTTCCTTGTGAGGTTTAATAGCAACATGTAAGATATCTTTACACTTCAACTGTCCAGCTTTCGTTATTGCAACCTCCCCGTGGTTGATACCATTTGGATATTTTTGTGAGCTCTCTGTCTGTATTGCAGCTCCCCCCACCTTCACAAGAGCTTTTGATGCTCTACCTTTATCATGATCCAGATCTGCAGATGTTGAGTTAACAATGATATCTACCTATAATTAGATAAAACAACAGTGTTACAATTTTACTATGTAGAGAAGTTTTGTTTGTGCTGCAAAATGAAAACTTACTTTGGAAACATATTCTTTTATATTGAAGCTTATTCCACTCATCCAAAACTTATCAAACTTTCATTTTGATTTGAATAATTGTCAAACCCTGAGAAGTTTATCGTAGACTTTAAAATCAAATTAGATCAGCCCATTCTCAGCTGTTGAAGTTGCGTTTGCCCTTACAAATGTAGCTGTTTAAAGGGAGGTAAGTTGCATTGGATATGCAAATTAGAGATACCTGCCTTAAGATATATGGCTTATGGTAGCCTATATAGAGAGTACTGTCAACCCATTTAGGGTAACAGAACCTTTTCTCTGAATGGATCACATCTGTCTAGTTACTCGGTTGGTTATAATTGTTGGCAGCGGTGGGATAATGACAACTGCCAGACTGGAGTTGCCTTACCCACAGGTCTCCCAGGCTACGACTCGGGACAAATCTTCTTGGAGGGGAGAGAAGTGTAAGTTGCATTTGATTTGCAAATTAGAGATTTCCTGCCTATAGATATATGGCTAATGGTAGCCTATCTAGACAGTGTTGACCCATTTGGATCCTTTTGTCTGAATGGATCATGTCTATCTTGTTGCTCAATTCTTTACAGAAGGGTCAAGTTCAATGATACTTTGTCAGTTTTCAAAAGTATAATCTCTTGATCAAAATTGTAAGGTTCTCTGTATCTATCTATTTAGGGCATAGTCAAGATTCTGACCAGCCTGCTTTGCGCATATTTGAAATTGCTGAAAATGTCACATACAGGCTCACTTATTTTAAAAAAATTCAAAGCTCAACGCAGTGTTCTATCTTTCACAGTACACAATAAATACCTTTTCATAAGCCATATCACCCTTAACTAGTTCAACAGTTGTAGACCCAACAGTAAATGTTGAGTTGGTCTTCACCTTCTTCTTTTCTGTCTCATCTGATGCTGTTTGGAGCTCTCTTGGTTTTTCCAGGACAGCTTGGTCTAGTTCAACTGTAAACAATAATTCATGTCACCAACTGGCTCATTTATTTTATCCTTTCCTGTTTTACAAAATTTTGGACCTGTCCAAATTCAAAGGTTTTGCAGACGAAAATTTTAAGTGGATTTGATTTGAAAAATAACCATTCAGTAGGGTAGAAAATAGTGTGGAAAAGGAAGAAATTGCTTGTCAGAAGCAATTTCTTCTTTTTTCACAATGTTTTCTCAATCATAAAATTACAGGTACTTAAAAAGCAGGGATTAAACAGCAAATGGTTAAATTATTTTTAATAGCTCAAAGCAGAGTTTTATCTTCACACTAAACAATAATGGAGTTCTCTTGGTTTTGATTTTATTTTGCAGACTGATGGGCACTGTAGGACAATACTGTTGGCTCAACTCGAAATAGTTGTAACTGCTATATATGTTTGAAGGCAACAATCACATTTGAGAAGAATATTTAATTCACTGTTGAAATTTTGAACTTCAACTTCTGAACTTCAACTTCTGTGATTAAATTTTTACATGGTGATTGTTTAGCAGGGTTTAACATTGTAGGGCATGTGTTCAATATTTTGGGGAGTTAATAGAAGAAAGTTTGCATTTACATTTACAATAGTCAACCTAGCTAGACCTGATTTTAACCACATTTCTTACAATTAAGCTTTTCTCTGGAGCTAAGCCTTACCATGATCAGCTACATTTCCAAGTTTCCTCTTCAACGCATGAACAAAGCTTAGGACTGTTTTCACATTGATGTCACAAAGATAGACTTCTTTTATACTGGATCTCCTATTCTGAAAAGGTTAACAAATAAACATCTTTTAAAGTAAAGCTGCCTTTTGAACAGAACAGAACAATCATTTTAATAGATGCATCATAGTACAAAGCCACAGTTTCATTACAAAATATACCTCATTTCAAGATCATAACTACATTCTCCCCCCCCCCCCTCTCTCTCTCTCTCTCTCTCTCTCTCTCTCTCTCTCTCTCTCTCTCTCTCTCTCTCTCTCTCTCTCTCTCTCTCTCTCTCTCTCTCTCTCTCTCTCTCTCTCTCTCTCTCTCTCTCTCTCTCTCTCTCTCTCTCTCTCTCTCTCTCTCTCTCTCTCTCTCTCTCTCTTTTTTTCTTTTTTTTTTTTACATGTCTGTCATCACATACACTCTCATCTTCTCTCCCCCCCTTCCTTGATCTTGCTCCCACATCATATTTGCATAACATTTCATTAAAAATAATGGTTCTATTTGATAAAAAAACTATTGTCCATTTTAGAGAAAAAAATCTTTAAGCTTAAGGCTCATGTAGATGACATTACCCTTAAACAACATACATGCTCAGGTCAAACCTTGTGAACGATTGAAATGACAAAGTTAATGTAAATCGCTAGTTCTTGAAGAAGCCAAGGGCATATTTGCAGGAAATAACCTGTGCTGTAGTTCAGTTTGTTTTTTCTTTTTGCCAATGTAGGCACTTACCATACTTTGTACTCTGGGATGTCACAATAATATTGCTGAAATATGAACTCGCCATTTTGAGGGGTAAGTGCAACATTATTGTAAGTGCCTTAGAGTTGATCCCTCAATTCACACATTTGTCAGACCAAAAGGCAAAAAAAAAACACACCCCAAAATGACATTTACTAAATTTACATGTAATTTTAGATGACTTGAATTTTCATCATTTAAATTCAATTATCGATTCAAAAATTGTAATATTCTGATTACAAATTTCTTTCACAAATTTTGTTTGACCTTACAAAATGAAAACAGTTTTGCCTAGAGTCCATGATAAAAGCTTTACCTTAAAATAATGACTGTACTTTTGAATATTGGATGAATTGGTATAGTGCTGTTAGGAAACCATTAACCATTAAAAGAATGACTTAAATGACTTAAGCAGTGCATAAGACTGACTTAAGCAGCGCATAATATTTCAAACAAGAGCCATGTCGGACATGGCCATCCCCCGCCGAGAAAGCTTGATAGTAAACTGAAGTCTAATAAATTAAGGGTTCTATATTAAGAAATTAAGCCCCTACAAAATCTAAGTCTTTAAAATAACAAAGGGCAATAACTCCAAAATTATGCAAGCCAGAGGTATAGTTCTTGTGCACTGCACTCTTTTCCATGAGATCTATCCACCCATAATGTTTCAAGTTGTTAGCTAAAATACTTTAGGAGATATGCTCCAGACAAAATCTAAGACTTAAAAATAAAAAAGGGCAATAACTCCAAAATTATACAAGCCAGAGTTGTAGTTCTTGTGCACTGCACTTCTCTTCCATGAGATCTATCCTCCCATAAAGTTTCGATTTGATAGCTTTGATACTTTAGGAGATATGCTCCAGACAAAATCTAAGTCTTAAAAATAACAAAGGGCAATAACTCCAAAATTATGCAAGTAAGAGTTGTAGTTCTTGTGCACTGCACTTCTCCTCAATGAGATCTATCCTCCGATAAAGTTTCAAGTTGATAGCTATTATACTTTAGGAAATATGCTCCGGACAAAATCTAAGTCTTAAAAAAAACAAAGGGCAATAACTCCAAAATTGTGCAAGCCAGAGTTGTAGTTCTTGTGCACTGCACTTCTCTTCCATGTCATCTATCCTCCGATAAAGTTTCAAGTTGATAGCTTTAATACTTTAGGAGATATGCTCCGGACAAAATCTAAGTCTTAAAAATAACAAAGGGCAATAACTCCAAAATCATGCAAGCAAGAGTTGTAGTTCTTGTGCACTGCACTTCTCCTCCATGAGATCTATCCACCCATAAAGTTTCAAGTTGATAGCTATTATACATTAGGAGATATGCTCCGGACAAAATCTAAGGCTGAAAAATATCAAAGGGCAATAACTCCAAAATTATGCAAGCAAGAGTTGTAGTTCTTGTGCACTGCACTTCTCCTCTATGAGATCTATCCACCCATAAAGATTCAAGTTGATAGCTATCATACTTTAGGAGATATGCACCGCACTTCTCCTCAATGAGATCTATCCTCCGATAAAGTTTCAAGTTGATAGCTATTATACTTTAGGAAATATGCTCCGGACAAAATCTAAGTCTTAAAAAAAACAAAGGGCAATAACTCCAAAATTGTGCAAGCCAGAGATGTAGTTCTTGTGCACTGCACTTCTCTTCCATGTCATCTATCCTCCGATAAAGTTTCAAGTTGATAGCTTTAATACTTTAGGAGATATGCTCCTGACAAAATCTAAGTCTTAAAAATAACAAAGGGCAATAACTCCAAAATCATGCAAGCAAGAGTTGTAGTTCTTGTGCACTGCACTTCTCCTCCATGAGATCTATCCACCCATAAAGTTTCAAGTTGATAGCTATTATACATTAGGAGATATGCTCCGGACAAAATCTAAGGCTGAAAAATATCAAAGGGCAATAACTCCAAAATTATGCAAGCAAGAGTTGTAGTTCTTGTGCACTGCACTTCTCCTCTATGAGATCTATCCACCCATAAAGATTCAAGTTGATAGCTATCATACTTTAGGAGATATGCTCCGGACAAAATCTAAGTCTTAAAAAAAACAAAGGACAATAACTCCAAAATTATGCAAGCTAGAGTTGTAGTTCTTGTGCACTGCACTTCTCCTCCATGAGATCTATCCACCCATAAAGTTTCAAGTTGATAGCTATTAAACTTTAGGAGATATGCTCCAGACAAAATCTAAGTCTGAAAAATAACAAAGGGCAATAACTCCAAAATTATACAAGCCAGAGTTGTAGTTCTTGTGCACTGCACTTCTCCTCCATGAGATCTATCGACCCATAAAGTTTCAAGTTGATAGCTATTATACTTTAGGAGATATGCTCCGGACAAAATCTAAGTCTTAAAAATAACAAAGGGCAATAACTCCAAAATTATGCAAGCAAGAGTTGTAGTTCTTGTGCACTGCACTTCTCCTCCATGAGATCTATCCACCCATAAAGTTTCAAGTTGATAGCTATTATACTTTAGGAGATATGCTCCGGACAAGTTTAGTGACAGAATGACGGAACCGGAATGACGGAATGACGGACGGAGAGCATTACTATATCCCCTTCGCTGAAAACGGCGGGGGATAATTACCACTCGTAAGACAACATCATTCTGTAGAATATCTCAAAGGGTGAGTACAAAAATATTGAAAATATATGTGACCCATCTCGCAAAAAGGGGCCATCAGGAAACTCTGTAGAATGAATATTTGAAAAAGAGATTGGGTCAAGCATAGATCAACCAGAGGTCGCATTTCAAATATTTTTTTACTTGAAGGTAGATTAATCTTTCTAGATACAGAAAATAAGAAAGGCTCGAAAAATTTCAACCCTAGTCAGTATGCGCAATCCGCAAAGTCGGACAAGGGTAGACACTTAACGCTTTACCTGGATGGTTCCTTTTTGCGTGACAGGTCACATTCAAGCACTTGCGAATAGTTTTGTGTTAACCCATAGATGTGTCAAAGAACGGCCTCAAATGACTTTGGTTGCATTGAAGCATTTGATCATAACAATTTTTTGTTCAGATCTCGATCTTTTAACAAATTCATTATATACAAAAACTGCCTTTTTCACAAGACTAAGCATACTAGTAATTACATCTTGGAAGCAGATGCAATAACTTTTAATATTACCCTTTGTCAGACAAAACAATTCTGCAGTTTATTTTAACGAGTTAGCACCACTGTTAGCATTATAAATAATAAATAGGCACTTACAACAAAAATTTTGCTAAGCCATCGATTTTTCATAAGAATGGCATTCAACTTTGGTTTCTTTGAAGCATTATTCAAAACCAAGCTCTAGCTATTTGTTAAGATCTCTTTTTTTCAGATTTATTATACATGTATTAACCAACTTTTGATGAGGTAGGTTTTCACATGTCCACATACTGGTACTTAAAATTTTGACAATGAGCAAGTAAACTTGTCACTATATCTATACAGGACTTGTCTACTAGAGATTTCTTTAACATCACGGATAAATGAAATAGTAAAAAACCCGTTAGGGACCATGAAAAGTAATTGTTTTAAATCATTCCTTTTAAGACATTGTAATTATGCAGATTATCTGTCCAATGAATGGCCTTTTTAACTATGATTTTGTTTCTTTTAAGGTAGTAGAACCCGAAAAATTTTGCAACATTTCGGAATTCATGATCTTTCACTATGTTGACAAAGGTTTCCTAATGAAATCATTTGGAAACCTGAATTAACACTTTTAAAGTTCATAACTTCTGAAATGTTGCTGAATTATCTTAAAGGTCCACTACCTTAAACATTGGTAATAATATAAACCTGTATTTGATCATGTCTTCTTTATCAAAAAATCACTATAATAACCAACTTTTAATATGGTCCCTTTTCATAAGCATACTCAGGTAATTGTATCTTGAAAGCACACACAATAATTTAGAGTATTACCCCTTGTCAGACTAAACAATTATGCAGTTTTTCTCAATGAGTTAGCTCTAAACTATTGTAAGTGCCTATAATTATATAGGCACTTACAATAGTTTTTTTGCTAAACTCGTGTTTTTTCAAAAGAATGGCCTTAGACTTTGGTTTCTTTGAAACATTGATCATAACAAACCTCTTGATATTTGCTTACATCTCCTTTTTTTTTCAGAATAAATTATATAAGATGATTTAGACATGGTCCCTTTGCACATGACTAAGCATATACCGTAAAAAGTATGTACATGCCCTTCCCCCCTTTTACTCTTCGGCTTTCCAGCCCTCGTTATTACAATAATTTATTTATTATATAAGATGATTTACACATGTTCGGGCCTTTTCACATGACTCAGCATACCAATACTTACATTTTGAAAGTAAGAGAGTAAACTTGTCACTATGTCTATACAGGACTTGTCTACGGGATACTTGAACATTCCTGTACACAATGCCGGAAAAGCCACGGATTTCATTCCTCCTTGCTCTGTCTCCTTCAAACATTCCGTCACCAGATTGATGAGGAACCCTCTCTCTCCCTTAATGCCCCCATTCCATTTGGGACCAACAGCATGGGCAATGGCTTTACATGGCAGGTTACCAGGGCGCCCTATAAACACTTCACCCACATTCAGGGTTCCATTATTTTTAATATAGTCAGAGCATTCATCCTGTATTGACTGTCCACCTACAATATATTGCAATGCATTCTCAAAGCTAAAATTGTTACAAAACTTGAAAGTGCCAAGCCTGTCCGGGGCCCGTTGTTTTTGTTTTTTCAGCTTGAAACCAGCCCTTCAATCAGGCTGAAAAGATGTTGCAAACCATTTTCAAATTATATCCCACTAGCTTGTACACAAGTCCATGTGTAAAGTGGGGTATAACTAGAACCGTTTTGCCATCCTGAATGCAGGGCTAGTTTCCGACTGAAAAAACAACAAAAAAACATGCTCCATTCAGGCCAGAAATAAGTTGCCCCTAAATGACATCATAAAAACACATGCTATCACTTGATGTTTTAGACAATAGAGATACATTTTTTTAATATCGATAAGATTATATAGAGCATATATCAATCTTTTTAAAATCTTTACCATATTTTGTACATGTTATTACAAATTGCTTTTCTGGGCCCCTTCAAAAACAGTTTTGACCTCCCTTGTTTTATGTTCAGAGGGTCAATGACTCTCGGATTTCAAAGCCCTGTACAATCCTCATAAAGAAATATCAAACAAGAACTTTAACATCCTTAATACTGCTGTCTGCTTATTCAAGCTGCAGTTATTTGTTTTTAGTCCTTCAACTATAAAAAAAGCCTTTTTGAATATCAGAGGAACAACATGATGTATTTCTGTTCTATCATAAAAATCTTCTGATGGGTCATTTCCTTTGACATTTTGAACTGTAGAGGCATCTGGTCAATTACAAATAAGTCAACTTGATCAAAACAACTAAAATCATCAAAATCATCAACTTATACCTGCTTTAACAATGGCAGCAGCTAGACCTCCACTATGCTTCATTTCTACATTGGATGCATTTACAAGAACATCAACCTTCAATGTGGCCATGTTTCATAGGTATACTTTAAGTTATTAGTATTATAGTAAAGACAGTAACAATCAATAGTTATATGTATACCTGCTTTAACAATGGCAGCAGCTAGACCTCCACTATGCTTCATTTCTACATTGGATGCATTGACAAGAACATCAACCTTCAATGTGGCCATATTTCCTCCGTATACTATAACCTATTTGTAAAAGTATTGAAAACAAGTATACACAACATTTAAGGTAGCGGACCCATAATAGTTCAGCAAGTCATTGGAAGAAATGAACTTTAACAATGTTAACCGAGGTTTACTTATGATTTTCATTAGGAAATTTCAGTCAACATTGTGAAAAAAAGTAGAAATCAATGCTCAAGGTAGCTCAAGTAAGATCAAGGTAAGGTAGTTACATAGTGTAATTGAGCCCCTGTGTGACATTTCCAACAATTTCAAAAGTGCGCAATGACCCTGGTCAGTCTGTGCATCCGCACAGTCTGACCAGAGTCTTCACTTTGCGATTAGTAGACAGATATGGCTTTAAAGAATGTGCTCTACTTACACTTAGTAACTATCTGGGCTGCTAAAAGTTTGCAGTTTATGCAGATGTCAAATTGTTGAAAATGTCATGCACAGGCTCAATTAGAAGATTGCCTTACTATATATAGATACTTAAGACCTTATTTATATACAAAATGCTAAGTGAAGATTGGTCAGACTGTGCAGGTGCACGGACAGGCCAGAGTCTTTGCATTTAAAATTGTTGGAAATGTCATGCACTGGCTCAAATACCTTTTGTCCGGAGGGCAGCTTTGCTTCAGAACATTTCACCCCTTTCATAAATGTTTCAACTGATTTGATAGTCTGTGTTGACTTCATGTAAATCAAACAAGAGTGACTTTTCTCGATGGTTATTAGAGTCTCCTTGCCAATATTTGAAGTTAGGAATCGTTGAATTCCAGGCTGCTTCATTTGGTGTTCCTCGCATAAGATTGTAAGCATTGTCTGTTTGAAAAGCCTTTTAACAAGTTTGAGACCATCTTTTGTACCTAAAATGAAATTTTATCTCTTTTATCTTCAAGTTAAAAATCATGACAGGAGTCAAAACACAACTTGCAACAGCATATGGTTTCTCCTATTCCAAAGGTGTTTTACTGTATACATGTATTACGCTTGGACTGTTATGCACTTAAATCAATAACTATAAGTAGGAAAGTATCATGAAAACAAGAATTGTTCAAATACTTAAATAAGCTCTTCATTATTCAGACTGTCAAAATCTGCCATGCTTTCAGGATGACCAAACGGTGCAAACAGTTTGCCAATTATAACCCCGCTTTGCACATGCACTTGTGTGCAAAGCCAGGTATAATTGGTAAACTGTTTGCACTATTTTGTAATCCTTAATGCAGGGCAGGATTATATGTGGGACTGTTTCACATCATGCATGTGTGTCGCAATTTCTACCACTTTGGTAATTCAGATCTTATACAAAGTTTGTTTTGTGAGAACAAAAAATCATTGCTGGTACATTGTACTTAGTTTCAATGTTGAGCTGCCTACAAAGACTGTTGTGTTACATTTCAACAAGAGTAATGTCAGACATTGCCATCGCCCGCCATGAAAGCTTGATATTAAACAGAAGCCTAATAGATTAAGGATTCTTTTGTACATTAAAAGATTGACCCCCTACAAAATCTAAGTCTTTTAAATAAAAAAAGGCCAATAACTCAAAGGCCATAACTCCAGAATTATGCAAACAAGAGTTGTAGTTCTTGTGCACTGCACTTCTCCTCCATGAGATCTATCCACCCATTAAGTTTCAAGATGATAGCTATAATACTTTAGGAGATATGCTCTGGACAAGTTTAGTGACGGAACCTCGGATCTAGGGAATGACAAAATGACAGACCGAGACCATTGATATATCCCTTTGCCGAAAACGGCAGCTATGGAATGACGGAACAATGGAATGTCAGAATGACCATTACTATATCCCTTTGTCGAAAACGACAGGGGCTAATGAGGTATCTCCCTCTACTTATGAGAAAATGGTGCAAACTGTTTGCAAATTATACATTGCTATGCATGCCCACTAGCATGCAAAGTTGGATATAACAACTTGCAAACAGTTTGCACCATTTTCTTATCCTTAACACATTGTAGGAGTGCCTTCTGTTTATGTCTTTACATCCAATCCCCCATCCTTCAATCCTTCATACAGGGGTTTTAAAATAAAGTTAAACCCCTCCTTCTGACCAACCGGAATAACGGGCACCCCGCTATTATGAACGATTTGACAGAATGGAATGATTTGTTCTTTATTTTCAGCCAGCACCCTGCTATTCCAAATTAGGATCACTAATTTCAGTACAAACGCCGTATAATACGCGATTATAAACCTCGCTTATAAGACCAGTAGCTTCACATCTCCGGATCCGGTGACCGACTGAATTTCACACTAAGTAAGTTTCACACTAATTGGGTATGAATGCATCAACAATGGATTATCGGATTTTTCGATGAGGTGATTAAACCTCTATTGTGTTTTGGTGTTGTTATTAATCAAACAACATTAAGTAGTCAATTGTTTTGATACTCTACATTTGTTTTTCAACGAAAAATGTTTGTTACATGTTTAACTGTAGTAGAAACTGCCCCCCCCTCAAAAAAAAATTAAACAAATAAATATAAAGCCAATTTGGGCAACTAACAGGAATCCCTTTTTGGCAATCTGCAGACCAGTATTATTTAGAAATTTAAAATGATTGTAAGTTAGCTTATGATTGAAAGGTTTTGTATTTAATGATTTTACTCAATGTTATTGCTATATTTTCAAATCAGATCAAATTGACAAACTTAAGAGAAAAGAGCTATACTAAAAGAAAGTAATGTCTTCTCACTACGCAAACTCACAGAGAAATTTGATGAAGGGAAAAAGAGGTTCTAAGTTTTTAATAGAAAGCAAATCAAACACATTAGGCATATTTTTGGAGTAGAAAAATCATTTCTATGATAGGGCCTATGTCCTAGTTTTTGCATAAGCAATGATAAGAATTTAACTGAGTTTATAGTCTCGAATTGAAGAAGATTTTATCATTGCCCATTATGAATGACCAATGTCAAAGGGGTTTTGCTGTACTAATTTTCCTTCACTTATCCCTAGTTGATTGGATGATTTTCATCAAAATTAACTTACACATAATCACAATAATTAAATTACATAAATTTAAAGATTTTATTGTTTTTCAAGAAGAAAATGTAGGAACCCATCATTTTCTCCATCAAAATAATGTTTTCTCCCATTTGATACAATCATTACACTAATTAATCTCATCTATCTATTTTAATACCTTTTCAACATTTACCCAGGTATTTACATGTCCGTGGCAAAATGTCTTAGAAAAAATATACTTTTCAACAAATAGAACTAGAAAGCCATGAATGGCTTGAGTCGCTCCACAGGCTTGAAATTCTTGAAAAAGCAAATCTAAAGTTTGCCTAGACTCTAAGATATTTTCGGTTCTACGGATATTGAAATGAATTTTAAGGTTTCCACTTTATAACATATAGAGAATTGACTCTGCCCATAAAAGACATATTTTTCATCTAATGACATTAATTTTTCGCTGCATGAAAAAGGTTCACTCAAGGATCATTCCAGTTAAATTTGGTTGATATCAATCAATTACATTCTGAGGAATTGATTTTGAAAGTTTCCACTATATAACATATAGAGAAATGACCTCCGCCCATAAAATACATATTTTTCATCAGATCACAATAATTTTTGGTAGACTGATAAAGGTTCACTGAAGGACCATTCCAGTAAAATTTGGTTGATATCCATCAATTACATTCTGAGAAAATGATTTGCAAAGTTTCCACTATATAACATATAGAGAAATGACCTCCGCCCATAAAATGCATATTTTTCATCCGATCACAATCATATTTGGAAGACTGATAAAGGGTCACCCAAGAACCATTCATGTAAAATTTAATTGGTATCCATTGATTAGGATCTGAGAAAACTCACTTTTTACCATATTTGGAAATTAGCCACGCCCATTAAATCCATGTTTTTCATTGGATCAAAATTTCTTGAACAACTTTGAAAGAGGGTCACCCAATGATCATTCCTGTGAAGTTTGGTTGAAATTCATCCAGTAGTTTCTGAGGAGAAGATTTTTAAAGAAAAAGTTTACGACCGGACGCACGCACGGACGGACGGACGGACGACCGCACGACGGACACAACGCCATGACAATAGCCCCAGTGGCTTTCAGCCAGTGGAGCTAAAAAACAGTGTTGGACGAGTCTGACATGGGAATTCAACACCCCTGCTTAATTTTTTCATGCATCAAATGAGGAATAATTATCAAAAATATTGGGTATGCCCCGAATAGGCATAAGTAGGATTTTGAATTAATGCTCACTCAGAAGGCAACCAACATAGAATGTATGTTAATGGCGATATGTGGACTGTGACAAAAGATGAATGGTCTCTGTTGGCTCCCCTTTTCTATGATTTAAGCGTTGGTGAATGATCAAAACATGGTAACTACAGTTTTAAAAAGCTGTAGTGTGATGTTATGATCATTCATCAACAGCATTGTTTGAAAAAGTATTTTACTCTTTTACGCACTTGTGTAATGTACGTAATGGGGTTTATGCCCTCGCCCCTGGTAATTGTTTAAGTATTGAAATAAACAAACCTCTAAGATTCACCATTGCATTTGGACCATAGTCAACAGTCAAATAATGATCCTTCTTTATTCTGTCTAATTTCTGTGAAAATTCATCCTCCATATATTTCTTTAAAAACTCAAGTTTCTTTCTATCTAGTCTCATTGTTTCTTCAAACACACTGTTGACTCTCAAGTATCTATCAATTTCATCTTGGATTTCATCAATATGCCTTGGTAGGGTGTGGATAGTTAGTTTCATTTTGTCTTTCACTGATACAATTACTCCACTGAATTTTCTCTCCAACAACTCTAGCAGACCATCAAGTTTGGCGGTATCTTGAAACAGGGTGTTTGATTCAAGAGGAAAATCAAGTTTATCAACAGCTCTTTCCAGGATTGACTTGAAAACATCAACATCTGATTCTTCTGTTACAGTAAATGCAACCGAGCTAGCCTTGACATGCCACAAATCAAGCAAGCCTTCCCTTTTTATGGTTCTGCTGATGTCTTGTCTTGTATTTTCATTTTGAAGTAAGGTGATTAATTCAGGTTCTACATCAATTTCATATTGTTTCACATTCTCCAGTGTTTCCCAAAGATCAATCTGAGCATTTGTAATGCCAGTATCAAGTCCTTGAAGGTTCGCTGTACCATTTTCCAAATCAAAAGTCACTCCAAGGTGTTCATATTTCGTTGCCAAAGTTTTATCATAGCTAATATGATTCAAATATTCTAATTGCCATGACTTGAATTTTTGAATTTTAGTTTTCTGGTTGTTTTTAACAAACTGTTCCACCTCTAAACCCTTGAAAAGCTCCCTAATCTTTTCACATGAAACTTTGAAGGTGTCTTTAAAAGACACAAGGATGACAGCATTTTGATCAGAATCAATGAACACAGCACAGTCATGTGGATGTGGCATAACAACTTCTAACAAACGAGCCTTCACATTCTCCTTTATAGATACATCAAACAGAAACTCCTCATTTTCTATATCACAAACCAATTCATCTAACAAATGATGACAGGAGCTGCTCCAGGTTTTAGCAATTTGTCTACAATCAGGAAAATAATCTGTTAGAGTGCATTGAACTTTAATTGGCTTTTCCTTCCACAGCAAAACTGCGTGTTTTGCTTCCAGTTGCTTTGTAATATTGTCTCTTCTATTCAAAACTGTTTTCAGAAATTTCAGTTTTCTATCCATTTCTCTATCAACTGTAAAGGATTCTGGTATTTCAAATGTGCCTGTATCTTGAATTTCTGGAACACCTAGGCATGTATGATGTGGGGTAACTGTTAGTTCTGTAGATTGAAGCATGTGGTTCCTCTTTGCACAACATGATTGTACATCTGGAATATAATTGTAAGTAAATTTCACTGAATAGAGTGAAATAAAGGCAAGTAGATATTGCTCCATCAACCTACTCATTGCTTCCAGTATGAATTTAGTGACAATCTATATATACATGTACTATCAAGACATCATTTCTTATTTATCATTTAATATGTCCCTATAGCAGTCACTTAACACAAGTTTTACTGTAATTAGAAAGAACAGATTTACTGGCTACATGTATGTCATGATTTTTTTTATAAAAATGCCATCCATGGTTGTTTTACGATTAAGACAGGATTACATTGATCTGTTTTGGTTTCTTTTTTCAAATCAATTTTACTGTGAGCTATTGTTTCAATTGTGCTGTCATGTTAATGCTGGTAATTAGGTAAATTGTAAAAAGAAATTATTCCTTGTCATGCTGAATAAATTTTGGCTAAAAATTTGCATCAAAATCAAAGGGCAAAAAACACTGAAAGTCCAAACTGTAGGTCAATTTTTATTTGAAAAACTAAATCTATTGACAATTCTGGTCAGAAAGTGAGAAACAGGTGGTGTAGACTAACATCAGGCTGCACATATGTGCAGACTGATGTTTGTCTATAGCTCCTACCAAAGCAGAAATATTCCGGGTCCAGCATGACAAGGGTTAATAAGAAGTTCATTCTTTAATGTTTTTCCATGGATTATCAAGAAATAATGGTAGATTATCACTAGGTTTATTCACTGCCTAACCAGCAAAATTTCCAAAAAAATTTATACCCTGCTTTCTTACATTTCACAATTTTGAAGTTATCTAAGTCATGCCCATAATACCAATAACGACATAACCAAACAAATAATGTGCTTTAAGGTAGTCGAACTGTAAAAGATCCGCCAAGTTATAGAAGTCATGAACTTTTATAGCATTAACCTAGGTTTCCTAATAATTTCATGAGGAAACCTAAGTTAACATTCTTAAAGATCATGAGTTCCAAAATGTTGTGGAACTTTTATGGGTCCACTACCTTAAGATTACAAAGTCCAAAGAATTTAACACTTCATCTCATTTATGCGTAAAAGAAATTTAGAACAATTTTTTGCTTTTGGTGTTTAATCAATTAGTTCTTCATGAAACATACAACAAAAGCTATACTTTCTCAATGAATATAGCTTTTGCTGTTCACTCAATGAAAAATAATTGCTCTTATACTGAAACAAACATTGTCCTCTACCTATTTAAAAAATTACCTTTAACATTTTTGAAATAGACCAAACAGAAATGCCCTTCTTTACAATAAACAACCTTTTGTGTCTCTCCACCACCGCTTTTATGTTTATTCTCGAAATAGAATCTGCAGCCATCTTCCGTTGCACTGCCAGGTAAATTTGTTACTAATATACAATTAGTAACAGGTACTTTGGTAACAGTCAAGTTGTGATCTCCTAACTTATGTTTGGAAAGTTTGTCCTGAGCTTTACCTGAATCTAAATACATGTAAATATGATAAAATGAACTATGTATGCTTTTTAGCAAAAGAGATTTGCTCCAAATAAATTTTATGCTGAATTTTTTAAAACATTAGGACATCTTTGAGTGACAGTGTCTAAGACTCAGCTGTAAGTAGTCAAATATTGAGCAAAAAATCAAAGTTGAAAGAGGGGAATTAATCTAACAAATTTAAGTAAATCAGGTATTACCAACCCTTTCGTTAGGAATAAATATTTCATATTTTAAGCAAATGCTTAAATATGCATTATACCTGAGAGAGTGAAATGATAAACTTATTGTTTTTTAAACCTTGTCAAGCTGAATCGGGAATAGTCCTGCCTTAGCAGGTAGTAAAGACAAAGATCAGCCTGCACATATGTGCATTCTGATCTTAGTCTATTCCATCTCATTACCCTTTTAAACCCAGAAAAGTTTAAAAATCAAATGTATAATATGAATACTGACGTACAATATAAAATGGCATCTAGAACTTTAAAATACTTTGGTTTTTATGCAATTTTACCATAGTTTTTATTCAGCATGACAATTGTTAACAATTAGGCTAGAAGACCAAGGCTGATGTTTACACAGACAATACAAGCTTAGGCTATAGTAATATGCTAATTTTTTTTTTTTTTTTTTTTTAGCCACTAACGACAAGTCACAACCATATCTTGGCATCTTCTTCTCTCTATCCATCTGTCTGTCTTTCTGTTCAAAATAAGCCGTGATAGTGAAACATATCAACTTCATATGACAACTTGATGGGTTAGTGTAAAACTACTTGATGAGCCTATAAATATGTAAGTGTGTGCAATACATGTAGTTATGTGCTGATCCCAAGATTAACTTACCAATTACTTTTTCAAACTGAACAACAGCGACATCACCAGTATTGTTATATGACACCATAGTAATAGAATTGTTTAGTTTTGCTTCCAGAAAATTCTTCAAAGTTTCCTCTGTCTCTTTAACGGGTATGTTGCTAATACATATCTCCGTCTTGCTCATGTAGATTGGTCGGACACTAAGTTTATATCCACTGACAACATGCTGCCTTTCTTTAGCCTTTAGCAGTACATTCTGAACAGCTGTATAAAGTTAATTGAAGGAAACAAATCAATTTTATATGACATTAGCAATACAGTAGAATACTCTTAATTGCAGCCCTAAAATTAACAAATCTTAAAATATGACCTACGTCTCGGGAGTAAAACAACCCCGTGGAATATTTTTGATATTACACGGGTGTTATCACACTAGTGGAATAACTATGCAAATGAGCTCAGAGCTAATAGCAACACATTTTGTAACCGTGAAAATTATGTTATAATGTATATATTATGACGTCAGTTTCAAGCGGCATTATAAGTTTCGCGGAAAATTGAACTGTTGAATTTCAAGAATTTTGACATTTTTTCGCAAAAATTCGAGTCATATTATAAATAGAATATAAAATTTGTGCTCATAAAATACAGAATTTAATAAACTCGTCATCTAAAACAGATAAAACTCGGCGCAGCCATTTTTATCTGTTTATAGATGACTCGTTTAATAAATTCAGTATTCCATGACCACTCATTCAATATCCTCTATTTGCAAACCAATATATCTGCAACTGAGGCACAGCTGAAATTAACCAATGTGGGCTGGTTTTGAACCCATGCATGCTAACCACTGAGCAAAAGATCTTCCCTGACGAAGACGTCAGGTATTGTATTTAAACCTTAGAACCTATGCAGGACTGTAAGAGTGGTCTCCTGAAAGCCAAGGTTAAAGTTTGTCCTAAATCAAGAGAGTGACAACAATAACTTGACACTTTGTTCAAAAACAGCTGAGCTAAACAAGAGGACCAAGATGGTCCTAGATCGCTCACCTGAGTCTCTATGACCCCTGGGACATCACATTAGATAGATAGGCAGATGTCAAAAAGAAGATAATTGCCTAAGATCAATATCATGGAACGTTTTCAGCGAAGAGCAAGACAGATATGCCTTTTTGCTCTATGTAAAAGGGATGCACCCGGGCGGACCCCAAAAGTGACCCCAGGGTCTTGATATGAACAAACTTGGAAGAGGTCCATAAGATGATGCTACATTCTAAATATGAAAGCTGTCTGCCTTCTGCTTTCAGAGAAGAAGATTTTTGAAGGTTTTCCCATTTTCACCCATCCTGCTCAGATGAGCTGAAAGGGTTGCACCCGGGTGGAGCCCAAATATGACCCAAGGGTCTTGATATGAACAAACTTGGTAGGGGCCCACAAGATGATGCTACATACCAAAAATGAAAGCAGTGTACCCTCTGGTTTCGATTAAAGAAGATTTTAAAAGATTTTCGCTCTTTGATTCTTTGTAAAAAGGGTTGCGCCCCGGGTGGAGCCCAAATATAATCCTAGGGTCTTGATATGAACAAACTTGATAGAGGTCCACTAATTGATGCTAAATACCAAATATGAAAGCTGTCTGCCTTCTGGTTTCATAGAAGATTTTCATTTTTTTACCCTTTGTGCTCATAAGAGATAAAGGGATGCAGCCATGCAAAGCCCAAATATGACCCAAGGGTCTTGATATGAACAAACTAAGTAGAGGCCCACTAGGTGATGCTACACACCAAATATTAAAGCTGTCTGCCATCTGGTTACAAAGAAGAAGATTTCTAAAGATTTTCGCTCTTTGATTCTATGTAAAAAGGGTTGGGCCCGAGCAAAGCCCAAACATGACCCCAGGGTCTTAATATGAAGAAACTTGGTAGAGGTCCACTAGATGATGCTACATACCAAATATGAAAGCTGTCTGCCTTCTGGTTTCATAGAAGAAGATTTTTGAAGATTTTCATTTTTTTTACCCTTCGTGCTCATAAGAGATAAAGGGATGCACCCGTGCAAAGCCCAAATATGACCCAAGGGTCTTGTTATGAACAAACTTTGTAGAGGCCCACTAGGTGATGCTACACTACAAATATTTAAGCTGTCTGCCATCTGGTTACAAAGAAGAAGATTTCTAAAGAATTTCGCTCTTTGATTCTATGTAAAAAGGGTTTGGCCCAGGCAAAGCCCAAATATGACCCCAGGGTCTTGATATGTACAAACTTGGTAGAGGTCCACTAGATGATGCTACTTACCAAATATGAAAGCTGTCTGCCTTCTGGTTTCAGAGAAGAAGATTTTTGAAGATTTTCATATTTTCACCCTTTTTGTCAAGGGTTAAGGGAAAGTTAAGGGTGGATTTCATTTAATTGAACAACTTTGGTAGAGCTTGACCCAAGGAACATCCCTGCCAAGTTTCATCAAGATTGGCCCACTGGTTTAGGAGGAGAAGATGTTTAAAGAAATTGTGGACGACGCACGACGGACGACGCACGATGGACGACGCACGACTGACGACGGACATTCTACGATCCCAATAGCTCACCTTGAAAAAACTAAAAAACTAATGCCTTACAGCATTTGGAAAAGTTTTTTCATAAAATTACCTTAGAATGACAATAAGATAATAATGATTCCTGGGCCCTATGTTATAAAACATTTCTCAGGCCCAGACTCAATTTTCTCAAATTTTAAACTAAAATTAATGTATGAAAATAAAAACTAATATTAATAAGTTGTTATTTTTAACAATTTATTAATATCATCTTTTATGTTAATACATTAAAATGAGTAATAAAACAGAATTACGGCTTTAATCTCAAATTGAAATTTGAGAAAATTTTGAAATGAGCCTGAGAAAAGTTTTATAACCTTTGGCCCAGATAAGCATAACACATCTATTCAACACATTTTAAAAAAAGTTTATTTAAAGTTATGTCCACAAAAATTCATTCTTCTTGATTTGCTGAAATAATTGTTTTATTCATCAATGAAAACAAGTTTGAGTATGCTGTTATTTTGCAGGCTTCAACAAAAAGTAGTTCATTAAGAAATGTGTTTGATTAAGGGTAATTCTTATGTTTTTTATTTCTTGATATTTAATTAACAGATATGAAAAAAATTTTGTTGAATTCATGGAAGAATCCAACTAAAAACCTTTGTGTATTCATACTCTGTGATTAGGTTTTTGGTTTTATATACTTCAATAAAATAACAAATATTCTCTTCATATCTTCAACAAATTAATTTGTGTCAACCCATGACATGTTTAAATGAATGATATATCATAACCTGGAGCAAACTCATTCACCATGTTTACCTTCAGTTTCTGTAAAGGTCACATAAATGATGTCATCATCTCCCGTTTCCATGGAGATTTCTTCAATAAGCCCACCTCCTGATCTCTGATGGTTCTCGAAATAATATTTCAGTGAGTCTGTGTGCTGTGACTTTGGATATCCACAAACCTAGGGAAAATTTAAACAAGAGGACCATGATGGTCCTAGATCGCTAACCTGAGTCTCTTTGTTCCCTGGGACATCACATTAACTAAATAAGCAGATGTCAACAAAGAGATAATTTCTACATAAGATCAATGTTATGGAATATTTTCAGCCAAGAGCAAGAAGGATATGCCCTTTCGCTCTTTTATTCTATGTAAATAGGGATGCACCCAAGTGGAGCCCAAATGTGACCACAGGGTCTTGATGTGAACAAACTTGGTACAGGTCCACTAGATGATGCTACATACTTACTATGAAAGCAGCCTGTTTTCTGGTTTTCGAAAAGAAGATTTCTGAAGATTATTCTATTTTCACCCATCGTGCTCGGAAGAGCTAAAAGTGATGCACCCTGGTGGAGCCCTAATATGATACAAGGGTCTTGATATGAACAAATTAGGTAGAGGCCCACTAGATGATGCTACATACCAAATATGAAAGCTGTCTGCCTTCTGGTTTCAGAGAAGAAGATTTTTGAAGATTTTCTTTTTTTTACCCTTCGTGCTCAGTAGAGCTAAAAGGGATGTGCCTGGGCAAAGCCCAAATATGACCCCAGGGTCCTTATATGAACAAATTTGGTAGAGGCCTACTAGATGATGGTGCATACCAATTAAGAAAGCTGTCTGCCTTCTGGTTTCAGAGAAGAAGATTTTTGAAGATTTTCCTATTTTCACCCTTTTGTTAAGGGTTAAGGGAAAGTTAAAAGTGGATTTCATTTAATTGAACAACTTTGGTAGAGCTTAACCCAAGGAACATCCCTGCCAAGTTTCATCAAGATTGGCCCACCGGTTTAGGAGAAGATGTTTAAAGAAATTGTGGACAACGCATGAGGGACAATGGACGACAATCGACTTACGACGGATGAGAGACATTGCATAATCACAATAGCTCACCTTGAGCAATTTGTGAGCTAATAAATAAATATGATCCATTCTCCAGAAAAGCTGCCTAAATGACAATTAAATTGATAATAGACTTAAAATCAAATTCTAAAAGAAATGCAATACTTGTTATTCATAAATACATTGACCTGTTTTTGTCACGATTTCCACCAAATAAATGAATTTTCTATGCAGTGAAAGTAATTAGGGTGGAAAACATTGAGAACAAAAGAAAAAATTGCTTGTTGTAAGCAATTTTTCCCTTTTTCTCATTGTTTTCTTCAATATTTTGCAGTCTATTTCAGTTTTTTAATGCTTATTGAATAATCATCTTCAAATTCTTTTAAATTAGATTAGTCTAAAATTATTTTGTATCACAGTATCTGGGTTAGACAACTCAAATTACAAAGTGACGTCATACAGGCAAGTTTACCTGGAGAACAGATCATTCATAGAGCGTGTAAGTAGATGATCACATGATATAGAAGATATTTATATGTAATTCTTATCATGCTTAACCTAAAATATTCCTGTTTTGACAGGAGATAAAGACAAAGATCAGCCTTCACATAAGTGCAGACTGATCTTAGTCTATACCACCTGTTTATTTTGTTACAGCAAGAATTGTGTAAAGCCTTGTAATTCTTAATACAAATATTGGCATATAATTTCGTCTTTCAGAGCCTTCAGTACTTTGCAATTTGGCTAAAATCTGAATACAGCATGACAGCAGGTTAAAGATTTTAAAAGCAAAAAACCCTTCAAAGTTGCAGCGGAGATAAAGGGGTGATTCTTTGATTTCATATGTTATGGAATATTTTCTTTATTTTCCCTAACCTTTAACTCTTTGAAATTTTAACGGGTTTAATGAAGAAAAGTAGTTCCTCCTAGACAGAAAAGAAACATATAGTTTTGAATATAAAAATAGTTCGATCTACAAGAACAAAATTAATGCATCAAGTTTTAATATGAAAAAGCCAAGTTATAGAATCGAAAGAATTGAGATCTTCACATGAGGCTTAAGTTTCTTACCTCAATAGTGTTGGTTGAATCATCCCTTAGTATATCAATAATCAGATCTCGTCCCTTGAAATTGCAGGGATGAGATGCATGTTGTCTTAAAACGGTTTGTAAATCTGCAAAAACCAAAGAAATGAATTTAAATGTGACCTGTCACGCAAAAAGGGACCATCTGGGAAATTTGGAAAATAAACATTTAAAAAAGAGAATATGTCCAGCATTGGTCAACCAGAGGTCGCATTTCAAAAATTCTTTCACTGGAAGGTAGATTGATCATTCTAGATTTAGAAAATTAGCAAAGTCCAAAAAGTTTTGACCTGATTCAGTCTGCCCAGTCCGCCCAGTCTGACTAGGATCGACATTTTATACACTACCCAAATGGTCCCTTTCCGCATGATGGATTACAAATGTTTAATGTTACAATACAGTTGTTATGATTAAGAATTCAATCTCCCATCTAACATTCCTTTACAGTTTGTGTACATTCTCATACCTTCCTTTACTTAAATTTACATTATGGTTCTATGAAAAGATTTGTGTGTCTTCACTGACCAATCAGACACTTATTAAGGTAGTGGACCCATAATAGTTCCGCAACATTTTGGAAGTAATGAACTTAAACACTGTTAATTGAGGTTTCCTAATGATTTTCATTAGGAAACTTCTGTCAACATTGCTAAAGTTCAAGAGTTCTAAAAAGTTGTAAAACTATTACGGGTCCACTACCTCAAGTCTAGCCATGGAATGATTTGATAGATTAGAATGAACTTCTGATTGTTTCGAATGCTTTGAATGGAACTGGGGGAGTGATTTAGAATGGTTTTAATCAAGGTATAAGTATCAATTTCAATAAGTTATTAATAATTATAATACGATGATGTAAAAGGGATACATGAAATAAGAAGAAATTAAATAGAAACTTTTTTTTCAATGAAATTTATATGCCATGTGTTTTGACGGTGTACACAAATAGCTCCACTAATTCATTATACTCAATGTCATCTTAAGTGGGAGTGTTGAGTTGTTGATCATGCTAAATGATGGCTTCACTGTCAGTGAAATTCTCTACTATCACTACTTTTCATTAATTTACATGCAGATAAAAGTTACTGGACAATTTTACATCTAGAAAAGAGTAATTTAACTTTACATCTAGAAAAGAGTAATTTAACTTGTTTTAGAATTGTGAACATGTTATGTTAGATATAATGTCATTTTCCCTTTGATGTGTCCATAAATAATGTATGATGGAAGAGGAGTTATATGCAAAGCAAAATCCTAGGGCTCTGCCCTCAGACTTAACCTTTGCATATAGCTCCTTCATCAGACTTTATTCATGGACACATCAACGCAAAATGAAATTAATTTATTTAAATACAGACCTTCATGTGATTCAAATGTAACTACGGCACTGTTAGTTTTATCATCACATACCACCTCTGTTACAGACAGACTACGACCAAATATCTGTCTCTTTTCAAAATATAATGTCAGTAATTCATCAGTACATGATGGGTGGATGTTCTGAACAAGCAGCTTCAATGAGGGATCTAAAATAGTGATTTAGAAAAATATCCATATATCATTCAATTTTAGATGATTTCGTGCATTCATTCTGATTTATTTCCAAACGAAAACAATTTTGAGTATGAAGCTATTTTGTAAGCTTCCACAAAAATAAGTCCACTAAGAAATTTTTCATGATTGACAAATCTTTACTTTTCAGTCTTTGCTTCAAGATATTATTTGTTGGTTTAATATGAAACTAAAAACCTAATCACGCTCATGTATGAATCTGCTTTGAGTATTCATACAGTGTGGTAAGGTTTTCAGCTTCATACCTCAAATAAATAAATAAATAATCTCTTCATCTGTAAAAACAAATATTTGAAATAGGGATATATTGCAGAACAGATAAACTAAACGTACCATTTCAAAAATTCTTTCACAGAAAGATAGAGTGATCATTATCAATTCAGTAAATGAACCAAGGGCAAAAAGTTTCTATCCAAGTCAGTCTGTGCAACCTGCACACTTTCTGAATTGGTTCTTCACTTTACTCACACCCCAGATGGTCCCTTTTCCTGTGGCAGGTTGCATGTGTATATATTCCATAGGTCAAATTTGTATGATTATAGATAAGGTTCAAAGGAACATGACTTGAGCAGCATGACAAGAGTTAAAATCTTGAACAATGACATTCATTTCAGGGACAATTCTGGCTCGGACTTGCATGTGCAAAACTTTTTTTTAAAAAATTAGTAGAAAATTTTACAAATTGATGGCTCAGCGCAAAACAGTTGTAACTACCTATATAATTATAGGCAGTTACCACTGTTTTGTACTGTGCCAAAATAATACTTCTCTGAATTAAAGTTTGCTTTGAGATTTTTCTCTCATCAAGTCAGTTTCATCAGACACACTTACAAAAAGACAACAAAATATTATTGCAACAACTATTATATCTTGTCCATCCAAAATGGTATGACAAAATATTTTACCTTCATTCTTCTCTCTGTCTGCCATCCTCCTTGAAACTGTTTAAACTTACCAGTCTTTTTCATATGCGAAATTCTATATCAGCCACTTACAATTATTCTGATCTGAAATGATCAAATAAAACCATTTTTCCAAATGTATACAATGTCTAACTGTTCATGACAGTAGCAGTTTTATGTCAAATGTTAAAAGATTTAGTTTATAATTCACCTTAAAAATACATTGTAACATTTCTATGCTTTTGTTTTCTTTTTTGAATATTTAAAAAATGTTGTTTTTATTCTAATTCAAAAAGAAAATGAAAGCGCTTTGAAAGTGAAACAAGATATCACATCTGGGCCCGAGGTTAAAAAACTTTTCTCAGGCTCAGGCTCAATTTTCTCAAATTGCAAATTAAAATAAATGTATGAAAATAAAAGATAATATTGATAAGTTATTATTTATAACAACTTATTAATATCATCTTTTATTATTGTACATTCAAATGAGTAATGAAACAGAATTACGGCTTTAATCTCAAACTAAAATTTGAGAAAATTGAGCCTGAGCCTGAGAAAAGTTTTATAACATCGGGTTCTGAAGTAACACAATATTTTGAAAATTATCAAATTAAGCTACATAACTCCTGGTCACTTTTGCCTTAGCAAAAATGCATTGAAATCAAAGCTACTGATCAGTGTGTAGGTTCTTTGCCCATTACCATAGATTCATGCAAAGATCCAGGGAGTGGGATCTTGGGGATCAGACCATTACCTCCAGAGTTTTAGCAAAGATATGGTTATCAAGTTAGAAA
Source organism: Fragum whitleyi (assembly GCA_948146395.1). NCBI lineage: Eukaryota > Metazoa > Mollusca > Bivalvia > Cardiida > Cardiidae > Fragum > Fragum whitleyi. The sequence continues at coordinate 24,221,232 of OX411555.1, read as the reverse complement.
ATCAAAATTCAAAGAAGCATTAATGGATAAGCAAAATGTCTTCACTATAGCTTTGTACAAGGCGTAGTTATAAAACTTTGCTTGATTACCTGGAAATATTATACCAAGATTACATATTCAGTAGGACACCCCCAATTTTGATTGTGCAGAGCATAATTACATGTAGAGGGGTTCTGTCAGAACGGCAACCACACAGTGTTTTCAATTTCTACCTTTTGCCTGAAATTACCCCTTTTCAGAGACACTATTACCCTCATCACTATTTGCAGAGGGTGTATAAAGTGTGCCACTTCTCTCCCTCTTACTTTATCTTGGAGTTATTTTGCCGGCTTAACCTCTATCTGCCTGTGATTTATCTACATGTTATCTTCCGAAAACATGTAACTTCAACTTTTCAATTTATTTTTAACCATAAGATGTTTTTATCTTTTCAATGTTTAATATACTAGTTAACAAATACATGGAGTGCTTTTGATATATTTTAATTCCCTTCATATTTTATTTTTTTTTCCATTTTGCTTCAAAATAAACATGACACCAATTTTGAAAGACTTTCAATACAGTATGCCTTACATACCATATTTTAAAAGTAGCTTATTAGCTATTGTGACATTTGTTATTTTCAAATTTTCAATTCAAAAGAATTGAGGTGTATTTGTTTGTATTCTAAAACCTTAAACTATAGAAGATTAAATGCTTATATGTGGTAAATAGGTGTTCACCCTTGTCATGCTGAATGATAATCTTTGCAAAATAAAAGTAAAATCAATGTGCTAAAAGCACTGGAAGTTACCAAATGTGAGTGAGTGTTGATTTCGCCAATGCATTGTATTACACCTTTCTGGATTAAAAATGAAATTCAGGTATTATGAACTAAGATCAGACTGCACATATGTGCAGGCTGATCTTTGTCTATACCTCCTACCAAATCAGGAATATTCCGAGTTCAGTGTGGATTATAGGGCTTTCAGTACTTTGATATGAGTGCAATTCTGAAAGAGGATTTTAATTCAGCATAACAAGGCTAATCTCTTGGATCAATAATAACCATTTCAATCATTCAGTACTGCACAATTACAGATTTCTCATAATCTTGAGGATGTTACCTAATTGCCATGAAACAAGTAATTTTGGTCAACCCTATGTTGTTGATACTCAGAGCTCCAGATAGCGATGTTGTTGATACTCAGAGCTCCAGATAGCGAGGATATTCAATGATAATAATCTCTAATCCAGACTCTGTGTTGTTGGTACTAGTTGGAATTGTCTTGATGAGACGATTACAATTAGTACTACGTACATATGATTTGATCGACATGCATATATGAAGAAGTTTTTAGTTTTGGGAGCAAAACCACTTCCTTTGTCTGTAGCTCTACTTATACACTTAAATATTCTAAATGAGAATGATTATGTTTACTGTGTTTGTCAAAACACTAAAAGCCATAGATGGCTCCCATCAGAATATTATGTTTAAATGAGTACTAAGACTTAGTGGTTAATCATAATAACCACCACTAAGGCAAAATCCTTCAGTAAATTCAAAACAGAAGCGGAAAAACTGAGGATTCCTGAATGAAAAAGACACAACTGGTGATGTAACGAATAATCAGCCTCACAAAACCAAATTAATTAAGAAGAGTTCTCAGGTTCTGACTCTGAACCGATCAGTCTGGCGAGTGACGATGAGCTAAACGGTTGATCTTCTGAATTTGGATTTGATTAAAACTAACTAATAGGTACAAGTTGTACGCAAAAAATCCTGCAGGTGATGGCGGACTCAAATCGAAAGTGAAAGTAGATTTACTGTATTCTATTTTTAGAAATTTCTAGGCAGATTCGAAAATTGCACTCTTTTAAAGAAAATTTTGCTTTGTTTTCATATGAAAAATGATAATTTATATCTAGCCGAATATTATTATGCGTAGTAGAAAAGCAAAAGACAAACATTAAAATATCCGTAACTGTCGACTCGGGCTCGATTCGGATACACGCCGTTGCAAGTCTAATAGTCGGAAATACATGTACGTAGCAAAAATAATAAGCTCTGTGGAGCTTTAAACCCCGACTTGAGCACATGTCGTTAAGACAATCATAAAAAGCATGCATATAGATTAAAACAGACAAAAAATCCCCCTTCATACGGAGAAATTCTCGTGAAAAAGTCCATTAGGGTATGGGGACAAAAAAGCCCTATCTCCCCATTTGTCTGTCAATAAATCTCATTAGACTTGTCAAGGAACCGCTGCCTTCCTCGTCTGTTTGTTTATTGGATTTTAATTGCATGCACGGGTCATTCACACTTAACAAGCCCTGGTGGTATATTCTTGGTCAAGAATATTTCTCCGAATTACATGTAGCTAATGTATTCAAACTTTTCCTTGCTTCTAAATATTTTCCAAGTTTATTACTTGTAATTGGCGAAGAATTTCAGATGACACATTGTGACAAATTGCATTTAAATTACACATTGCATAAAAAAAAAAACAAAAAAAAGCAATAATTTGTATGAACCCTTTTCCCATTTTGTAAAAAGTTAAGAATGATTCAAAATGAAAATAGTTGCAGACGCCAAAGTTGAATTTAATTAAGTAATATATATCATCTTTTTTATTATCGTTATGTATCCATATTCCTGTAAAGTAAATGTAAAGTAAAAAAATGAACATTAAAAATATCACGTTTTTCTTAATTAAGTTTTTTCAGTTACCCGGTTATTATGTTAGATGGGGGTTGGCAGTTACTTTTTTATTTATATCAGGCTTAATAAAAGGTCAGTCAAAAACCAATCAGACAGGATCTTGGTATAACAAAGGTCTCAGTCCATCTATAATGACATTAGCAATCCCAGACCAAGTATATTTTCAATTAACTCAAATGTTTGAACGTGACTTATAGGCCCATGGGGCCGGGTGTTCATATATTTATTTGTTGTTCCACATTTCATTATACACATGTCACTATAATAAAATATTTACTTACTTACTTACTTATTAATATGTTTTAAAGTTGATCCAGAGTTTGTTCGGGCTGTCACCCCCACCCCCCACCCCCATCCCCCACCCCACCCGCAGAGTTGGTTTGGGATGTCACACACCCCACACCCCGTAACGTAATGATTTTTTTTTTTTAATTTTCATGCAGCAATTTGATCAAAATCGTGAAATACTCGGAAAATAAACGCCACCTTTTTTGTATGTTAGAACCCCAAACACAGAATACGTGGATCCGATACAGATTCTTTCTATATTCATTATCATTACTATTATTAATGTCACGGTAAGAGCAAACATGTTGCGATTTTACATATATAGAAATCAAGTATAAAATCTTTAGGAAAATTTTCTTCTTTCAAACTAAAATGCTTAAACTTATTGTGTTTGGTGATTTACGAAACTCTCTGAACATTTTTCTACTCGGTAAAAATCTTGTTCTGCAAAGGCAAACAACAAAAGTAGGGTAGATCGAAAGTATGGTTTTGAAAAAAAAAACGGCCCAATTTAGATTTTGTTTGTTCGGGTCATAGAACCGCTTTTATCATTTTCAGTCATATCGTGGCAGCTGGCGTACCTTGCAATATATTCTTGGTATGTCTCGCATCGGTACTTAATTACACCCTTTTCTGACCTCCAGGTGGGAGACAAGTGTAAGAAAGGGCGTATGCCGCGGCCGGGGCAATATTTAGACACCCGTTCACATTTCAGCTTGTACGTACAATGACACATCAACGTAATCATTGCTGAATGGCAATTAAGGTCGTGGACCCGTATTAGTTCCGTAACTTTCGAAACTCATGATCTTTCACAAGAGTAACCAAGGTTTCGTAATGAAATCTTTGGAAACCACGGTTAAAACTGTTAAAATTCGTGATATCCGATGCTGAACTTTTACGGTTCCACTTCCTTAAATAAAACCATTGACTGGAATATTAAAAAAAGGTGCAATTGGTATAATGTAGGATAGAGGCAAAAATCTCGAATCTACAGCTTGAAATAATGTGAGTTTCTATTCTTTAGCCCACTGGCAAAAATTTCTTAGAGACTTTATAAAACAGTATCGTGATTATATGTTCATTTTGGTATTTTTTCATGAGAGGGTAGGTTTTTTTTTCGAGATTGGAAATGTCACAAAAGAGTGAACTATTTGAGTTCATTTCTACAGAAAAAAATCAAGCCCTGTCAAAGATTTAAAAAGGATACCGGCTTATTTTTTGTAAAACTTAGTTTTATCCAACTCTTGTGGAGTCCATGGCTTAGTGGTTACGATGTTGGCTTTAGGATCGGACGGTCTCTGAATCGAATCCGTCCCAGACCACGGATATTTTGCTGAGCAAAGAAATGAACACCATACCGCTCCTCTTCACCTACTCTCACCAACTAGACCTAGGTCAGATAACAGCTGGAGGCTAGGAAAGGATGTTCTGGTAGTACTAGTGAGAAAGATACCAGTAGATAATTGTTAGTTGCTCCAGAAGCCGCGATATAACAGAAAAATTGTTCAAAGCAGCGTAATACCCCATTCAAACAACAATTCCTCTCCACCCAGGTATATAAATGGGTACCTTTGAGAATGTAAGTCGAAGTGCTTTTGCAGCCGAAGGTCCAGAGTGCAAACAGCCGACTTGCAATTCAATGAACTTACTAGAAATTACAGGCTTAGGTGCAAAGTCATGTGAATATGTATGACCTAAAACTTTAAAGCCAAAGTTTTAACTTTTATTTATCTCAAAATTAGATTGTTTTGTAAAAGGTGGAGCAATTTAGGCAAGTTGCCGAACGGTATTAAAAAAGTGCCAACACAAACATATGAAATTATATACTAAGTTTAATCATTGTCTTGGAAAGTTCATTATTGGAATTCTCATAACAGCACATTTAGGCATTTCGACGACGGAAGACTTAAACCTAAAGCTTTTAAACCTAAAGCTTTTACAAACCGAGGCTATGTGGGATTTTGGTTGCTCACAGACGTTAATATATAAGAACTTCCCTGTAAATACCGAAATACCGGTAGAGTATCGCGCTAATACTACATTTTTTATTTGAAACAAAATAACTCTCTGTTCTGAAAGATACGCAATTCTTCTTGCAAGTCAACTATCCAACAAACTCTGATCAGCCTATGCATTTCCACAGTCTGATCATAGCTTTCACCACGCACTTATTTTAATATAAGCTACAGACTTATCATCACTATCCAAAACCTGAGAAAAAAATGATGTTCTGCGTGGCAGCCCAGAAAAGCTCAATGTCTCTGTTCGTAATGTATGGCACTAGTTTCAATATTTCTGGTATCCTGTAAGTCAAGCTACGGAGATAGAAAATTCTTGGATATACCAGAATAAACTTAGATCCTAACCCAAAGGTAACACCACATGCGATTGTTTCATATAGTACATTTAACAACACACAAGACAAATTATTATAAAAAAAGTCTCCTGCAAGTTGTATAATTTTGATTATTTGGACATTTGAATAAATGGTAAGGTTCTTAATTTGTCAGACTGACAGAAAAGAATTGGAAAGTTTAAGATTATGGGAAATACGAAACAAAATCTCCAATATGAATTGTTTCTATGGCGACCAAGTCATGGATGGTAAATTTTACTAATTTATGAACTCTTAATTACATGTAATGGCCATTATTTAGGGCAGCTGGTATTAAGTCCTTCGAATACATATACACATGTAGTTTAAGAATCAAGATTCCTAGACTCCTAGAGGAATTAGCCTAAAATTGAGAAAACATATTTCTCTTTCACACCAAAACTTGTAAGTTTCTCTTGAAAAAAGAGAAGCTATTTGCACATGTGACCGGTCGGGCGAAAAGGGATCTTCTTGGTGATGGATGAAGGTCCAAACCTGCGAACTGAGCATACTGTTTATATGCGAAACATTTCGCTGATTTTCTGAATCTATAATGATCGTTCTACCTTCCCATGAAAAAATAAAACTTAGAAGTGCGAACTACGGTTAAACTCTACTAGGACCAATATCTTTCTAGAAAATTTATTTCCCAAGTCCCCATAAGGTCCCTTTTGCGTTTCATGTCTCATATATTACGGGTATTGGTTACACCATCTCACTTTTTCATGCAATAGCTCCTAAATTTTGATAAAATTTTTGCACTTTTCATGCAAGCTGTAGAGGTCGATCACTTCAGAATCAAACAGGAAAGATTTGTTGTTCCTGTGTATTTCACTTCTCCTTCTCCTATCCAACTGTGGAAGTTCGGGATGATATAAGTGCACTTACAGAGATATCGTCCGGACAAAAATCTTAAAAGAGCTTACTTATTTCAGGCCCGGGCGGGGCTGTTATTGTTGGTTTCAGCCGGAAACCAGCCATGCATTCAGGCTAAAAAAATGTTGCTAATCGTTTTAAAATTATATTCTTCTTTGCATGCAAATGCACGTGCAAAGCCGGGTATAACTTAAATCGTTTTGTCATCCTGAACAAAAAACTGGTTTCCGACTTAAAAAACAGCAACAACGGGACCCGCTCGGGCCAGAATTAAGTTGGTCCAACGTCTTCAAAATAACTTGGTGTTATTAATGCATCTATTTATTAATCTCCGTGGGGGATAAAATCAATAGATAAATATAAATACATATAAGTATTTTTATCTGTATCATTATTATTGTTATTATTTTATTATTATTATGCTGCTAGATTCAACATGTTAATATAACTTCTTGAAAATTAATAGACGGTAAGAATCTTGTTGTGCAAAGGCATTTCTCGCATCAATTTCTCGCCCAATTAGATCCTTTTCTAATCTCTAGTGGGGAGAAAAATGTCAGAAAAGATATGTACATCCGCCGGTGCAAGATTAAGACAGCCATTCACATTTTAGCTAATAACCTTAATGACACTTCCATGTTCATTTGGCAAATTTTAGATGCGGGTAGGTATATATTCTTTTCGAGATTGGAAATGCCCCAAAACTTAAAAGATTTGAGTGTATTTCTACAAAAAGAAATTCAGCCCTATCAAAGGTTAAAAAGTGTACCAGCTACCTATTATGAGAACTTAATCGTATCAAACTCTTGTGGAGTCCTTTGCTTGGTAGTTAGGATGGTGACTTTAGTATCGGATGGTCCCTGAATCGAATCCCTCCCAGATCGTGGAACCACCAGGTGTATGAATGGGAATCTATGAGAATGTACGTCAAAGTGCTATTGCAGCCGAAGGCCCCGAGTGTAAACGGCGGACTTGCAATTCATTGATTGGGGCCTACGTGTAAAGCCGTGAGAATGCGTATGACGCTAACGTAAAAACCAAAACTTTCACTTTTATGTATCTTCAAAGAGTTTTTTTTAAAGGTGGCGCAATCTAGCCCAGTTGCCGAACAGTATTTGAAAATATATTTGTGACCCGTCACGCGAAAAGGTACCATCTGGGAAGAGCGTAAAGTTTCGGCCCTAGTCAGACTGCGCGTATTGCACCGGGCTTATTTTCTGAATCTAGACTGATCAATCTACCTTCAAGTGAAACAATTTTTGAAATATGACTTCTGGTTGGTATATGCTGGATCATATCTCTTTTCAAATAATTCATTTTACAGAATTCCAAAATGGTCCCTTTTGGCGTGACGGGTCACATCTATCAGTAAATTCTTCTGCAAGTCAACAAGTTAATCATCAGTAAAAATTGAAAAACCTTTCTCGATTTATTTTTTCAAGTGTGAACAGCGCAAAAACTCAGATCAGCCTTTGCTTTTCCACAGTCTGATCGAAATCTTCACACACTTATTAATAAGCCATAAACTTTCTTCATCACACACTTATAGATAAGCTACATGCTAATCGTCACTCTCACTATTCTAATGTGAATGGTATCTATGGCGACCTAGGGGTGGATGGCAAATTTTGATAACTTATAAGTTTTAATTACATGTAATGGTCATGAATAAGGACATCTGGTATATGGCCCATAATGTGCAAGTAGTTTTAGAATGCAGATTCCTGTACTATGAGATGACGCATTCCAGAGTCCTTCGCCAAAAGGTTTTAATAAGTTTTTGTCAAAATATCATCACTTTAGTTTTTTTTTAAATCTCAACTAGAGTTAATCCTTAATCAAAGTTCTCTCCGACATCCCAGGACTACTATTATCATCCAGTTGGTGGAAGACAAATAGTCGGAAAGATAAAGTTCCGCCCTTCGGAAACAAACCCGGGACCTTTTGAATAACAGTTCGTCGCACTACCACTCCGCTATGACGGAGGCTCGGGATTTCTTGACTGAAGTCCAAACGTTTTCAGGGGTTGACACTAACTCCTGAGGTTAAGGAGACAACTGGACTCCTAACACATGGAATCAAGGAGTCCAAGCTCGAAGTAAGGAGTCTGAATTTTCATAATGGGAGAATATTTGGGAAAAGAAGAAATCGCTTGTTACAAGCAATTTCTTCTTTTCAACAATATTCTTCCAAGCAAAGTCGTTACCTCTTGATCTTTTCAACTTCTCATTTTTATTGTTGCTATAACTCAATTTGAAAGAAATTTTTCAACGTGTAATTTCATGCACTTAATACATTATGAATATGGAAAGATACGCATATAAGAACACTGTACCAATATTTAGGCACTTAGCCTTTGTCTCTTTAATTCTGATCATGCTGAATAAAGACCTTTGCAAAATTGCGAATTGAAATCAAAGTGTCGAAACTTCTAAATGCACTAATTGTGGGTCAGTTTTTGTTTAAAAAAAGTACATATACTCCTTTATAGTTGATAAAGGAAATCATAGTGCGTGGACTAAGATCAGACTGCATGTTTGTGCCTTTGCAAGATTGCATTGAAATTAAAGAGCTGAAAGCACTGAATGCACTTATTGTAAGTCAGTTTTTATTTCAAAAAATGGTATTTAATTTTTTTCTAGTTTGAAAATATAATGTAGGTTGTGTTGACTAAGATCACACTGCTCATAATATTATTATGTGCTTATTGCAAGAACCACCTTATTGCAAGATTGCAGGTCGATTGCCTGTTCTTTGTCAATTTACAAAGGGAATATCTAAAAGAAATATGACTAGTAGAGTTTTGGTTCTTGTGCACTGCACTTTATTCGTGATTCTATCTTGCATACTTTTTGAAGTATGATCCCTACCTACCTTAATCTACCGACCTTCAAGTACTTCAAAAGTGGGCATAATTATACTATCTTTAAACTTATCTGGTTTAAAAATAAAAATACGATGGTTTGGACTAAGATCAGAGTGTGCTTATGTGAAGGCTGATCTTTGTCTCAAACTCCTACTAAAGCAGGAATATTCCAGATTCAGCATGACAGGGATTAAACTTCTTGATATTTGACGGGGAGAAGATTTGTTCTTGAGATAATAATAATAATAATAATAATAAATAATAATAAAATCTTTATTTAAAGAAGGTAGCTCATTAAGCTGTCATCATACAAACAATACAATGAAGAACTTATTTACAATGAGGCCTTCTATAACAATAGGAGGTATTGATCATCATATATATTCATGCATTTGAAATGATATATGTAATGATTTAAAATTATGCTAGTAAACATGAATATGACGATAACGTGTTATGATTGGGAATGATGATGATGATGATGATGATGATGATGATGATGATGATAATGGTGATGATAATTATTGTGATTATAACAACGATCAGAAATGAAAAGGATATCAATTATTTATAAGACATACACAGTAATGAATAAAAGGAACCGTTCTGGTTAAATCCCGTTATTTTCCATCAAATAGTTTTTCAAATATCTTTTAAAGCAAGATACATTTTCAATCATTCGTAGGTTATGAGGAATAGAATTCCAAAATTCCATACCTGTATATGAGAATGATTTCTTTAAAAAATCTGTTTTGGGAGCACATTTATGAGATATTTGGTTGCAGTATTCAGTTCGTAATTCATAAAATTGGTTATGACTAAGTGTTACAAATTTCGACATATAGGAGGGAGCTAACCCGTGAATGGTTTTGTAAACCATTAGAATCGTGAAATATTTACGTCTGTTTTCAAACGTTAACCATTTCAAAGAAAGGAAATTTTTCTCAGAATTAGACCGTTTTGGCTGGCAGAGAATAATTCGTGCAGCTCTTTTTTGAATCTTATTAACTTTTTGAATAGATGAGGATTTACAATTGCTCCAAAGAATACACCCATAGTCAAAATATGGAGTAATGTAAGAATTATAAAACATTTGTTTCGTGTCGATTGTGAGAAAGTTACATATTCTTTTAAGTAAGTATAACTGTGATGTCAATTTCCTACACAATTGATCAACATGAACTTCCCAGCCTAACGTGTTATCAATATGTACACCTAAAAGCTTTTGAGTGGAAACATTTTCGATTTGCATACCGCTTATAATTAAGTTTAATGCAGAACTATTTTTTATTTTATGTTTAGACCCTATTAGCATGCATGTAGTTTTAGTGGGATTTAGAATCATGTTGTTTTGTCTGCACCATCGTTCAATTCTTGTAAGATCGTCTTGCAAATATTTATTGATCAGCGGTACAGAAGAACTACATTTATGTAGTGTTGTATCATCAGCATACATGTCCAAGTTTGACGTTAAAGTTAAAGAAAGATCATTGACGTAAATCAAAAACAGAATAGGACCAAGTATCGATCCCTGAGGAACGCCTGATGTAATTAGTTTCATATCAGATTGAACAGTGTCATTTTTAACCACTTGACGTCTTTCACTTAGATATGAACGAAATAAGTTACATGTATTATATGTGAAATGATGTAGCTGTAGTTTATATAAGAGAATATCATGATCAACAAGGTCGAACGCCTTTCTAAAATCAACTTGAACACAGATCCCACCATATTGCCTTGATCTAATTCTGATAACCACGTATCTACTAATCGAATAAGGGCAGTTTGGCACGAATGATTTTCTCTGAAACCAGATTGCTGTGAAAACAATATATCTGTTTGTTTTAGATAGGTTTTTAGCTGATTAGCGATGTGTCGCTCAAATACCTTTGATAAAGTAGGTAAAATTGAAATGGGTCGATAGTTATTAGGATCGTTCCTTTCGCCTCCTTTAAAAAGGGCTTTAACACTAGCCATTTTAAAATCTTTTGGAAAAATACCTTTAGAAATACAATTATTGATGATACATGCAATGGGTTTTGAAATAAAATCTTTACATATTTTCAAGATTTTTGGCCCAATTCCATCGAGCCCAGTTGATTTATTACTGTCTAAATTATTGATGATATTTCGTACTTTTCTATCAAGGTGATTTTTCAGAGTTTTAAAATAATCTGTATCAACATGAACCGGCTTATTAACTATATTCGATATATTAACAAAATGATTGTTCAATGTATTCACGACATTTAGAATACCCTCAACTTCATTCGATTGAAATTTTAATTTAGAAGGCAATTGATGGTCAATTTTATTGCTAGTAATATTACGAAGATTTTGCCAAAGATTTTTTGGATCGGATTTCTTTTTAATTGCTTCATTAAAGTAATCTTTTTTACCTTTTCTTATAATTGAGGTTACTTTATTTCTCCAAAGTTTATACATTTGCCAGTTTCCTTGATGTTTAAATTCGTCTCTAGTTAATATTGCATCTTTTATAGATTAATTATACCATTCTGGCTGTTTAAATCTTTTAACACGTTTTTCTTTAACAGGTAGATGCTTAGAAAGAATGTCATTTAATAACCTATAAAGAAACCCTAATGCCTTATCAGGGTCTGATATTGTTTCAATGGTATCGAAATTAATACGAGTTAAATCATGCAAGAAAACGTCCATGTTTAACTTCGCAAAAGAACGATAGGAAATCGTTTTGAAATTTTCCTTATTATGAAATTTAGCATGATTTTGGTACGTTAAAGCTAGATCAATTTTAGGTTTGGATTGTTTCAGCTCACCTGAGCATGTTGCCAAAGAGGAACTATTAGGGCCAATCCGAAACCGAAACGGGGGAGGGGGCAAATCTTAACCTGGTATCCCTCAGTTGGAAAATTGCTATATATTCTTGTTAGAAACCTTGTTCACAAAATACTTCTTAAACCAGGGCCTGAATCCCAGGCTAATTTTATGGCTGTACTGCGTTGTAATAGTTGACTTAAAACAGTTCCTTTCTGCTGTGTTAATTCAAAAAGATAAGCATGTTTATATTGGTAAAAATACCAAGATAATAAATTTAAAAAAAAAAGGAAAAATATAAATCTCTATCAGTTCATTCTTCTTGCAAGCCAACTTATCATAAAAGATATCAGTAAAAAAAGTTTGTTTGAAAAAACAACATTATATGAGCCTCTGCGTGACATCGTTCAATTTTTTCACATGTGTGCAACGCTAAGACCAGCATCCGCACATTCTGATCAAAGTCTTCACTTTTCAATAAGCTACATACTTATAATCAGTATACACAAAATCAGAGCTTATTTTGATGAACTGTGTGGCAACCCAGAAAAGCTTAATGTATCTACATCACGAACAAATAAGATTGTTTGAAATGTCAGGCACAGGCTTACATATTTCTGGTTTACAATTGTAAATCAAGCTATGAAGACAGAGCATTTCAGGAAATATTCTAAATTATACTAACATCCTAACCCAAATGTAACATGATAGGCGATCGTTTCATAAGATCTTTGACAAAAGGTCCTTAAAAAGAACAATTGACAACATATAAGACACAATCGAATTGTAAAACAAATCGCCTGTGAGCTGTGTCATGTTGGTTATTTGAATATTTAGTTGTTGGTAAGTTTCTTGATTTGTCAGAAAGGCAGAAAATCAGACCGTTTAAGATGTTGGCAAAATCTGAACATACCTTCCAATATGCATGGTTTCTATGGAAACCCAAGCATAGGTGACGGATCTTACTAATTTGTGAACTATTAATTACATGTAATGGTCATTAATCAGGGCAGCTGGTATTTGACACTTGATTTGTTTGAATGGGGTTTTACGTCGCTTTCAACAATCTTTCAAGTATATCGCGGCGTTCGGAGCACCTAACAATGGATTCCTACTATTTCTCTCACTGGTACTACAACAACCTCCTTTCCTAGCCTCCAGCTGCTACCTCACATAGGTCTACGAATAAACCATTGATGAGAGACAAATAGTCGGAAAGGTTGAGTGCCGCCGTCGGGGATAAATCTTATTTAGAGGGATACATTTGATAAAACATGTTAAGCTTTCATACCAAAATTAGTATATTGCTTTTTGAAAGAGAATCTATTTTCAAATGTGACCCGGGCCACTATCATGCGCAGTAGTAATATGTCGGACTACCATCCGATAGGTCTCTAGTAATGGTGACACTCACGCTTTCCGTCTATTTGTCTCCCACCAATGGGTTGATTATTTTATAACTATGTTGGAAAGCAGCTGGAGACTAGGAAAGGCTGTAACGGTAATACTGGTGAGGGAGAAACGAGTAATCCATTGTAAGGCACGATATGACTAAAAGATCTTTGAAAGCGGCGTAAAAAACATTCAAACAAACAAACAAACACAAACGAATGAGACCGCAGAGAGGCGCAGACGTAGCAAATTGCTAGACTGACAAGGCTAGTATAGAAATACAAAAAAATAAAAATAAAAAATAACCTAAACAAAAAACTTTTACCTAGGCATGTCTAAGTAAACCCCCCCCCCCCCCCCCCCCCAAAAAAAAAGAGATTTTCTCACATTCAATGATTCAAGCTCTTAATGGATGGAAAACGCCCTTCCAATTAAGGCTAGAATTTTTTACTATGGTTTTGCTAGACGAAAGTGTCATTTAAAATACCCTTAAGTGTTCAAATGTTCATTGACCTGATTCTATTTTTTAAAGAAATTTGAAAAGGGACAATCTAAAGTACAGTCCTGACAAAATACAGGAATATTTTGTGGAGGGCTTCATTTGAAGTAACCGTTCAATAGTTCTATGTAGACCTGAATTCCGCCCCCTCTCTCTGTACATGTGATCCGCTCTTGGTGTCCGAAAAATAATGGTCTTAGCTGTTTTCATAAAGGTCGCTGAATTGATGATCCAGGCATTATATGGAGATACAGGATATAAGCCTTCTGGTTTAGAAGAAGAAGAAGAAATTTACAGATTTAAATATAGACTTTAGTCTTTCCTCTAAATCTTGCTCCGCACCTGGTGGTACAACATAAATAGTTAATTAAGTGATAATCATTAAACTCTATTAAAGTCAACCTTCTGGTTTATCAGAGAAAGAGTTATATCGACATAGACTTGGAGTCCTACCCCTCCCCATGCAATCCAACATTAAAGATTTTTGCTTTTATAATAAATGTCTATTATTTTGATGATCCATACTAAATATATTAAATGCTGTTGACTTCCTTATTTCCGATGTCGGAAAAACCCGGAATCGCCTGTCATCAAATGAGTAATCTTAAACATTAACTTAGACCCCTAGCACCGCAACCTACCCCTTGTGATCCGTACTGAGTGGCAAAGCAGTCAGTATAAAATACTTTTTTTTTCATTAAAGACCTCTAGACTGGTGATCCATATCAAATACATGGTAAATGCTATTGAATTCCTAGTTAAGAAGAAGATTTTAAAACATCTTATATTGACCCAGAGTCCTCTCCCAATTTGAATCTGCCCCTGGTAGGTTTAAAGATCCGCATTTTCCAGAGTCGTTCAGTTTTGCTATTTTGGGAGGGGTCACGCAAGAAACGTTCATGTAGAATGTGCTCAGGTGACAAGGGAGGGTCCGTGGGTAAACGAAAAACATATTAGATTCATCTTAAGATAAATAATGACGACGGCATGGTTCACACGATCTTCTTAATGCTTTGTGTGAGAAAAAAATGAGAAAACATTTTCCCCGGTTTTCAACCGTTCTTATGCCTTCTGCACGGTTCAATTAGTCTTATTTTAAGTATCTATATATTATTATTATTATTATTATTATTATCATTAATTATTTCGAATTTTGAATTATTAAGAGTTGAAATTGTTCTTCATAATCCGATTCTGTCTTCTGTTCTTATATTAAACATATTTGGGATCATAATAAATCTCTAAAAATGAGGTTATGAAACAATTGCATGTGATTTGATCCGGAGCCATGTCAGTGACACATGTATTCTCTCCGATATCGGACAAGCCCGGAATCGCCTGTCATCAAATGCGAAATGTTTTTTGTACTTAGGTATAGTAATTGGATTTTTCAGTAATAACCTGCATTATTTTGTTTGACTACATTAAAAAGAAATACCGGTATGCCTTAAACAAAGATTTACATTGTTCTATTCAAATTCGAAAATAGGAATCACTAAATCGAGTGAATCATTTTCATAGCATTTTCTGCAAATTCCACTAGGAACTCAAATAAGCTATTAGGCTGACCAAGAATAACAATCCAACGGGAGAAAAGCAATTAAATGCTATTAACAAATAACAAGTCAGATTTATTACCACTGCCTCCATGCTATATGCAGCTAACTGCGTGCGCCAAGGTAAAATCCTAATGGACCGAATTTCTCCACATGTCCAATATTTCAAGGGAAACAACTACTGGAAATATGTTTCATCCTTCCAGCAGTGACTATCTCCCCTAGAAGAATTAATACAATCAGTGCTCACTGCAAAACAATACAGGTGCCTATAATTTTTCAGAGACCTACAACAGCCCCGCACTGATCTCTCGACACAGTCCCAGTCTATAGATTGCAATTGACTAATTCCAAAAAAAAAATAGTAATAATAATACTTTAAGAATTTTATGGAAAATACAACCAACCAATGTGACCGGTGCGAGATTACAGTATGATTGAGAGAAACACATGTAATGATAAAGTTCAGATTTGAATAGAGCGGTAAAACGTGCTTGATATTTTTTTAATCATAAAATTTAATTGTACTATTTCATTAAAAAATAAACAAAAAAAAAAAAAAAACAGTTGATAGGGAAAGATGCTCAAGATGATCAACATAAAGCCGGAATATTGAAAGAGTGGTCATTGAATACCGAGTTTATTAAACGAGTCATCTATAAACAGATAAAAACGAGGCTATGCCGAGTTTTTATCTGTTTAAGATGACGAGTTTAATAAAATCGGTATTTCATGAGCACAAATTTGATAAAAGAATTTGATATTCTTTTTGATATTTTATAATTTGAACCGAATTTAGCGAAAATTGTCGAAATTCTTGAAATTCAAAATTTCAATTTTCCGCGAAACTTATAACGCCGTTTAAAAATGACGTCACAATATTTATATTATGACGTGATATTCGCGGTTACAAAATAGCGTTGCTATTCGCTCTGAGCTCATTTGCATAGTTATTCCACTAGTGTAATAACACCCGTGTAACATCAAAAATATTCAACGGGTTTATTTCACTCCCGCGACGTAGGTCATATTATAACAGAGCACTGACTTCACCCTACCAATTATCACACTACTAAAGAAAAGAGGGAGTCTATATCATAATGAGAAAAACGCTTGATATCGTACATTAACAGATAAGCAAAACATATATATTGCATTGAAAGAACACCAAAACAAAAACAAAAATTAGGCAAAACTTTGCAAGACAACACCACTTCTAGAGATGATCACAAGAATAACAAAGGAGCAGCAAATGAAAAAATTGAAAAGAGTAGGCGTTCTATTGGCTGGCTTTAGCTAAGCAAGAGCAACCAAAAATCGGGTTTAAATAGCGGTCAAAAAGAAGCAAATGAACAATCAAAATTGAATGCATAAGAAAACAAGACTGTGTTTGTTTAATAGACTAATGCTTCCGCAACTGCCATTTTTCGGAACAGTAGTGTGATACATAAATATGGAAATCCAAATGTAAGGATTTTAATTGTCCGAAACTGACGATTCTTACCGACTTTCAATAGTTAGTGTCTAACTACTCAAAATTTATACCTCATTGTAAAGTTTTTATGTTATCAATGACCACCCTTCACTAAATGAGGCTTGACCGTGTAAGGTCTTGTCACGAGCAATACTTGTGTCAAAGGCTCTTATACTTCAATTTTCAATCCAAATTTATGTCAAAAAATTAAAATTTACAAAAAATGACATTGAGAAATTACATTGATATGACATTGAAGATCGTACCTTCCGAAAGGTCTTGTCTAAAACAATAATCTTGTTAAAACGGAACATCTATCACTTACCAAGCAAACGTAAGGACCAATGATAAAGTTTTCATGATGAAAAATAGTGGCCTTCAAAAATGACATTGACCTGACAGATGACCTTGACTTAAGTACTTATAGAACGGTCTTGTCACAAGCAATGCACTTGTGAAATATCAAGGCTCTTTCACTTTCCAATCTAAAGTTATGGCCAATGTACGGGGCCATTGTCAGACTTTTGAAATAAGAGTCAAATGTCGCAACAACCCTAAAAACCAGGAAAAAGTTAAGTCTTACTTGCTTAAAGCTTTAGTTTCAAACTTTTAAAAGACCATTGCTACCTTAAAGTTCCACTCTCAAGTTAAAATGTGCTGAAATAAGAATAGCCATTTTCTAACTCTACGTTCATTTTCTTTCTTTCTTCTTTCTTTCTTTCTTTCTTTCTTTCTTTCTTTCTTTCTTTCTTTCTTTCTTTCTTTCTTTCTTTCTTTCTTTCTTTCCTTATTTTGGCCTCTGCTGCGGTCAAGCTCTCTCTCTCTCTCTGTTTTTTTTAAACATTTTTTAACAGATTCGTGCATTGTGCAGTTTTCCCGCAACTGGTCGAAAAGGTCTCTGCTTAAAATTTCTTACAATATCACATGTGTACGAGACCAAGATTAAACAGCCTAGACAGTCAAACAATTGAAAAAGATATTTGCTGACGGCGGCCTGAGTTGACGGGTTATAGAGAATAACATGTTAGTGTCTAAAAATAACAATGTTATCTGGTCGAGGTTGGGAGTATTTATCATGACGAGGCTTTGCCGAGTCATGATAAATTCTCACAGCCGAGACCTGATAACATTGATATTTTATGACACTTACATGTTATTCTATTTATTATGCAATCATTTTATAGAGCTTAGGTTTGATAAACCCTTAAAAATTCAGGTGAAAGTGTATGCAAGTTGTTTCTTAAAATAGACTGCCTGATATCATGTTATATAATCAGACAAGTGATATCAGGTCAATACAGGCTTCATTGCATGATAAAAGACTTTCTATATCCAGAGTTAATAGTGGGGAATGTGGACAAACCGTACGGATGCATGCATAAGCGAAAGAGTTTGCGTACATTAGAAATTGTCGCAAATTTCAAACAGTTGCTTGCTGTCATGGTGAGGGGTTGCAGCACAGGCCAACAAGAAACGAAATTCAAAATGGGCCCCGCCACGCGAAAAGGAACTAACTCTCTGGGAAGTGCGTAAGCGTCGACCCTAGTCAGACAGTGCGATTTGCGCAGACTGATATGGGTCGAAACTTATCACAAATAACAATTTCTGAAATCTAGAATGATAGTATTTCCTTGCTATGTGACTATTTCCGATATCCGCCTTCTGTTTGACCAATGCTGGATCCAATCAGCATTCTAATAATTTCTTTTATGAAGTTTTGAGATGCTCCATTTTCGCTTGACGAATCACAAATGAATAAGTAAAATAACGACTCAAAAACAGGTCTTCGTTGATCTGGAGTGCAATTAATGATCCTTCAATGTGAAGGGAAAAATCAACGTGAAATGTGTCATTTGTAAATTATTGCCATTTCTGTTTGACTAAGGCGTTTTTTATTGACGTCAGTATAGACAGAATGAGCCTACTAGATTAAGAAACCGTGCCTATTTAGCGAAACGTTTATAGCTTTGTCATTCTGCGCGATCCGTGCAGCCTAACAAACGCTGCGTTCAGAATGACAAAACGGTGCAAATTGTTTGCAAATTATACATCGCTTTGCACGCAAATGCACGTGCAAAGCGGGGTATACTTTGCAAATATTTTGCAATGTTTTGTCATCCTTAATGCAGGAAAAAGGATGGGTATTTATATCCTTCTGGAAGTTACATTTGCCTGATGGATCACATGGTTTAGAAAACCATTCAGAAACCAAGAGAATCTTGAGTTAACAGCCCCTGCGCCCAGACTTCAAAAACATTTTTGATCGTTTATAAAATAGAATCTTGCTTTTCTCTTGAATCCACGTGAAAAAGGGGATGCAACTTTGAAACGCTTTGAAATCTTGAGCATTGACAATTGATCTGTAACGACGGCGCAGTCAGAATAGGGTCCCACTGCCATTTTCAGAAATTTAACATATTTGACCTTGAAAAACGACCATGATATTTACAGATGACCTTGACCTTGATCAACGGAAGGATTTGTCACAAACAAAACTTTTATGAAATATGAAGGCTCCGTCCCTTGCAAATCAAAAGTTATTGCAAATGATTAAAATTGAAACGGACAAAAAGATAAACAGACAAACGGATAAACAGACAAATAGACAGGTCAAAAACAACATGCCCCGGATCTGTCGATGAGGGGTGTTCAATGCCAATTATCAAAGACAGGTTTTGGAATGCAGCACTTTAATTTTATTATGTTAAAGAAAATAACAAACGAAATAAACAAATATCACTACAAAATTTGTGGGACGTGGTCGTTAGTCGTAGTCTTTTAACCTGTAAAATATAATAAAAAACATGATTATTAAAGGAAACAGATATAGGTATAATAATAAACCCAAGATATCATGAAGTTTAAATCTAAAACTGGGTTTTAGAATTAAACCGACGATGATTTATTCATTAATCGTCAATAATATAAGAAAATGATAATGTAGTTTACCTCATCATTTTTGCATGGTCTAAGCTAAAAAGCTATTAAGTTTTTTATGAAAAAAAAACTTATGTTAGTTGCTCACACTTTTACTTGTCAGTGAACACTGACGATTGTTTCTTAACCCAATCTTTTTGTTTATCAATGTAATATTGATACAATATCTGATTGTGAACAAATGCCGTCAGTAAATATTTCATTTAGCTGTCTAAAAATCCGATTTTGAATTTGATTTTATTAAGCTCTTTCGTTTCAATTATCGATTCGCAAATGGGAAGCAACTCATCACTCACGAAAAAGAGTAAAGAAGAAGAAAGAAAACACGTCGTAGGGGTAATAGATAAAAGACAAAAAATTGAAATTCACAATTACAAGAAGATAGTTGAACGCGTGGCTAGTGCCAAAATCGTGCAAGTGCGATTTAAAACACTTGTGCATTAACCCTTCAGAGTATTAAATCCGCAACGTTTCGGAAACTATACACTTTTACAGTGTTAACCGAGGGTTCCTAATGATTTCATTAGGAATCCTCGTTTAACATTGTGAAAGACCATGAGTTTCGAAATGTTGCAGAACTATTATGGGTACCCTTCCTTAATAGTTTTATTTCTACTTACCGATAATCATTTGGCACCTGGTATGTTTCTAATATCCTCCTCTGAAACCTTTCTTTCCAAATCCGTAAACGGGACTGTATGGTCTGTATCCCTTGCCGTAACCGTAGCCTGGTCCGTAGCCACCGCCGCCGATGATTACTCCACCTTTTCCACCGCCGATTCCGTAACCTCCATAATAACCGCCACCAATATAACCTCCCTTTCCATAGCCTCCGATATAACCTCCCTTTCCGTAGCCATAGCCTGGTCCGTAACCACCTCCGCCGATGATTACTCCACCTTTTCCGCCGCCGATTCCGTAACCGCCATAGTATCCACCGCCGATGTAGCCTCCTTTTCCATAGCCTCCGATATAACCTCCCTTTCCGTAACCATAGCCTGGTCCATAGCCACCGCCGCCAATGATTACTCCTCCTTTTCCACCGCCGATTCCGTAACCGCCATAGTAACCTCCACCAATGTAACCTCCTTTTCCACCGATGATTACACCTCCTTTTCCATAACCTCCAGGGACTCCATAGCCTCCATAATATCCTCCGCCAATGTAACCTCCCTTACCATAACCGTATCCTGGTCCGTAACCACCTCCAGCGATGATTACTCCACCTTTTCCACCACCGATGCCGTAGCCGCCATATCCTCCGCCAATATAACCTCCTTTTCCATAGCCTCCGATGTAGCCTCCCCGTCTGTATCCGCCGTATACTACAGGGCCATAATAGCCTTTACCTCCGCTATATACGGTACAATAGACCTCGGCAAGGAATGCCAGTCCGAGGACAAAGAGTAGAGACTTCATCGTTCTTTGGATATGCTGAAAATATAAGTGTTTAAAGAAATTGTTTAATCCTAGCTCCGTCTATCAGGATTAGGGAATTTTAATTGGTTTCATCTGCATGAAAGAATAATCTAACTAAAATGCTGAATGACATTTTTTGGGAAAAAATCATAATTCCTTTTTTTGTATTAAAAGATAGTACATTGAATGTCTAAGTATCTTTCGAAAACAGTATTATGTATCCTTGCTGTATATTTTCATTTATCTACTTTTATATAATTTAATTCAGTTAAGTCAATCAAGGTTCGAACATTCTGTTTGGCTATAACTTTTTTGTTTGTTTGTTTTTGCTCCATGAAAACAATTTTGAGTAAGCAGCTACTTTTTAGTCCCATAAGCAATATTTATTGTTGATAAATGGCTACATTTATGCATCATAATAATAAATCATATATGAAGAGGATTTTTCTTGATTTCACTGAGTTATCAAAGTAAAGACCTAATCAAACTTTTGAATGAATTCACTTTGCATATTCATACAATGTAATTAGGGTTTTTTAGTTTTATACCTCAATGAAATCGACAAATACTCTCTTAATCTCTTAATTATTTATTAGTTTTTAAAATCATTCATATCATGTCTTTATTTATAAAGAAAAAATATTCATGGTGTGGACCTTTTAAAGGCATCGGTTTGGGTCCATTTAATATCATCGATGCATTTATCATATGTTCTGAAATTTTGAAAATTAACGAAAAACTATTTCAATTTTACAGAAAAATCTAAGAAATGATAGACAATAGAAAAGGTTGGATAATTACGTTTGTTAAATAAAATCGAAGGAATAATGTGAGTAAATAAATTATTGAATAGATAGATATATAAAATGAGCAAATGCGTCATATTTCCAACTATTCAAATTTGGTCCAAGGAAAGACTATGACCGGCCTGTGCACCCGCACAGTCTGACCAGAGTCTTCGCTTTTCTCTTTGTAGATAGATCGCGTAGAGAGTTCTGTTAGACGATGGATCTTCTAATTGCCAGGCTGCTTAGTGTTAGAGACCTATGTATATTTTTAGGCTGGCAATGCCACGAGCTGGCTCAATTATCAAAATGGTTAAAGAATCGAAGAGATTTTTTTAAAATTAATGGAGGTAAGAAACTAAAACCTTATCACACTACCATGTATGAATTCGCGAAGCAAATTCGAACATGAGTGTGATTAGGTCTTTAGTTTCACACTTCTATGAAATAAAAGATATATACTCTATAGATCTTATAATCTTATATCATCAAGTAAAATAGAAAGATTTATCATAAAGAAACATACTTCTTATGGGAAAGTTTTGTGCGAAAGCTTGCAAAAAACTTCGTACAAAGATAGATTTCAGTTAGGAATTAAACGAATTTTTATAAGCCATTCAAAAAGCACGAATCGTGATTATTAAATACAACTAAAATTCAAGCATGAATTTTAAGAAAATGATAAAATGAAAAATCATTGAAAATGAAGTCAAATTTCATTTTGAATTTAGAAAAATAAGAATAAAAAGGAAGAATAAAAAAAATCGATTGGCAAAACTCAAATTTAATCATGAATAAAAAAAAATCATGAAAAGAAAAAGGAGAAATAAAAAAAACTTACAGTGCGGTGGTTCGTCAGGCTATCACTCTTCACTGACTTTCCGAACAATAGCACGGTACTTTTATATGGTATCTGATACTTTAATTATCGGGCAAGGAGGCCCGGCGAGGTTTCATGATATGATTTACAAAACATAATCATTATAAAGTCTTTTCGAGAAACTCATGCCAGGGAACGGGCCTATTTTCTTTTCTTTTAACATACTAGACCGAATTGAAGATATTGTCGAGGAAAAAGAACTCTGCCATGCGTTCATGATGACTACACGTTGTGAGCTGTTTGCAAATTATACCCCACTTTGCACGATCACTTGTATGCAAAGCGGGGTATAACTTACAAAAGGTTTGAATAACTGAATAAGAGGATTATAAATTAAAGAGTTAAAAAAATTTAAACTTTCAAAGTTTACATTCTGATTTGACTGTGCTATGCTGTGGAGGTGCACATGCTTAATTATAATAATTTCCATTTGCGTAAAGAAAAGACTCCGGGATAAGTTTGGGCATACCTACTGACTGATACGAGTCTTTTATTGATACGGACCTTGTATAAAGCTAATGGCTCAAAATTTCTTATAAAAAGCCATCGAGTTTTTGCAGCATTGGCTGGTAATTGGATGCGACTAACGCCAATGATAAAATGTTGTGAAATGTCGCACGCAAGGCCATGAATCAAATCAAATGATATGGAAATGGTACGTTCCACACTAAACATCACCTAACGGGCCTCTGTTCATGATAGCTGACAGTCGCTACCTAAAGTGGACCAGGAAAAACAATTGGGTCCCGAAATAAGCGATTTTTAATTACGACATATTGACCAAAGAAGTCAGGCTCGCGCAATATAAAGGTGTCTAAATCCGACAGGTAAGTGGCCTTGAATAATCACCGTAATTGTTCTTTATGATACGTAACGCGAAATCAAATTACCCAACCATGGGCCCGTTTTACTAAACATCTTACAATCATTTTTTGCTCAAGTCAAAATTAAAGTTGCGTCTACAATAGGAACTAAACATGGAATTCTGCCGTGCATCATCTCATTGGAATCGTTTTTTTAAAGACGATTCCGATGAGATAATGCAAGGCAGAATCTATATACGAATGAAAACACCAGGTATGATTTGTGATTTTGACTTACGATTAATGATTTTTTTTTCGTTAGAAGTTTAGTAAAACGGGCCCATAATAGTTCAGGAAAACATTCAGCGTTCGCGAGAGCCTGAAAAATTCCACCAACATTTCACTCAGTGAAGCTAATCTAATGCAAGAGCTTTGCTATCCTGGTCGTTGGAAAGATACAAGTTTTGTAAAAAATCACTAAACCCGACTGAGTTAATAAGACCACGGGTTCTTGATTCATGATACGATTTTAAGCTTGGCTATTTTAGGAGAAACCTGATGCATTGCCATCATTTTGGCGTCGTTGGCGTTGGTGTTGGCGTGACACACTTTCACCCTAGTCATATCTCTGTTGTTATTGAACGGATATCGTCCTGAAGCTTGACATTGTGTTCACCATTACAAGAGCTTAACAGACTTTCAAGGGGGACAACTCTGAAAGCCCCTTCTTTTACTTAGATTTTTGCACCATCCAGCACCTGCAGCTGAGCGTTGGTACCCGTAGGCCTCTCTTGCTGGTCTATACCAATAGGACAAAGATCGGATTGTGAACCAATCGCCTGTGAACTAGAGTTGTTAACTTGATTGTGTATATATCAAAATTTAATTTCATTGGGGTAGAATGGTAATGAGTTCAGGGATTTGAAAAAAAAGTAATTAAAAGAAAAAACAAAAACATTTTTTTTGTTTTTCATATTCCCTTACAATTTTGATATAACTTTCATTGTATAGTTTGTTGCCATAAAAACAGTCCGAAAGACTATTTTAAATCCATTTTTCAGGTTTTATTGGTACGCTCCTTAAAAGACTTTAAAATTAAAGTAAAAATAGGTAGATTAATTAACCTTTGATTTGCTCGATACGTTTTAAAAGACATTTTGTAATGGTACTAAACAGTACCTTACAATAAGCAAATTCTGTCGGGTTGGGGGTATTTTGTAAATTTTTGGTAATTGAGGGTATAACGAGATTTGAACCTGTGCGTTACATATACAAGAATTTCAAAGGTGCGCCAATCAAAGACTCAGACCAGCCTGAGCATTCACACAGTCTGTGTAGAGTCTTCATTTTGCGCTTTATATATAGATAAGGTCTATAGGAAACTTAAGACAGACAGATAATCTTAATACTGCAGTATGTAACTGTTTATGCTGTTCAATGTTTGCAACTCACGCATATCTCAAATCGTCGGAAATGTCACGCACGGGCTCGTTTGTTACTTAACCCTTATCCTGCTGAATATAAATTTTGTTTCAAATAAATTGCTGATTTTTAGGACTTGTCGACCAGTTTGACTCAAAATTTGCCCACAAAAATCAGGTACACAGCAGACAGAATAGACTAAGATAAGTTTGCACATTTGTGCAGGCTGATCTTAGTCTATATTGTCTGCCAAATCTTTGCATTCGTGAACAACATGAGAATGTCTAATTATATGCTTTTTCTGTCCCAGGAATCAGTAAAAAATGATTCCAATTACATGTATAATCAATATTTTTGATCCTGTTTCTGGACAAAATGCGTGTCTTTAATTAGATGTTAATTGCTTCAGGTAAACAGAAAATAATGTATGCAATTATTTGGTAATAAAGACCTCCTTCTATTTATTTCAATTTACTATCACACTTCATCATTTTGGCGTTATATACCTGTTGCATGCATAATGAATTCTCCCATGACTGTCAACCGTTACTCTATATATAGCCGTTTTCTTGACAGAAATACTTCAAATGGTAGGCCCACTACCATTGACCATTGTACTTTTACTAAACCCTATACATATTACTACGCAAGTTTATTATCTGTGAATTGTTTTATAGGCATATGCGTAAAATTTTCAACGATTTTACAAGTGAGCAAATAAAAGCACCGGCCTTACGTTCAGGATGACAAAACATACGTGCAGAGCGGGGTATTAATTTGCAAACAGTTTGCTTCATTTAGTTATCCTAAACGCAAGACATCCCATTCTGTGTATCCGCTCAGTTTGACCAGAGTGAGTCTGCACCATTCGCTCTGCAGATAGGTAAGGTCTCAACCTCTAATCAATGGGTCAGTAAATAAAACCATTGCAATGCGTGTTTGTCTGTGCTGCATTATGTCTGTCCATTACGCAGACATCAAGTGTTGGAAATGTCACGCAAGGGGGGTCATATGATAAGTAATCGAAAGGTCGATATATTGACCGCGTTATATCAGCTATTGCGATTGTGTGTCCGTCTCGCGTTCGTACGTGTGTCCGTAAACTTTTTAGCTCAATGCCTTCTCACCAAAGGATAAATTTCACAGAAACAATTGATCGGATAAAAAGACAATTTATTAGCCTGTAGCCGATAAATGAGATGTAATTTTACCAAGGCTGACCCTGGCATTCGAAAATGTTTAAAAAGATAATTCATAGGTCTACATGTATGTATAGAGAAAAGGTGTGCGAAATAAGGTAACATGCGCGCTTGTTTGGGGGTTTTATTGGATCGGCTATTTAGAATAAAAAGTCGAGATATTGTCGCCACCCTGTCGTCGCAGGCGTAGTTACAGTAGTAATAGACGGCAGACTGCGTACTGGTACGTAGTCCGCCGTCCAGGTTTTGGACAGGCTATTATTACATTTGGACTTAGTCTTTTCACAGAAATGCGAACTTAAGCTTGTGAGGAATATGCGTGTGGACTTAGAATTTTTTCATGAGAAATGCGACGTAAATAAATAAATAAATATTCTTCAATCACGTTTTTCCTTATTTACATACCTATTAGTGTAAGTAAGAAATGAATTTCAATCAAATTCCATTTTTTTAAACATTTTTTAGTGAAAAAATATGGGAAGCAAACTACAAACTAGCATTTCCTGGGCTCGAACTCTCTATTGATAAGACAAAAAACATAGAGGGTTGATTGATACGGCCCTTCTGTTTAGCCATCACAGCTAATCCGCGGATTACTGCTAGAGTTCAGAAAATTCTATTTCAATGTAAAATTTTCTTACCGGAGGCTATATTTTATTTTACCTATTCTACTACGAGAAAAAAAATACTTTTCAAATATAATAATTACAAAACGCTGTTTTTCCATTTATGCATGACGACATAAAAATGAGTATTACTCATTTAATTTAATTTTGATTACAACAATTCAATCAAATTTTAGTAAGTAAGTAAAGGATACCCTATTTCTACTTTTTCAATGAATCTAATTAAATATTCATTACCAGATGACAGAAAAAAGATTTATAATTTTCAAATAAAAACCAGGGTTTTCCGAAAAGTCAGCGCTGATAAGCCACTTCAAGGGCATTCACAGTCACATGAATGTACCTATTTTCGAGTGAGTGCCCGGTGGGTATTCCTCAATCTATCTCTCGCTCTATCCCTCTTCATCATCAAATCAGTACCATGTCACGCTAAAAGGAGACTACTTTCAAAGACTGAAGAACAGTATTATACTGATTGGACTTCACGACATGTGCAGTTCTACCAGTATGAATAATACGATGAAAGTAAATCTGAAATTTGCACGTCTAATTCATCATGTGGTTAAACCTATATCGATGGCTCAGCGCGCGACAGTTGTATCTGCATATAAAAATATATGCAGTTACAATCGTTTCGCACCTAGTCATCGATAAAATATTCTAGAGAATAACACAGGTCCCCTTTTAGTGTGGCATACCAGGGAGGAACGAAATGGAAGCATGAGGAAAAGCGGAGAGAGAAGAAGGCGATAGAATATGAAAATCTGTGAGAGAAATAGTGAGATAGAATGGGAATGAAACGCGCTAGCGAGAAGGGGGTGTTTTAGAGATGGGGAGTGAGAGTGAGGAGAAACATTAGTTGAGAGAGAAAAGAATAGAGGGAAAGGGATGTGAGAGGTTGGAGAGTCTGGTCTGAGAAAGAAGAAGCGAGCGGAGTGTGAGAGAGGTGAACAGTGAGAGAGAAGGGGAATTGGATTGTGAGAGAGAGATAGCGGTGTGTTGGAGAGAGTGGAGCGTGAGAGAGATGGGGAAGTAGATTGTGGAAAAGAGCGGAGTGTGAGAGAGGAGGAGAGAGGGAAGTGTGGGAGATAGTGGAGAGAGGGAGGGTGGAGTGCGAGAGAGAATGGGATCAGGGAGAGAGTGGAGTGTGGGAGGGAGTGGAGTGTGAGAGTGAAGGCGTAGTGTGGAAGAGCGGTATGTTAGAGAAGGGAGAGTGGAGTGTGTGAGGGAAGTTGAGATCGGGCTGTGGGAGAGAGTCGGGTGTGTGTTGAGAGAAAATGAGAAATTGGGATGTGAGAGAGGGTAGGCCGAGTGTGAGAGAGAGGGGATAATGATAGATATACTTCTCAAAGTTTGCTAAGTAATCAACTTTTTCGTTGTCCTACAGGAGCTGATTAAAAAAAACATTCGTGTTCGTGTTTGAAATTGTACAATAATGTATTGACAATATATCTTATGTATACATTACTAAATTTGATACGCACTTTTCTGGCGAGATGCGTGCATAATGAGGAACCCCGGTTTCTAACCTGTCCCTTCTCACTTTCTACATGTTCAGGTTTCGTGTAGATGCTTAGTTTCTGTTTTCAGTACTTTATTGACTTTTAAGTCGTTACTCATGGCTAATCCAAATGTCAGACGACATTTATCTGTCGAACAATTGTGGCGTGCTGTAGGAATGGTGGAGCAAAAGGCTTCCCACCGTGATGTTTGCATGATACTGGGGGTACACTATACTGTTGTAACCAGAGCTTAGGCACGATACCAACAGTATGGTACACCTGTAAGGAGCCATGGTGGAGGTAGGAGTAGAGCTACCTCCGTCGCAGAAGACCGTTTTTATGGTAATTCAAGCCCGAAGGAACAGGTTTGCTACGGCAACTCAGCTACGTTCCGACCTTCAAAACGCCTGGGGAGTGCGAGTTTTGACTCAAACCATTCGAACACGGCTGCATGAGCATAACCCGAGGTCAAGAAGTCCAAGTATTCGTATTCCGCTGTCCCGAAGACGCTGGCGCCCCGTGCTATTCACGGATGAGTCCAGGTATTGCCTGGACTACACTGATAGGCGGGCTAGGGTGTGGAGAAGGCCGGAGGAAAGGTTTCATGCAGCAAACATTGCTGAGCACGATCGTTATGAGGGTGGGTCCATCATGGTTGGGTGGCTGGGATGGGCGGACTGATCTTGTTATTTCAGAAAGGGGTACTCTGACAGCTCGTAGGTACATTGATGAAATCCTCAATACCTACGTAAGATTTTACGCTGGTGCTATATGGGATTGATTCATTTTAATCGATTATAACGCCCGTCCACGGTACGTATAGTTCAAGAGTATCGTCAAGAAGAGGGCATTCCACGTCTTGACTGGCCGGCTCGCTCACCAGACTTAAATCCGATAGGGCATATGTGGAATGAGCTACAGGTCCGAGTTTCGGCTCGTCAGGGCCAGCCAAGGACACTCCAGGAGCTCGGCCAGATCCTTAGAGAAGAATGATCTGTTATTCCCCCAAAGAGTAATCCAGAACTTAATCAGGAGTATGCAGAGGCGCTGTCAGGCTGTTATTGACAGTGCCGGCTCTCATACTCGTTATTGAACGAAATGCAATTGAAAGAACAACTTTTTTTGGTCAACTTCGATTTATAGTGTCTCCCCCTGTTTGGTCTAAATTCATAGTATAAAAAGTTTTGGTGCTTAGCAAACTTTGAGTAGAATAGTAAGATGAGAGAATAGACTGTGTGATGGAGGGGAAATGGGTTGATTGTGAGAGAAGAGGAGGATAAAATGGATTTAAAAGTTGAATTTGAAAGAAAAAAACGAGATTAAATGTCAAAATTTGAAGACAGGAAGAGAGTGAATGCAGACGACTGTTGTTAGGTATTTCGTTGCACACCTCCATGAAAAAAAGAGAAATTATATCCATCTCTTAAAAGGGCGGAAGAAGATATAAAGAAACAGACTTATTTTTTTCTGCATACTGTGACTTTTGGTGAATCTTGAAAATGTCTAGCATACAATTACGATGGGTCAATTTATAGGGCCCCAAAAAGTAACAACCCAGATTCTCATTAAAATTTACTTAATAAATCAAAATAGTAATTATCATTTTGCCAGTTGAATTCTGTAGTTTTTACAGCGAGCTGCATCGAAGCTGATATTCAGTGTCGGTTTGTAAGAAAAAGGTAGATAAAGGTGGCCATCCGTAACATAATATGTCGCTAACGGTAAGAACTCAGTGGCGGATCAAGGATTTCTGTAAAGGGGGTACAAACATAGAAAAGAAGGGGTTCGTTCTCCTAGTATTACACAATTTAAAATCTTATACTGCTGAATTTAAATGAGCCTGTGCGTGACATTTCCAACAATTTTAAATATGCGCTAAGCAAAGACTCTTGCCAGCCTGTGCATCTACACAGTCTGACCAGGATCTTCACTTTGCGCTTCATAGAAAGACAAGATACAATAGGGTCTTTAAAAAGTCAGACAATTATCTAATTATACTACAAAGCAGTTAAGGTTGGTAAATGTTGGCCCTCCACGCACGTGTCAAATTGTTGGAAATGTCACGCACATGCTCAAATTTTGTTTAAATGAGTTTTACTATTTTTTGACATATAAACGAGTCTGTCTCAACTTTTTTCTTTTCTTTTTTTTCTCGGAAATCAAGCAAGTGGCAGACAGTTTATCCTGAGATCAGACTGCACAAGTTTGTTTTGTTTGATTGTGTGTGTGTTTTTTTTTTTTTTTTTTTTTTTTTTGGGGGGGGGGGGGGGTTCCACGAAAATCAAGTAAATGAAAGACAGTATAACCGTAGATCAGGCTGCACAAGTTTGCAGGCTGGTCTTGGTCTATACTTTCTACTAAAGCTTTGTTCTAAATTGGAATATTCCTTGAAGAGCATGAGTTAATCAAGAGTTAATATAATTCTGCATGTAAATGAATTTATTGGGCTTAAGAATGGGGTTCGTTTGAACCATCCTTACCCTTACTTTAAAGTATTTAAACAACATAATAGACTGAATTTAAGGATGTATATAGCTTTAGTCAGAGACAGAGTGAAACCACTGGAAGTCACTCACTACAAGTACAGTCACAGTCAAGTCTGTAAATAGTTTTAAAACTCGTTTTAAACATTGGAATATTGTGACGATTAAGTTCATCGCAGTTTATTGCGGACCAGGGGCCCGTTTTACTAAACATCTCACGACCATTTTTGCGTAACTCAACATTTTAAGTTGCCTCTACAGTAGTAACTAAATATCGAATTCTGCCATGCATCATCTCATTGGAATCGTCTTTAAAAAGACGATTTCAATGAGATATCGCATGGCAGATTCTAAAAATGAATGAAAACACCAGATACGATTTGTGTTTTTGAGTTACGATATATTTTGTCGTAAGAAGCTTAGTAAAACGGGCCCCAGAGGCGGGACAGAAACGATCAATTAAGACTGATCAGAGAGGCAGACGCCTATCGAAGATCTCGAGACAAAATTAGAAGGCCAGGTATTTAATAACATATTTTGTAAAACAAAAGGTCCAAGAGAAGCAGTATCGCTCATTAAGCTAATTAATATTCTATTTGTAAGTAGACAATTATCAATTGTATGTATGTATTTCCGTTTATTTATCGTCGCTAGCCCCACATGCTCATATGAGCGACGCCCCCCCAAAAGACGGTAAGTTGCTACGGGGGATAGTGCAAGGATACATGTCGAAACTACTGCTGAGATCCGTTATTGTTCTTTTACGTGCTCGGTGTAAAGCACCGTCTCAAGGGACCTCGGTTTAATGTCTCATCAGAAAGACAATTAGGTTGTTAATGTGCCAGCCCGGGAATCGAACCCACGCAGTCGAAATTCAATGGTTTTGAAGTCCGGTGCTCTACCAACTGAGCTAATCGGGCTGACAAGAAGGTCTCCTCTTTAATTACATGGCAAAAAAAAATCCAAGCAGCCTTATTGTACCTATAATCATCAGATTAGCAACAATATGTTTCACAATTATTTGTCAATTAATGTACAAGGTGTGATAACAAGTAATATTGCATCACAAAGACCCCCTTTTCCATGACGCAGCATCATATAACCCAAAAATCAAAGAAAGTTGATAGAGCATGTCCCATGGATCATTCTTGTGCAGTTCGGTTGAACTCTGACCATTAGATAAAGAGAAGAATATTTTCATTATATTCATATATATCGAAATATGATCGGGACCTTTTTTTAGTGACTCAACAGTCAGAAGAGCCAATCCTATTAGCCCAATCACATTTAGAAAGAACATTTCCTAAGCATTATTGCTGTGGAGTTTGGTTACATTCTAAGCAGTAGTTTCAGAGAATAAATATTTCACCATTTCATCCGCTGGACTGCCCAGTGGAGCTAAAAAAGAGATAAAGAGATTGGTTCCAACATGGATCTGCCATCTTCTAGAGGTTGCATTTCGATGTATGTATGTGTGTGTGTATGTATGTATGTGTGTGTGTATGTGTGTGTGTGTGTGTGTGTGTGTGTGTGTGTGTGTGTGTGTGTGTGTGTGTGTGTGTGTGTGTGTGTGTGTGTGTGTGTGTGTGTGTGTGTGTGTGTGTGTGTGTGTGTGTGTGTGTGTGTGTGTGTGTGTGTGTGTGTGTGTGTGTGTGTGTGTGTGTGTGTGTGTGTGTATGTATGTATGTATGTATGTATGTATGTATGTATGTATGTATGTATGTATGTATGTATGTATGTATGTATGTATGTATGTATGTACATGTATGTATGTATGTATGTATGTATGCATGTATGTATGTAGGGGAGACCTGGGCTAGTCCAGCCTCGTTGCATGCTCGGTAGATGGCTTTATCTAGACACTCGAAATAGATAGGAAGTTTGAAATGAAAATTGAATGTAACTCATGAAATTTCTATCGACTACAAAATTATCGTTGGCTTCGGATGGTATGTCAGGATTTTGGAAGCAAAATTTCTTTTTTTTTTTTTTTTTTTGCTCTAAAAGTTATTTTTCAAAATTTGGTAAGTTCTGTTTTTTCATTCATATGCGGAATCTTAAAAAAAATTACTTCTTATATCCATGCAAATGTTGGACAATTTTCTTTCAACTCAGACAATGAAGACGGATTTACTTGCTACTTCAAAGAAGACACCACACCCCCTTTTTTAATATGTCTGGGGTTAGTATGGCCCTTTGGGTCGGGGAAGGTTCGGCCCCGAAAACAAGCTTGATCTGGGAAAAGTTCGGACCGTGCCGAACTTGCCCCGAACTTTCCATTATATCTACGGTGTATTGCATCTCGACATTTCTGCATATTTTCCATTAAAAATACGGATAATCTTATGTCCGAGTGTATGTCTATCAACAGGAGTAAAACAAAGTAGAAAATCTACTGCACTACTAGCCTCGCCGACTTCGATAAGATAGATTACAGAGGATCTTTTATTTTATTTGAACGAAACGTACGCGGCTTATGGACGTACAACCGTTCGGATATTTTCTCTGATGCAGATATTTATTTTAATCTTTTATTATCTCAAAGAAAAACATCATATGAGGGAAATATATCGAAAGATGTGCCGCTACTTAAGGGGTTGTTGGTGGTGTCCAATGCTGATTAGCTAATGATATTAATGAATCAAGAATGAAAAATAACAGTTAAAGGATTTATTATAGTAATATTATAGCAAGAATAATGACAAATGATAATAACGTGAAAAAATAAGAATTATTTAGACGGAATCCTAATCGATTTTACATATATTATATATATTTTATATATATTATATATAAGTTTCCCCATTCGTCTGCTGACTTGAGCAAGATGTTGAGTAAAAAAAAACCTAACCCGGCAACAACAGCCTTTATTGATCAATTATCTAAGATCCGACCTAGACCAGAATGATACCATCCGGTCGGGCAGGCTAATCATTAAATCTAGTCATGATGTCATATGAGGCAGAACTTGCCCATGCGGATGCCAGCCGCCGGACTTACCCCGACAATTAGCACGTTCAGCCATTTTGATTCAACCTCTTTGACTTAAAAATAAAAGCAAAAGGAAAGCGATATAAGGGTTCATTTGCCGCGATTAGAAGAGCTAACGTGACTTTGCTTTACTTAGATGTACATTTTGGTTTGATCTTAAATAGTTACAATGAAAAAGGTAGCCGGACTAGCCTGCGGTCTCTCCTATATTTGTATCTCTCTAGGCTATCTATCCGTCCGTATGATAATAAGTCTATACTATACTATACTATACTATACTATACTACACTATACTATACTATACTATACTATACTATACTATACTATACTATACTATACTATACTATACTATACTATAGTATACTATACTATACTATAGTATACTATACTATACTATACTATACTATACTATACTATACTATACTATGCTATGCTATGCTATTCTATGCTATGCCATACTATACTATACTATACTATACTATACTATACTGTGCTATACTATACTATACTATACTGTGCTAT
This sequence comes from Fragum whitleyi, assembly GCA_948146395.1. Lineage (NCBI taxonomy): Eukaryota > Metazoa > Mollusca > Bivalvia > Cardiida > Cardiidae > Fragum > Fragum whitleyi. The sequence continues at coordinate 24,186,835 of OX411555.1, read as the reverse complement.
GCTATACTATACTTTGCTATACTATACTATGCTATACTAGATCTATACTATACAACACTATACTACACTATACTACACTATACTATACTATACTATACTATCCATCCATCTATTTCTAAGAGCTCCAGCCGCCGCGATATAACAAAAAAAATGTTGAAAGCGGTGTTGCACTCCAAAGTACATATTCTTCTTCAATTAAAATCGGTTGCTTCCCTTGTTTCTGCTTAAAGTAGCTTAAATTACGTCCCTTATTTAAGAAATTTAGAAAGATGACCGGACAAGTGAAAGGCATTCAAACAGTAAACGACTTCAAATCGTCTATTAAGAAGGCAGCTGGGTAAAGAAATTAACACTTTTTTTTATAATTTATACTCAAATCGATTTAAATAAAGTCTTTAAGGAAAGCTAATTGCGAAATCGATATTCGAATCAAGTTTACATACACTCGGATAGACGATGATTTCGGATACTGGCTTTTTCGATACCAGCGGCTCGGTTGTTAGATCACGACCACCTGATCAAAAGACCAGGGGACTAAGTCCTGATAAACTTGTTATGTATCTTTGGACTAAACACTGTGAAATCACAACCTTTGTCTACTTCACTGTATTTTATTTTGTAGTTAGCTATTGATTTTCTTGTATGAGGTTTAACGCTACTTTGAAAAATCCTTCAGTCATAATGCAGTGAATGGAATACCTAACAATGGATTCCTGGAACCTCACACCAGTACTACCAAAACATCCTTTCCTAGCCTCCAGCTGCTCTCCACCATAGGTATAGGATTATCAACTTATTTGTAGGAGTGGTATACCTTGGTTTATTTGACCCGAATTTGACCTCTGTGGAAAAAATGCTTAAATAACAATTACCAACATCTTTTATCAAGAAAATATACATTACATTCAATACCCTTTTTTATCATTCCTATGAAAGCATATTATCAGATTTTTATTCATCAAAATAGCAGGGGTCAGATTCAAGTCAATAAAACTGTGCTATAGCTATCGATGAAAAACCTTTCATGAATGAACAACCATGATCTCCTGTCTCTCCTTAGAGTGCGATTGATCACATCCCAAATAAGTTAAATCAGTTTAAAGTTCCACATCGCTAATGCACAGGTGCAGATTAGAGGGGGTATTTCAAATTTAAAATCTTTGTCATTAAAATTCTATGTTATGGGTATTCAGTTGAATCGTGTTGACGAGATGATTCCAATGAGTATCAACAGTATATGATGTGTGTAAGTATGTTGAAATAATCTACTCTGAAATTCAAAATACTTCCTCTATCTGTACCTCTGCTTATGTGATTTGATAATAGTACTCCTTGGATAGACACCTACTTTTAGTGCTACCAGCTTGAAGGACCTGTTAGCAACAAATCCTATATGTCCTCCATGAAGGAAATGGCTTACAGTCAACTCGTTCCTCAGTCAACTCGTTCCTCGGTCAACTCGTGGCGATTTTAGTCAACTTGTTCCCCTCAAAAAGTCAACTTGTTCCCCAATCGATTTTCCCTCGGTCAACTCGTTCCTAAAAAATCATCGTATTTTTTAGCGATATTTCAACGGATTAGTTCTTATAATAATGATTGGAATGTTATGTTAATGCAAACTTTATCTTATCAATTTTGATGATCGTTAATCTGCGATTTATTGCCCCCTTTAAAAACTACTAGAATATCTGTTTTCCGGCTAAGTCCATTTCCAAGTTAATCATAATTTTAATGTTATTTTGTGAATATTTCTGTTTTCTGTTGTGTTAATTTTGAATAATGGGAAATATTCTACAACTTATGCATGGGCTGTGGTGTCCCACATGTTTAAATGAAAATATCAGGCAAAGGGAAAATCGCTCATTATCGTAAAGATACCCACAAATTAGACCTGTTGCAAATCAAGAGGTTCTTTCTGGCAGAGGGTAAAAATGAGAAAAGAAAGATAAAGGAAAAATGTTGACTCACAGTAAAAAAAATGTTTAAGAGACGTTCTTGTAGTTTGGCGTCAGCGACGTGTGTCAATCCGCTGATCGGGATTGAAATACCTTTGTGTGTGTAAATTCTTGTAATGATTAAGCCATAGCTTTAATTAGACTGAAATTTAGTATGCCTAAAGCACAGTTCTATTGACCAGAATCTGACCTCTGCTATTTAGATGAATGAAAATCTAATTATTCCTACTCAGCTTTGCGCGTGCTTTCATAGAAATGACAAACGTCATTGAATGTAATATATTTTGTTAATTGATAAAATATGTCGGTAATTCTTATTTAAGCATTTTTTTTTTCCACAGAGATCAAGTTCGGGTAGAATTAACCAAGGTATACTCATTGAATATTTTTCTTACCTTTGCGAAAACTAAAAAAAAAAGTTTCTTTAAATCTGGAGGAACATGATCAACCGAACCCTCTTTTGAATATATTTCATTCTCTTGTTTTCACATGAAAGTCGTGCGGATATGGATGTCTAAGGTAAAGGAATCACTGTCTTGGACTTACTAAGATTACTATGACGCTCTTTAAATAAGGGGAAAAAGTGTGTTCAACACCTTTAATTGATTTCACACTTCTATCGATTATCTTGTATACTCTCGTGCTACCGACAAATGACAACTTTCATATGCAGTCAACTAATCAACCATGCAGATATTTCTTGAAAGAGCCGTCAATATACAAACAGCCATCTGATGTTGATGATTAAAATATGGGAAATAGACAAACCGTATCTTCCCATTTACTCCTTATTTGCTATTTGGTTCTCTCTTTTTTTATACGCCGCCGGAGGCAGACGTATATTGGCCTCATCTTCTCAGTCTGTCCGTCCGTCCGTACGTCTGTCCACTTTTCTTGTCAACGCCACTCCTCCTAAACTTCTGGCTGGATCTTCTTGAAACTTTGTCAATGTTATCACCTCAATTGGTAGATGTGCATGAAGGAAGGATTTTACGGTTTGTTGATTTTTGCCTGAGTTATGCCCCTTGATAACTTAGTCTCTGGGTCCACTTTTCTTGTCAACACAACTCCTCCTAAGTTTCTGGCTGGATCTTCTTGAAACTTGGTTAATGTAATCACCTCAATTGGTTGATGTGCATGAAGGAAGGATTTTATGGTTGGTTGATTTTTGCCTGAGTTATGCCCCTTAAAAACTTAGTCTCTGGGTCCACTTTTCTTGTCAACGCAACTCTTCCTAAGTTTCTGGCTGGATCTTCATGAAACTTGGTCAATGTTATCACCTCAATTGGTAGATGTGCATGAAGGAAGGATTTTATGGTTGGTTGATTTTTGCCTGAGTTATGCCAGTTAGTCTCTGGGGCTTATTGCCTCAGTTATGCCCCTTTAAAATTTATTCTCTGGGGCTTATTGAAATTGCAGCCTTGTGAATGCAACTCTTCCTAAGTTTCTGGCTGGATCTAAATGAAACTTGGTGGTTATGACTGAAATTGGTAGATGAGCATGAAGTAAGGATTTTATGGTTCATTAATTTTACCCTAAATTATGCCCCCTTAAAACTTAGTATCTAGGGCTTATTGAAATTGCAGCCTTTTGAACACAACTCCTCCTTACTTTGTCTTTATTTAAATGAAACTTGGTCAATGTCATCAACATAATTTGTAGATGTACGTGGATCAAGGATTTTATGGCTCATTTATTTCCCTGAATTATGCCCCCTTGAAACTTAGTGCCTGGGGCTTATTGAAATTGCAGCCTTGTAAAGGCAACTCCTCCTAACTTTTTGTCTTGATTTAAATGAAACTTGGTCATTTTGAATTTGGTTCTGTCAAAATTAGTAGTGTCTACAATTATTTTCGTGAAACAGCAGCAAAGTGGCAGGGTATTTTGTGACGATGGCACTCTTGTTATGAAGGAGCAATATGTTTGAAACACATTTCTCCTTTTCCCCCATTATTTCATCCAGTTATCATCATGAAATGTAGTGACTCATTTAATGGGCTAAGACATTTTTAAAAGAGAAAACGCAGGGCATCAATTATAGGAATTATTTCTTTTATTTAAATTTATTTAATAGTTCAAACATTTCTTAAAATCTATATTTAGACAACATTATGACACAGAGCGAGAATGGGTAATATTGAGCATGTGAATTGTGGGGTGCACGTCCAAAATAATGTAGCAACATTAATTTTATGAAAACTGAAATAAAATACATATGGTTTTTGTCTTTATCTCTTGATAGATTTCGATTGAATTTCAAATCAATGTTTTTCTCATCTTAGATATAGGCATATTTCTTAGTTCCTGGCGGTCATTCAAAAGTTCTGAAAAATAGAAATAAAACATCAATAATGCGTTTTTTTTTTCAATTCTACAATATTGTTTCTTGTTCTTTATGATTATTGTTTGTATTATCCATTTTTCCTCGTTTTAGGTTAAAGGGTTAGTTTTACTGTATTTTTTCTATTTTATTTATTTTTTTCATAAATAGTATAAAAATAATTATTTTAGAATATTAATAACATCTTCAAATAAAAAGGGGGATAGAAATCCTTTTAAAATTTACTATGATTTAGGGGGAACGAGCTGACCGAGGAAAAATCAATTGGGGAAAGAGTTGACTATTTCAGGGGAACGAGTTGACCAAAATCGCCACGAGTTGACTGAGGAACAAGTTGACTGAGGAATGAGTTGACTGGCACCCAAGGTAACAAGTCCTCCATGAAAACAGTTCTAATGATTAAGCAATCAAAGGAGCAAATTGTAAAGAAAACAGTGTGGTAAAAGGAGAAATTACTTGTGACAAGAAATTTCTTCTTTTCCCACAATGATTTTATTGGGTGTTGAAAAAAAGAAATCGTATGGGAATGGCAATTTTTTTCAAAACTTGATCGTCTAAGAAATAATATGGCCATTAACAAAAGGCCCAAAGGACCTGCATCATGGTAGCTTCTACCAGTCCTCCTTCAAATCCACAGGTCTCAGGCCTGAAGATTGGTGTAAGCGTTGATCCCTGTACTCTGTACAAAACCCAAACAATGAATAAAAAAAATACTTCTAAATGGAATAAATTATTGAAATTCATCTAGAAAAGATGAAGTGTTCCATTACACTGAATATGTACTTTATGAGCAGTGTTAACACAATTTAATCAATTTTAGTTGGAATAAATTTGTATATAGAAAATCATGTTGTTCCTGACCATCCAGTCTCCAATATATATTCAGAGGTACACATAAGAGGGGGAAATGCCCAGGGATCAACACTAACACCAGTCCTAGGGGCCCGAGACCTGTGGATTTTAGAGAGGACTGGTAGATGTAACCATGCTTCATGTCCTTCAGGCCTGTAGTTAATGGCAATTCTTAGTATTCCAAATCTGTCCAGTTTTGAAAAAAATGCCTTCCCAATACTAAAATTTGCATTACCAAATGAAAATATTGTAGAACAAGAAGAAATTGCTTGTCACAAGCGATTTCTTCTTTTCCGACAATATTTTCCAAGCAATTTGTCCCCTAAATTGCTATAAATCAAACATAGTTTTCATGCAGGACCTGTTGTTATCACAGAGGACCTGTGATATTTTAGGTTAACAGGTTTTTCAGGCTGGTGTCAAAAAGTTGTTAGTGTCCAACCCTGAATGCCAATCTAAAATTTTTATTTCTCATTGAAAACCCATGCTCTGGGTACTCATTTGAAACGCCTTGGCTCCATGTATTGTTGTTTGTAATGGATCTTTTGTATTGTAGGGGTCTAAGTGTTGTCCATTTTTCTGCATCATGGGCTCCACAGTGTGGCCAGATGCATGAAGTTGTTACAGAACTTGCAAAAGATCCCCAGTATTCAACTGTCAACTTTTTACGGGTAAGTTTCAACCCTTCTCATGCCAAATCTGGAATATTCCTCTTTTTGCAGTCTGATCTTAGTCTATAACACCTTATTTTTCTTTTAAGGTAAGAAAAGTTATTGTATTTTCCTAATGAATACAGACTCACAATAAGTGCATCTAGTGGTTTCAGCTCTTTGATTTTAATGCAATTTTGCTATGGCCATTTATTCAGCATGACAATGGTAAATACGGGTGTGAAGATCTTAAGGATCCTTCCTAAAAATAAGGGATCCCCTCCTTCCTTTATATAATAAGAATTTAAAAGACAAGAGCAAGAAAAAGTCTTGGTAAGTGGTATGCATATGGCTGACTTTACTTTACTTTTAAATTTTACAGTATATGTGTATTTTGGGACCAATTATGGGACCACCAAAAAGTGGTTGTTAAAGAGAATGTCGCTTAGTACACATTTTGTTTAACTTTGATTGAATTTGCATGATATTTCGAATTTCCAATAACTCTAGGTTTTAAAAACTCAACAGAATAGTCTCCATTAGACGATTCGAGTGGGTTTAGATAACAAAGGGTTGATTTACAATGCTTTTTTGACCAATTTTATCTAAGATATTTTAAAGAAGGGAATTTCGAAAAACTGTTGCTTTATAAAAATGGTCACTTAATAGAAGTGGTCACTCAAGCAAGATGAACTGATTAATCTTTAATGGTAACAAAATGGTACTTTTTTGGCATGATATGTCACATATCATATTTAATGTTTTGATTCCAGATAGAAGCTGAAGATTTACCAGAGATATCAGAAGAATTTGAGATTTCAGCTGTACCAACCTTTATATTTATCAAGGTACTTTAATATTAGGGTTCATGTTTGACCATTAAACCATGGTTTTGACTCTCAAAAATGTGAAAATATCTGATTTTGATCACTAAATTTTCTATCAGGAGGGGTCATTTTGACCCTTTAAATTTTCAGTTTTGCATCTCAAATCTGCTGCAAATTGTAAATTTCTTAGAATTAGTTGTCTCCATATCTTTATAAGAGATTATATTCATATGAATCTCTTATAAAGATATGAAGGAGAAAATTGGAGAAATTCACCAGCATAGGCAAAGAATATTTACCAACTATATCCACTCTTTTGACTGTTTTGACCCCTTCATCAGCAGTTTTGACCCCTAGAATTTACAGTATAGTGGTCAATGATCCCTGAGTTTGAAAAGCTAGCACAAGCCCTGCAATTTACTTTTATTCTTTGAAGAATTCACATTTGGGAAAAGTAAGAATTTTTACAACTTTAAAAAAACAAAAGTTGAGTCTAGTTACCTTAGTCGATAACACATTGGACTGTCAATTCTTTGATCATGAGTTCATATCCTGGCTTTGCCAATTTTCATCAGGCAGCTGACAAAATTCATAGTGACAAGCTCCAATAAGGCAAATCATTAGAAGTACACCTAAATGGGATTGGCTACTTGTGGCTCAGATGAAATATGGTCGTAGTGATGTGAGTAATGGGAATATGCACCTGCAGTCTTGATATAGCAGCAATAATGTTGAAAGTGATGTGTACCCCAATCAATCAATCAATCAATCAATCAATCAATCAATCAATCAATCAATCAATCAATCAATCAATTAATCAATCAATCAATCAATCAATCAATCAATCAATCAATCAATCAATCAATCAATCAATCAATCAATCAATCAATCAATCAATCAATCAATCAAAACTCTATAAAGTGCAAGAACAAAAATATTTGTTATCTGGCATGTAATGTAAGCTTAGGCACAACTTCTAATGATTGAAGGGTCAAAATAAACTGAGAAACAGCAGATCAACTTACAAGTGTAAACTTGTGCTAATTTTCCATGGTTTTGACTAATAAAATATTCAATTAACTGTAAAATTTTGCCTGTCTTAGACTGCCACCAAAGCCCAGTTGGTAGCGCATCAGATATTTTAATTAATTTTCAATTGCTAGATATCATAGGTTTGATCCCGGGTGGCTGCAGATATCCTTTCAGACATATGATCTCTGCCAATAGATATATAATTCTTAAACTAAGTGGATAGCAGCAGGAGGCTAGGAATATGAGGAATCCATTGTCAGGTGCTCTAGCATTTGTGATATGATTGTTCCTAGTGTAAGATTGTAATAAGCAATATCATAACCCATTTGAACTAACAAATTTCCTGTCGGACTAGAAGATTTGGTAGCCTAGATTTGACATGCTGTTGTGTTTTAGCTTTATAAGAATTTAAGTAAAAGGTGAAGGAGTGAGTATCAAGCTATAAGTGAAGGTCATTACCCAATTATTTGCTTTCCTAAATAATCAAATGTTAGTAGTAGAAAATTGAACTTTATAGAATCATGACCCTGTTTTGTTCATTATTGTAACTTGTATAAATGGTTGCTTAAACGTTGCAATGTAATTCACATCAAATATCTGCTGACCTCAAAGCTTTGGCATATAGTGTAGAGTAAGATCAGTCTGCACAGATGTGCAGTCTGATCTTAGCCTACGCTTCCTGCTTTCTTCTTTATTATTGTTTGAAAAACTCCAACCAGACTGGATAAAATTTTTGAAAAACTAGAATAGGGTAGTCATATAGAAAGATCCTTAATGTTTTATAGAATGAGAAGCAGGTAGACAGGATTGATGGAGCAAATGCAGCAGAAATTACAAAGAAAGTGAAATCTCTTTTAACGGCAGTTTCTGTGCCAGATCTTCCTAAACCACCAAAACAGGTAATTTTGTTTGCTTTGGTGATCTGTTAGGCATTTGTAATCCCATTAAATTGGGATTCAAAAGAATTTTTTATCAAGAATAGGCCTACCGTAGGTCACATTATATGAAATTCTATGGAGAGCTTGATAGTTAATTTGAATTTAGAATTAAGATTTACACATAATCCTGTTGCACCCCCCCCCCCCTTTGCCCCATGACAGGCAATTGAATTTTTCTCTTAAATATAGAATTGGATATAGAAGACGGTTGATTTCTTGATTCAAGTATCAGGAATTTTTCAGAAAGAAATCAGTGTGGTTCTTAATTCAAGACAGTAATATTTGGCATAAGATTTATTTTTCTTTAATGCTTTTCGGTGGTTTATCGAGAAATAACGGTAGATTATCACTTGATAAACTCACCGCAAAAGCAGTGAAATTATCAAAAACTTATACCCTGCTTTTGTGCATTTCATCCTATCTGACATCATCTATGCCGGGCGAAATAAGTGACGTCACAATGAACGTTGCATAGCAATCTCGCGCAAAATGACGCGCTTTACGAAAATATGTCCTAGAAATTTCACATTTTGTCTCATTTTTGCATTAAAGAAATAGAATAATCATTAGTTTTTCGAGTAAGATCGATTAATATTTCATTTCATGAAAAACAAAAGCTATATTTTCACTCGTGGCTCTGCCACTCGTGAAAATATAGCTTTTGTTGTTCACTCAATGAAATATATATCAATCTTACACTTAAACAAACGATTATCCTCTATATATCTTTTGTTGATTTAACAACAAAAACCTTATCTTCACCAGTGGTCCAGTCACAGGTGAAGATATTGCTTTGGTTGCCAACTGAATAAAAGATTATCATTCTTATTGGAAAGCAAGCTTTCAAAATGATAGATGATCATTCTAACAGACCATGAAGCATTTTTTCTCACTAAGGTAGTGAGCCTGTAATAAATCTGCAACATTTCAGAACTCATAATTTTTCACAATGTTGACTTAGATTTCCTAATGAAATCATAATGAAACCTTGGTTAACACTGTTGAATATCATTACATTGGAAACGTTGGGGACCTATTACAGGTCTACTACCTTAATACTTAAAATGTGAACACTTTATGATAAATATCTTTTGAATTGTGTCGTCTGACATCCAAATGACATTGCAACTATTTTAGTTTCCCGAGTATGTAATCATAAAGCTTTCTAAAGAAAATTGTTCTGGTGAACAATACATTGAAGACGACTTTTGAATTAGCTTTTCATAATTGGGTCATCTGACTATACATTGCATCACATACAAATTGTCAACCTTTCATTTTGTATAGGATATTAACACAAGACTAAAGAACTTGATAAATGCTGCAGATGTTATGTTGTTTATGAAAGGGACTCCTGCAGAACCAAAATGCGGTAAGAAAAGTTAAGAGATGAAGAGAGTATTTGTTGAAATTCTTGTAAAAAATTAAAATAAGAAATACTTTTTCAAATCTGATGATTTACAACGTGTATTTTGAAAAACATTTAGAATTATCCATTATCAAACAGATTTCATTGGGGCCTACTTTGTATGCAAGCTTACAAATTATCTGTATGCTCGTAATTGTTTTTAATTAGGAATAGTTATTTTTCTGCCAATTAGAATGCTCAAGTTTTGATGGACACAACCAAAATCAAATTTTTCAAGATTTAATGAATATTGTTGATGTTATTCCAAACCCCATAACTATCAAGCTGTAGTTACGAGGTTTTGGAATTACAACTGCCATATGTTGATATGGGCAGTTAATGGGTCAATAGAAAAATAGGATAGTGTATAGTTAATCATGAGCAACTGGCCAATGCATCAATTTGACAGCTGTGTATTCATTACTTGTGAACTTGACTGACATTTATTATGTCATGTAATTATTTATTGCACATGCCATGATTTACATCACATACAATATTGAATAAATGATAATCAATCATTTTCACCTGTTTCATAATAAAAAGTACATTTTCTCGCTTGACTGATTCTGAAGCTGGTAGCTTGGTGAACTTTAAATTATAGAGTCAGAGGTTCAAGTCCTTCCATGGCTGAATGTCTTATTGACATTATTTTATCTTATAGCTATAAACATATCTGTGTGATAATGAATTATGGAAGTTTTGTACCATAACCATTTTGTACCAGACGTTTCATACCATAGGCGAAGACATTTCGTACCATAGGTGAAGATGTTTCGTACCATAGGTGAAGACGTTTCGTACCATTTAACTACAATTTCGTGTCACAGGATAATCAATATCTTATCACCATGTTGATACAGAATTTGTACCATATGTGTTGTTTTGGGATGACAGAAAAGAAGTCAAACTTTTGATTTTATGTTATTTTGTTTATAGTTTATCATTTTGTAAAAAAGAAACATGATAAATATTACTCTTAGAAATAGAATATCCAGAACAAATAATTATACACAAAAAAGTGGGTGGATTTAATGATAATTCTTTTTCTATCTATTTCTTTTTATTTTTTTTTTATTGTTGAAGCTTTGTAGATACATTTTAAAAGGCCCCTGAATTTAGTAAACTTGTTAGCATTACCTTAAAAATCATAAGTTAAAATCATAAAAACAAAAGGCAAAAGAAAACATGGTAACAAGAACAAAATCATACTGGTTATATTTAATCAAATTGCCTCAGTTCTATAGTTTTCTTTAAAATCTAAAAATATATATTCTTAAGAAGATTTTCGAAAAGATGAAGAGCACGAATTCGACAAACAAGGTCATTTGTTTTATAAATTGATTTAAAGTCTCAAAATTATTTCTGATCATTAAAATCCCTTCAATAACACCTTAAAATTAAATAATTATTGCATACAAAAATGTGTGAAATAAGTTTCCTGACTTGTCCAAACTTCGTTAAAAAGGCCTAAAGGTAATATTTATGATGAGTGGAAATAACAAATACGCACGGTAAGTTACATTTGATGCATAACAATAGATGTCAAAAAGTGCAAAACCTTTTGCTCGAGGGAATGCAGTAAAAAATGACCTTGGGACTGAGGTTGCTGCTGGAGAGATCGAACAAACGCGTGTTCGAGTTAGTGCAGTAAAAACCAACAAGAAAATAGAGGAAGATGTGTCGGGACAGGAAGGCGAGCTCGAATCTTTGCATGAATTAGAGTTTTCGCCCTCTCGAGGTAATGTGAGACCACTGTATATAGGTAGTGCTAATTGTACAAGTTCATATTCATTTCTTGAAATATATATTGACTACTTGACGACGTGCTGCAATTGCTAAGAACATTGAATAAAAATTCCACCATCTCTTCTAGCCTCAAAAATGCATCACCAATAAAGTCTAATAAGCATTTTGTTATTTATTCAATGAACAAACAAGTCTAATTGCTAATCAGTTGACAATTAATAATTGTAGGCAAACACCAAACAGTTCATTGTCGATTTGTTATTATTAAACTTGAAGCAAACAAGATTCAAACAACAAACCAGCCAATCAACCCATTCATAATTTGGCCCACTCCTTTAATTAGTTAAAGGCTATAAACTTTATAGGCTCACAAGCAAATACAACATTTTTGTGCAATTTTACATGGAAAAAAATCAGTTTTTTTAAAAAGAAGATAAAGATTTTGAAAATGATTTAGTTAATATTTCCATTTTGGTACAAAATTACCAATGTTTGGTACGAAATGGTTAACATATGGTACAAAACGTCTTCGCCTATGGTACGAAATGGTCCTCGTATGGTACGAAATGGTAATATATTTTATAGTACGAAATGGTTATGGTACGGAACGTCTGCATACCATGATAACATCCCATATGATATTTTTAGTATAGTTGTTAACTTAAAACTAAATAGGTGGATAGATGAGGTGAAGTGCAGTGCACAAGACCTTAGCTTGTAAAATGTAGGACTTATTTCCCTTTGTTATTTTAAAGACCCTAAATCTAGCTGACATAAGTTGACTAGCAAGCTTCTATGGTGGGGAATGGCCAAGTTTGACAAGGCTCTTGTTTATATATTGAACATGTATTATATCTTACAGGTTTTAGTAGATTAACAGTAGAAATACTGAAGAATGCCAATGTAAAGTACAGTACCTTGTATACCTTGTTTATATTGTGAACATGTATTTCTTACAGGTTTTAGTAGACAAACAGTAGAAATACTGAAGAATGCCAATGTAAAGTACAGCACCTTTGATATTCTAGAAGACAATGAAGTCAGGCAAGGTAGGAAATCTATTCTTATATAGAGAGCTACAGGTAGAAGGGGTTATTTTGGATTTAAGGTAGTGGACCTGTTACGGATCTGCAACATTTCTAAACTCAACAATCTTCAACAATGTTGACTGAGGATTCCTAATGAAAATCATTACAAAACTGGTATTATGTCCTCATATTTTGTACTCATTCGGAATGCCAATCTCATGATCAACCTGGGATGTTCATAGACGGACTATTTTTAAAAATTACGGGAAAACCTTGGAAAAACTTGATGACGTCAGTTAAAATGGAGTTAGCCCTTGAAACTTTGAGTGAAAACATTCGACTTTGCCACCGCAACTCGTTGAAGTCACTGACATGAAATAATCATATCATTGTAGAAATATCTTTAGATTCTTAAATAACGGCGGATGAATCTTAATTTTTTAGATCATTCTCAAAAATTAAGATTTTCAGCCATTAGTTACTTAAGAAATATAAATAAAAAAATAGTGCGTGTTGTTTATGTGCTAGTTTTTTCTTACACTGTATCTGCCTAACAAAATGCACAATTTTGTTACATACCCATCCACCTTATATACAGCCTAGGTCTGTTGTAGTGTACGGAAATGGCCCAGTGATGTTCTGAATGATACTGTGCTGTGAAATACCTTTTTTTTATGCTAAATCAAGAGTTTTTAATGCCACCCCATTGATAAGATTGGGGGCAATTTTTTTTAATATCTGTCCACATGTCTGCG